>JBAMHV010000006.1:2902753-2915734 GCA_037177535.1 Pseudomugil gertrudae | reverse complement strand
TAAATCCAACAGCTTCTTGTCAACCTATTAAGTAATTCCAGTCTGCTGTGTCGGAGCATGGAGACAACAAAAACCTGGTGGATACTGGCCCTCGAAAACCTTCCCATACAAACTGTTTCCTGTGGAAATCTGCTGCACTACACGGTGTGTCTGGGTTGAAAAGTGTTTTACCCTCATGCTCTCAGGCCCTGCCGACCTCGTGTGAATGCTTTTGAGCTGACGTTGTTAGCATCTAGCACTGGAAACCGTTTCATGTGTATTCAGACACACTTTCTGTGTGCACTCTCATTTCCTTTGTTTTTAAACCTTTAACTCACTGAAAGACTCAGGCTACGATTAAGCAGCCATACGAGATGCAGTAAGAGCAAACAGGTCTTGATGTGCAGTGATGGTGCATTCACAGCAGTGCTTCAAGCTGACCAATCAGATCGAAGCACGTTCATATCATACGTGAAATGAGCCTCAAAGTCCTTTTGAATGCAGTTTGACATTCAAAACAGCCTGTTTTGGCGTTCATTCACAGCTTTGCAGCTACTTGTATTAACAAATGCTGAGTTAGTGGAGTGTTGCAGAGATGAGCTAACACGTATCATACAAGTGTTACAGTAAAAAAAACTTACATGTATTGTTCTAAAGTTTGTGTGTTAAACAGAAATAACCTGACTGTACCTTTAGGGGTGCAAAGACATGTCACTGATGATGATCAGAGGAACTGTTATACCATCAGATGGAGCCTATTTGTACCATTGCTGTTTAAGATCAGTACTGCTGCTCTGGTGAACGTCTTTTACCCTCCTTTACAAGTAAGTCTCATCATAAATAGTCATTTACTGAACTTTGCTTTGAATCTATAAGGCAACAGCAGAGCTGCCAGTACAATTTGTGTTACTTTCTTTAACAAACTCCCTGAATTTGTTCTCCAAGGTTCAGAAAAATATGCAGTTAAAGTTTAAGTGTAAAGAAACACTGCTTGTTCTCAGAAGTGACTTCATAGGAAGGAGAGGCGGTTGAAGCTCATGTGGAAGAAGCAGTCATCTTCCTGCAGGTCTGTGGATCGATTCCTCCGACTGCATGTCTGTCTGTGGGGAGACGATGAATGTGCCTACTGGGTACAAGCGTGTGTCCAATCATCAATCATTGCACGTTGAGTAAATGTGCAGCATTTTCAGTCCGACCCGCTCACAAAATGTTTTTTTATTTAAAACTGTAAATGTACTATTCAAATGCAAAATAAACTCTACTGTAGTCATGATGAAGATGGTTATAAACATGTTTTTGTTGACCTTTAATCAAAAGTGAAATCTTTTTTCTCTTTTGGAACAAGTTGTGCACGAAGATTGGACTTCTGCAACGTTCTTCATGCATCATCTGCCAAAAACCACTCTCTCAGTTGCAGTTGGTTCAGAACTCTGAACACTTCACTTTTAGCTTCTTTGCACTGGCTGCCTGTAGGTTTTATAATTGATTTATTATTGAATCACTACATCACTAAATGCCTCTGAACTGAGGGCCAGTTCCAGCTTGTGGTGCCTAAGACGAGACTTAAAACTAGAGGGGACAGGGCATTCTCTGTAGTCGGTCTCAGACTCTGGAAAGCTCTGCCCCTCCACATCCACAGTGGAGTGCTTCCAGTCTCCTCTAAAGGTCCACTTTTATTCTTTGGCTTTTAACACTGGGTGAGTTGTGTGATCCACTGTGTCCTTTTTAATATGTATATATGTATTTCTTTTTTCATTATAGGTATTTATCTATCTAATCATTTTAAATTGTTTCACTTGTTTTAATTATACAATTATGTTATTGTATATTATTTAGTGACTGTGCAGCACATTTTGGTTGTTTTTTTTATGTGTTTTACAGCTAAAGTAGATTGGATTAGATTATTAGATTATATCAGCTTTAAAATATGATATCATAAAATACTTATATTGGTTTTTACATTGTTTAATGAGAACTTTTACACAACGTTTGTACGTTTTATACGAAACTCTTTAGCAAAGTCTCCGCTAACTCAAAATGATAACGTGTGAGGGATGTTTGGTTTTCCAGATGTGTCGCAGGAATTCTGTGTCATCACTAAACCGTGTGGTTATACGGAGCTTAGAAGAGTCTGCAGTGTATGTTTTATTTACCTGAAATGACTATTTGACTTTTTTTTGGAGGGGGGGGGGGTGTAAGCAGATATCTGTTGATGAAGTTTTAGACATTTTAATGTATATTTACATGATAAAAAAACATGAAACATCCCCAATACTTTTTTATTGATTGCAAACTTTTCTGTTTTATTTACACCCAGTTTCACTCAGTGTGGATCAGGTGAATGAAGAAGATCCACTAATGGAAAAAAAGGAGAGTAAAATCCTTATTTGCTTGTGATTTGGGTCGTTAACTTAGGCTGGTCTGGAGTCCTAAAAACAACAGTTGGGTTTGTTGCAAATTTGTATTCAAAGCTCCACAAATGATTCATTCAAATAGAAGTGACCACATAACGTCAACCTTCACTGTGATTTATCACTGAGGGAAATCAGCACCCTGCACTGCACAAAGCGGAATAGAAATGAAACACGATTATTAAAAAAGCACCTCTGGTTTTATCCAGCCGGATCATTTGTTAAACTAAAAACTATGGAGACACTTTAATAACTTTATTATAAGTGTCTGAAAGAAACATCCCATGAAATAAATTAACCTGAAAGTTAAATTAATACAAAAGAAATTATTAAAATGTACATTTTTAAATACTAGCTTTTGTATTAAAACACTGTTTTAATGTATTCATGTGTTTTAATTAAATTTGTTATACACCTACGTATATAACTGATCTAGTTTATTTATATCATTAACTAAAAACACATATTTAAGAACTACTTGCATGTGTAAAAGAGGTTATTTTAGTAACCAGTTTCTGTCTTTACTGAAACTTTAGATGCCAAAGTTCCTCTTCTTTTTTTTTGTTTGTTGTTTTTTTGTTTTCAGCCCTTACTTCATGTAAAGAGGAATGTTTATGTGTCTGGGTTTAAATGCAGATCTTCAGGAAGTGATCCAAGAAACTGTACCTAGAGTACAAAAATCCTTGTGACCAATCACAAAGCGTTCCTCGCATTAGACCCGGTCCGGTCGAAGCCAGGTTCATGTCAGGAATCATCTGGGTTCAGAAAGTTTCTTACAGTAGAAATAACGGAATAAAAACTTTCTGGCTGTTGGACTGATGAGAAGATGCTGGATGGATGTAGGATTTGTGACAGGTTGTCCTTGGGTTTGATGTATTTGTTGGATGCTCCCAGCATGTTGCATGTATTTTTATACTCCTTAAGCTTGTATACACTTTATGGAAATAATAAATGATAGTTTCTACATACCTTAGCTATATGGCTATAATATTATAATCATTTTCCTGAATTATGTAGAAATTTTATGGTGATTTGGAATAATTATGAAAAGATGAAGAACTGATAATAACTGATAACTTATGTGTATGGATCAGTGTCACACTTTCATGTATTATAAACTAATTAAACCTGCTAAAGCATGCTCTGCTTTTCAGAATTACATGCTGTGAGTAAATTATTCATATGGAAAAACACTTCTGTGAAAACAATGTGAAAAAGTACTTTGTGTGGCAAACTGCTGCTGTCTGGTATGTCTTTAAAAATCACATACATAATTTAATAATATAGATAATTAAAGTTATAATGGTCCCACATGAACTATTTCCTCACATGTCTTTTTTTCTTTTGTGTTTGCAGGACTTTTCATCTTTACATATAATGTACTAACAAAACGTTTGCACGAGCATTTGTTAAAAATGTGCAACTAAAATAAAAAAGTTTTTTAAAAAGTGTTTTAGTATTTAACTGCATTAAAACATAGATGTGTAGATAGAGATAGAGATGTACACACACTTATATATAAATATAGGAATACACAGATACACACACACTCAGCTGTTTTGTTTTTTTAACTACTATCTTTATTTTGATTGGTGAAAACTATTGATTATTTGTGGTGTTTGCTTTGCTGAATGGGATCAAATTAGATTCAAGTTGATTAATTTTCTCTTGGGATGAGCTAAAATGGGCATATATGTGAGTGGGAGGACCAAATTGAGACTTGTTTTGGATTTTAATTAAAAAAATTTTAAGTCAATGCAGGACTTGGTGTCTTTGTTGCAAAGTTGGTGCCATTAGAAATGTTTGTGTTTTGTTTATTTCTTCCTATATAACCCTCTCTAAGTTTTTAAAACATCTAACAATAATGACTTGCAGTCCACATGATTAAGACACTTCCCTCAAGCGGGCAAGAAAAAACTACCAAACTGTCCTTTTAACATGGAAGTCTGGAAGAAACCTTGGGAAGGATCACACAAGAGGGAGCTCCCTTCCAGAGACATTCGAGTGTCTAGTGGACTGCATAACAAATGACTATCCATCCCTTCTCTGCCACCCGCTTGTTTGGGGAAAAGGGGAGGCAGTGTCCTTGGAGGTGTTCCCAGGACAGCTGAGAGATATAATCTCCCCAGCGGGTTCCCGGTCTCCCCTGGGTTCTCTACCCCTTCCACAGAGACATGCCCGAGCCTCATCTGGCTCCTCTCAATGAGCACCAATGCTCTACTATTAGCCCCGCCTTGATGACCCTATCTCAAAGAGAGTCCGGTCACCTTGTGGAGGAAACCCAAAGGCAGAGGGAGGCTTCCCTCTCATCCACCAGGGTGAACGTCATTGTACAGGCTCCAAGCTGGGGAGCAATCGGTAAGCCCAGACCGGCTTGGTGCCTCCGACTGGAGGAAACACCAGAGTGGAAGAAGGTCAAACCCTTCTCGAGGATACTGGTTCCAGAGCCCAAGTCGTGCGTCGAGATTGAGTCCAACTATATATAGCCGGAAGCGCTCAACCTCCCGCACCAGCTCAGGCTCCTTCCTACCAGAGAGGTGACCTTCCACGTCCCTAAAGCCAGTTTCTGCAGCCCAGGATCGAACCGCAAGGGTCTCCACCCTGGGCTGCACACTGCACCCGGCCCCTATGACCCCCACAGCGGGTGGTGACACCACAAAGTATATATATTCTCTAAACTGCGCTGGACTGATTTAGTGTTTTCTTGTTGGTTGTGCTGTATTTGTGTGTGCTTGATGTTTTGAACCACATCCTCTTCATGTAAATCTGCTGGCATCCTTCTACCCGTCTTGTTGTTCGCTTTCAACTACAGCTGTCTGAACTACAAACAAATTCATCCATCCATTTTCTACCGCTTAATCCCAGAGCTGGGTCGCGGGGGGGCTGGAGCCAATCCCAGCTGTCAACGAGCGAGAGGCGTGGTACACCCTGGACAGGTTGCCAGTCCATCCAGGGCTAAAAACAAATTCAATTTGAGTATTTCATTGAAAAATTTACTCTGCAAGCATTTCACTGAAACACCTGTTTCCAAACTATCTAACTCTTCCTTGAGGGTCAATTTCAGACTGATTCTGATGGGACACGTCAATCTTTCTTCTCTTTCTCTCTGGAGAGCCATTGCCTGAACTAGTAGACAAATGACATGTTGTTGGTATTTCAGCAGTAACATAGATAATGTACCTGTCCAAGGATACCAACTATTACCTACCTGCTTCCTAGTGTTCCAACAGCAAACATGTCCCACGTTCTCTTCCTTCGAGGTTTGACTGGAACCTCAGATGGTCCAGCTTCAGACTGATCCTTCTGGGACACATAAAGAGGATCCAATGTCCTTTTCCTCTCTGGAGAGCTAGTGTCTGAACTCCTGTGGTACATTGTTAGGATTGTCTGAATTCAACAACATAAAATAGTGATAAAAACTGTGACATAATCCCAACCTGTCTTCAAACTGGGTCTCTGCAGAAGCTGATGTCTCAACTGAAGCCTCTGGCATCATCATTCTCATCCTCTTCCTCGGTGGTGGACTGGTCTCTGGACTGCTGTATAAACCAACCAAACAGTGTTAAAATCTTGGAATCAGAGGATCTATTGATCACACAAACTAGCACCTACCAGCTTCCTGGATGTGCAGCTATAAATGCTGCTCTGGTTCTTTTCCTTGAAGGTTTTTCCACCACCGTGCAAGATGAAGCCATGCTCTGAGCCTCTTTGTGTGCATCTGAACATGACAGCAGAGAGATCAGGTTAATAAAACCACTAGTGTGAAATTAAGCCTCCTAACTTGACTTTAAATAAGTGAATCCTGATAAATGTGTGTTCCTGAACACAGACATACCTGTTTCAGCTTTCTTCAAGGCGTTCTCTGGCATTGATCTTTCCAGGCTTCAATGAAATCAAATATGAAGTATTGTTAGGATTGTTTAAATTTGACAAGTTATATGGAAAAGTAAACCTGTGACATAATCCCAACCTGTCTTCAAACTGGGCCTCCACAGTCTTCCTCTCTCGTTTCCTCTCAGGTTGAATTTTGACCTCAGATGTCTCAACTAAAGCCTCTGGCATCTTCCTCCTCTTTCTCGGTGGTGGACGGATCTCTGGACTGCCTTGTGAACTAACCAAACAGTGTTAAAATCTTGGAATCAGAGGATCTATTGATCACACAAACTACCACCTACCAGCTTTCTAGTTGTGCAGCTATAAATGCTGCTCTGGTTCTTTTTCTTGTAGGTTTTTCCACCACCGTGCAAAATGAAGCCATGCTCTGAGCCTCTTTGTGTGCATCTGAACATGACAAAAGTAACAGTTAGCTAGTTATCATATTCATTCATTTAAAACTAATTCATCCTGATAAAAATGTGTTATAAATACAAGCATACCTGTCTTACCTATACCTGAATCTTTCACCATCTGCAATCTCATCTCTGGTTTTGATCTCCTTAGTTTCCTATTAAGTCAGGTATAAAATGTTATCAGTCTTTTTACATATATCAACATGTACAAGAGAAACACAACAATTAATTATTAAATAAAGAATCCATCAATACTTACTTTTCATATTGCAGCAAGTATTCAAAAGAGCACATCCTGGTTTTTACGTCTTCACTGGGAGTTAACTGGGTTTCTGATGGCATGCATTTCATATCAGAGATGCTCAGAGGCCCCTCTTGGGGTAATCCAGCATTTTCAATAAAGGAGAGGCTATTGGAGAAGGAAGATGCAGTCTCCACAATGAGAGGATGCTCCCAATGAGTCTCCCAAGCGGGATCCTCA
Organism: Pseudomugil gertrudae; assembly: GCA_037177535.1. NCBI lineage: Eukaryota > Metazoa > Chordata > Actinopteri > Atheriniformes > Pseudomugilidae > Pseudomugil > Pseudomugil gertrudae. The sequence goes on along the minus strand of JBAMHV010000006.1, from coordinate 2,908,574 downwards.
CGGAGTGAGATGATTGGCTTCTGTCTCTGACAGACTTCCATTGCTTCGCAGCAAGATTTAAAACTGAAAGGAAATCCAACATTGTTAATATAAAAGAAACTATACTGACCAATCAAAACTGGAGAAATTTAACACAATGTGTTTAGAGCAGCCTTTCTCAAAGTGTGGTCCCCAGACCGCTAGTGGTCCGCGAGCGCCCCCTGGTGGTCCGCAAGGTTTAACAACACGACAATCCTGAATTTATTTTGATTCACTGGAATTGTTGTCAGACTCAGTTTTGCGACACCAAACCGTCTTATATCTAAATAACAACGGAGCAGTGGCTTAGGACAGGGTCACTTAAAAGAAGAATAAATAAAATGAAAGATATTTTACAATAAAAATGTTGTAAAAGATGCATTTTATGTTGTAAACTTGTGAATGGTTTATATTGGCAGAATGTTTTTGGGATGTTTAGAGTCAGGTGGTCCGTGAGGTCGTGTTGTAAAGGTTAAATGGTCCTTGGACTGAAAAAGTTTGAGAAACACTGGTTTAGAGCATACTAGAAGCTGTTGGGGTGGTGGTCTCTTTGATACTTCATTGTTATGAAGGGATCCTCAAGAAGTAGACTCGGGCTTATACGCTTGTCCGCATCCACGTGAAGCATCTGTTTCAGAAGTTCAACGAAGTCGTCACGGTCCTCAAGTTCAGCCTCATTGTCTTCGTCTGTGAGGTGGCAGAGTGGCTTAACCTGAAAGAGGTTTAAATGTCAGCGCTTTATCTTTAAATGGCAAGAAATTTCTGGGTGAATGAGATGCCTTACCGTCAGAAAGTCATCTATACGTTTGGAATCGGTTTCCATGTCTCTTTTGTACTTTCTGGGGCTCTGAAGGGAAAACAGTTAAACCACATACAGTTAGTGTCATAACACGTGAATCAACAGAGTATTCACAGCTTACACATAAAGTCCATACCTTCAGTACCCATTGCTGCCTACAGCCTTTTCTTCTGGCTCTTTTGTAGAAAAAACTATTTGTCTTCATGCCATTCTTTAGAAGATTTTGTGGGAACTGTCCTCGTGTTTGGATTATCTGTTGGAGCTGCGCATAAAGTCACAAGACAAACTCGTCAGACATGAAAGACATACATTAGAGCTGCATAAAGTAAACTTATACTCCCAAAAAAACCCCAGTATTTTAACATTTCTCTCATGTGAATGGCTGATTGACTGGTTTTCTTGTAATGGTACACATAAAGAGTAGCTATCAGTGAGGAGGTTTGTACCTACCATGCTGTGCTCGCTGGTTACGGGGAACAGTAATTTTCCAAGGAACAACTCAGCAGCAATGCAGCCAAGTGACCACATGTCAATGGCTGAATTAAAAGGAAGTCCAAGGATGATCTCCGGTGATCTGCGAAACAGAAAATAAGAACACGTTACGTCAATGTGATGTTTTATCTGGTCTGTTAAGTATAAGAGCAGAATCATGTTATGTACCTGTAAGAAAGTGCCTGGAGGGGTGCGCACGCTGATGAGTCTGATGAAGACTTGGCCAGGCCAAAGTCAATCACTTTGATCTTCAGTGGGTGTTTCTTATGGTCCACGAGCATGATGTTGTCTGGTTTGAGATCTGTGTGTAAAATTCCTTGATTCTGCAGAAGTATAAGGGTTATGGCCACCTGGAGACACAAAGAAATTATACAAGGTTAAATTACTGCACAAGCTGATATCTGCATCCGTTTCCCAACATGCATCTGGGATCGGATCATGGAGGATCAATATACTGTATTATTGTACTACACACAACTCAGACATAAAGGAAAACTACTAAACTTAAGCTGGTGGTGCTTGCCAGGGCTCTAACAGTATCATGTTAGAGGACTGGGAGGCATTGACCATGATGGAAGTACAACTTTGTTGCCCATCACTTCCACAAGATCAAGACTCCAACTCAGGTGGAGTAGGTACTAATGGAAAAGCGCCTTTAGTGTGAACAGAGGTGGTGCATACCTGGTGTAGAATTGGCCGGATTTCTTTGATGGTGAGTGAGTGTCCAGGTCTCTTGTGCATAAAATCCAGCAGACTCATGTCCAGCATTTCAAACTCAAAACAGAAGTGGTTTCTGTATATAAACACATCGTTGCATCTAACAAAGTTGAATCTGTCAGGGTCAAAAGCACTTATCTTCTGGAGTGTATTTATCTGAAAGACACGAAAAGATACACTTTAAGTTAATACAGAATCCTTAACTCTCACTAAGAAAAGTATTCTATCACAAAGCACTAGAGTCCTACCTCTTCCAGTAATTTAGACGACATCCATCGGGTCTTGATGATCTTTACAGCCACATTTTCTTTGGTCGCTACTTTGAAGCACTTGGCCACTTTTCCATAGCATCCCTCCCCCAAGAAAGCGTGAATCTGGTACATAGAGGTGGGTGAGGTCAAAATTCCCAGAATGGGCTTAGGCTCCTCATCCGAAGACGATGATGACGACTTTTCCGTTACCTCGGGCGTGGTATGAAACTCATCTTGTTCACGATAATTTGTCACCTATTTAACAAGAGATATTCAAGATGTTAGTTTTGTGTTTTCATCTACAGACAGGAAATCAAGCACTTTACATAAAAAATACAACGACCATGCTGAGTCAGTGCTTTTCTTAAACAGGCACAATGTGGTTCAAAGATCTGGGGACCAAAAAAGCCTTAAATAAAGCTTAAATGAGCAAAATTACCCCAGAAACTGCTGCTGAGTTTGTATAAAAACCACTACTGACAGCATCTACACAAATGTGAGCACAGTATGGTGAGAAAAAAATGAGTAACTGCAGTTTTAGCAGGGTCGTTGTTAACTTTGGTTGCAATCAAACAGCTGATACTAAAGAAAGCGAGTTAAGAAATCAGTGTGTAGGTTTTAAATCCCAGACCCAGCTGGCAGCGTTATTTTAAATACTTTTTCAGCCACTCACACGTGGTTTTAACTTTTATTATAAACCCTACAGAACAACCCAGTCCTGCACAAACAGACTGAGTTTAGAAAATTCTGATTCATTTCACCTGTAAAGGTTTTTACTGCATTTTAAGTTAATTCTGGTGTCTTAAAAGCATAAAATCCCAAACGTTTTGTGAGCAGTATATGCAGCTACATTAATAAATCATTTACATTCAGTTATTTGCTTTTTAAAAACTACATTTAAACATAATACATCACATTTACTCGCATTCTTGGAGCATTACAACTTTTCCCAGCTAAATTAAAATATAGGTTTAAAGAGACACTTAAAATCTTAAAAACAGGAGTTGATTCCTGATTAATTTTATGTACAAACTTTCTGTGTTACTTAAACGTTTTAGTAAATAAAACATTAATACATGTTAGAATTAACTGCATGAAGATTTAATTGTGAAATGTGCAAAAAATAAACCCAAATCTAGTTTAAGTAGTTTTTCTCCACCAGGTGAAAAGATGAATTTCCCTCATTTTTTACAGTCGAATAAAACTCTGACTTACTGAGACACAGCCTGACGTTGATGATAAATCGTTCATGTTTGCTGAACGTTTTCTGCTCTGTACATTTATTTTATCTTGAAGTTTGCTTGCTCTGACATCCGTTTCAACCACCAGTGCCCGAAGAAATCAGATTTAACCCGACTGTCTGAACACTCTGGTTCCAAATGATTGTGATGTCACCAAAGATATGGAATTAGAGTTTTATGAACTGGTATCCGAGCAACAGAAAAAACACCTTAAAAGCTGATAAATTACAGGATTATTTCAATATTAGATGCATTTTGTTCCTCTGCTTTCTCTCAAACTTTCCAAAACGTTCAGGTTAATATGTAAAAGTAAATAAACTTTAAAAATAAAAACGTTTTGACACTGTACAAAATAAAAGTTGTCTGAATTAAAGCAAAGGGGGGCTTGGCTTGGGGTCTGGTTAGGTTTCTTTGCTGGTACTGTTGCCCCCCGGGGGGGTATCAGGAGGTCTGGGTTGGGGTATAGCAGTTATGATTGTGTCTGTGTGTGTGTGTGGTAGATTATGGGTCATTCCTACAGTCTCTCATGCATCCATTCAGGTGTTTGCAGCATTTGTGTCAGTCCCAGCGTTCATACATAAACAAGCATTAATATATTTTAAAAAGTAAAGAAAATCATTTAAATGTGAGGTTCTACAGTTTGGCAATGTGAATGAATTATTTTATAGCGCTGAACTGCCTGAATAAAACCTCTTTTTGCTCTACAGTTGGCCTTTGCAGGTCACACAATGTCCTCTGGTTTAATAAAGGTTAAAGGCTACAGAGTTTAATTTTTCTGCACACTCCTGCTCACTAGTAGGTGATAATGAACCTCTTTTTTTAATTTTTTTATAATGAACCTCTTAGTTGGTTGATAACACAGCCCCTAGTGGAGGAGGAAGCAAGTTTTTCCAGCAGAAGTTGCCACATGGGACGAACTGATTTAACAACCAAGAGAACATAAATAAACACACAGTGATGTATGAAGACAGTAAAGCAACATATAAAATGGAGGATTAACCGTGTGTAGGAGGCGGTTTGAGTCCTCCAAAAGGAACCGTTGTAGGTTATTGTGTTTATTTTCTATAAAATGGGGGTAAAAATAAAAACAGGCATCTTTTGCTCAAATAGTATCCATGCTATAAGAATGCAGTTTTATTAGATTTATTCAGGTTTTAAAATAAATCTCTTTTAGACCAAAACAATAAATATTCAGTGTCCAATAAAAAAAAAAGGAAAGGAAAGAAAACTATTATTTTCCACGGTGACACTCCTCCAACCTCCATACGTACCGGCTGTTCATGACTTCAGGATCCATGTTTGCTGTGATCTGCTTCTTCAGGGGGGGCCTTGTCTGTTTCAGAGCCAGCAGAGACATCACACATAAAGCTTTATATAAAGCATTTACATATAAAGATTTGATTATCTTAGTTTAAAGACATATTCCTGCAACTTTTAGCTGCATCCCTTCTCCATCACACCTGAATAAAACAGCTGAATGTTCTCCTCTGCATGTCATTCAGCTCTGCAGAGGCCTGGTAATGAGACACTCATATGAATCAGGTGTGTTGGACTAAAAGTTGCAGGTCAGAATTATTATAGTGTAATTTTCTGCCCTCTGGTGTTCAGCAGGGTGCAGATTAGCATCATATGGTGAAACAACAGGGTTATGAGGCCATAAGGGTTTTAAAGGACCCTCATCCTCATCTGAACAGGGAAGACTTTGCTGTTCTTTGTTAAACAGATCAGTCTCATGTTTGTTTTCCTGTTTATTACCTGTTTGCTTGTGATTTGGGTTCTTCAGGTAAATTTCTGCAAGGCTGAACCCCATGAGAAAACAGTGGGATTAGATGCAAATTTACAATGGTTTGCATTCAGCGCTGCGCAAATGATTCATTCAAATAAAAGCTACCTGATAACTTCCACTGGGATGTAGGAGTGAAGGAAAGTTAGGATGAATTCCATGTGGCAACTGCATGAAAGAAAGCTGGAAAATTGATCATTTTTAGCCCATAAGCCGTCAAACTTATTAACTAGGTGATTTTAACCAGCTAGCTTCAACCTGAGGGGTTGAAGCTAGCTGGTTAAAATCACACTTTGTGATCCACAGCAAATCAAATGACCCAAATGATCCGCTGAATAAAAATAAGGCTTGTAATCAAGTTAAACCAGGCTTGAAATGAAAGGATTTTTAACATTTCAAGAAAAAAAAGCTGTACATGAAGCTAAGGAGACATTAAGGGAGAGATATGATGCTTTTAAATCCTTTTAACATGTAAATCATGAATTTATTGTCTGTATAAAGCAGAACCGCAATGCTTTGG
>JBAMHV010000006.1:2890636-2902653 GCA_037177535.1 Pseudomugil gertrudae | reverse complement strand
AAACATTTTATTGGTAAGTTTATTATAAATGTCAACGTATCAGATTCACCACATTGATTACAGGAAGTCCACGACCTCATTTGGCAGACCCACAGCAAATACTGTGATGTAATAGATAAAGGAAAAAGCGTAATAGAGAAAATTAAACAGACTAAAAATATGACCACAAAGAATATAAAGATATATGTGCATCATCAGGAGGGAATACATTTACATTTTCTGCATTCCTAAACACTTAAAAGTGCACAAAAAACATGGATTTAAGGGCTAAAAAAGGGGGATTTTGGCACTTACCCTTTAAAATGAACAATAACAACAGCAGAATAGTCCACCCCCCAGAACTAATAGTCCTCATTTAATTTGTCATAACATACAAAAGAGTTCAACTTGTTATCAGACTGTGCTGCAGAAGGTTGATTCTTTCTTCTTTTTATCCCCATAACTGTGTCTTTTAGTTTTTCCTTACGGAGAAGGAGGGTCTAAGGACAGGGGTGTCCTGGGTCTGCTTAGTTTAGTGTAGTCATTACTTCTGTTTACTGTGTGTTATGTCTGCTGTTTTGTGATTAACTGTGTGTGAAGCCCTCTAAGACTACTTTGTTGTGATACTGGTCTATATAAATAAAGTTTAATTGAATTGAACACCTTTTATTTGACATAAATACTCACTTTGGAGGAATGAAGTATTCTGCAGGTTACAGCTATGTTGTGCAGTTTGTACTAAATATTTTATCTGTTATGTTTATTCTGTGGTGAGAAAAGCACCAAAGTGACTGCTGCAGGTTTGTAGCGCCATCTGGTGGTGAACAGTGCTCATTGCAGTTCTTTGAACAAACATGGGACACGAATAAAAACACCAAAAACCAAAGTATTCTTCACATGTTTTTATTCATACTATATTTATAGTCTATGTTCATGAGATTTATATATATTTATATATTTATATATAGCTATTTACATATGGCTGGTGATGCCAGTAGGAGAAGCCAATATTTCAACAAAGTGAGAGAAACAGGAGAATTCAGTGCTCTGCTGAGAACAGTTCGATTTAGAAAAGCAACAAACAAAAAGGTGGAAAATGGCAAAAACATTTACACGTGGCCCTTAAACATGACGCGATGATGCAAATGTAGTGTTTTCAGTTCAAACGGCGTCATGTTACCCCCTCTCCCCCCTCAGAAATGACCGGGCAGTGTACAGGCAGTTCCCACGGACATGTAAACAATATTAAATAAAAACTATATACAGCAAAAACAAAAGCAGTGATGCTTTCCGAGCCGAAAGGGGGAGCAGATCCAGATAACGTGCAGCCATGCATTTAGCAGCGATCGTCACACATTCGTCGATACGTTTTCAGATAGCTTGCCTTCCTCGCTGGTTTTGGACCAAGCAAACATGTAAGGTACAGTAAGTGTTGTCTCACATTCACTGCTCATCAGAAAATACACTTTGGAATTAATGGCTTTAGGAGGAAAAAAAAAACTAAAAAAAAAATGACTGACAAATTATTTTTTACACCGTGATTTCATAAAGCCTGTTAAAGTACTCTCCTTCCTCTGGAAAATAGAAAAAAAGCATCCAAATGTCAAACTAAAAAAAAAAAAACCAACAAGCAACCTATCACTTCTATAAATACAGTACTTTATATTGTTCTCTCCTCGGACCCCACGTGGCCTGCTCAGCCACGATCAATAAAAAAACACGACTTCATACATTCTAGAGACAAACTGGGTTGGTCGAATACGGGATGTGCCGGGTCGGGGTTCTCGTGGAGGTTCGCAGGAGGCGGAGGGTGAGAAACGTCCCCTTTCAGGAAGCCTTCATGGATGCACCTTGAACGAGAGCAGTTCCTCAGAGTGCATATTGTTGAGCGAGCGCAGCTCGGGAAGCTTGAGCAGCAGCTTGGTGAAGGTCGTGGCCGACTCGTCGCCGTGGTTCTGCGTCACCAGGTTGCGCAGGGCCCGGATCAGTTTGTCCTGCAGGGCCTCCACTGAGTTTAAGTCCTGGATCCCTGAGCGATCTGAAGAGGTCACAGAAGAGGTCAGTGCTGAAGGCCACGGTGAGGAAAAGGGTTAAAACTCTTTTTTTTTTTATCTTACCGGCGGAGACGAGCACCACAGCGGTGAAGAGGCTCATTTGGTCTGCATCGAGCCGCAGAGCGGCCAGCTTCTCGCTGAATTCGCACATCGAGTTGAGCAGCTCGCCGGCGCCTAGCGATCGAAGCGTGTCCAGGCTGTACCGCTTGCCGCTCAGAAAGGTAACAGTCCGCTCGGCCATGTTGAACAGGGAGGCGAATCGCACCATCAGCACCTGGGAGGCAGAACGAGGAAAAACAAAGACATTAAAATCAAAATAAACCTTTATCCAGTATAAATAATAACCTGAACACCTATAAGCACCTATAAATGGCCTGCTCGGGCTCTCACCTCGAACGTTCCGGCTTTCAGTAGGCTAACTTGGTCGTGCTCGGGGAGGTCGCGGAAGCCCGGGATCCTCTTGGCAAACTCTACCACCTCCTTCACGGCGGGGGTGAAGCTGTTCGAGAACTCCTCCCAGATCTCCTGGCTGGGTTTACTTGGATCCACGTATGGCGAGGTGTTCATCGGGCAGACCTGGAAAAACACGCGAGATGAGAATCGGGATGTGTTTTCGGGACGGTCGTGAAGATTTACGGTGACTTAATAAAACACTCACCAGATACGCTCTGCTTTTCATGCAGCTGTTTGGTCCGTTATAACCAGCATAGGCAGTGTGTTGGTTATATTCCCACTGTCTTTGGGTGTCGGCAGATGCGTCGCAGCTTGGGATGCTGTGGAGCTGCTGCTGCTGCTGTTGCCGTGGTGACATCTGCTGCTGATGGCACCCTCCCTTCTCCTCCCTATGGCTGCCGCTATAAGGACAACGTTGGTAACCAGCAGCTACATTTTTGTTCCAGCAGTTCCAGTTTTCCTGTCGCTCCTCCACGGCCGCCGTGTCGGGCGAGGTCGACGCCTGTGTTTGTGCCGGCGAGCTCTGCTGGCTGAACGCGAAGTCGTCTTGGTGCTGCCTGTTCCCCGTGACGGCGGACTCGTCCTCGCTGCTGTCCGATGCGCAGGAGGAGGCCGAGCTCGAGTTGGTGTCCATGGAAACCACGGACTCAGAGTCCTGGGGGCACTGCGGAGAGGAAGGGTTGGAACACGATGGAGAGTCGGAAGTCGAGGAGGAAGAGGAGCTGGCATCGCTGGTCATGGCCTCCATGGGCAGCGAGGGGCTCTGGTGAAGCATGCCGTGCAGCTGGCTGTTTTTGCTCATCATGTTGTTCATGGCGTTCTGCATCTCTAGCAGCATCCTTTGCTTTTCTCTTTTAGGGATGCGGCCAAATCTCACAGCTAAGAGGCAGAACAGACACCCGTTAGATGATGAAGAGTTTTTAGAGCAAAAACTAAGCACATAAGCAAAAAAAACCTCACCGTCTCTGGACATGCCGACAGCCAGACACTTCTTGAATCGACACTGCTGACAGCGGTTCCTGTTGATCCTCATGATGGTGCAGTTCTCCATCTTAAGACACTTCTTGTACTGGATGTTCTGCTGGATGCTCCTCCTGAAGAAGCCCTGGTGGATTTAAGAGATGACGAATGAGCGTGTGCAGAAAGGCAGAGGTTATGGATTTAACAGAGATTCAGTCTGCTCGTCTCACCTTGCAGCCTTCGCAGGCGTGAACCCCGTAGTGGAAACCTGAGGCTACGTCACCGCACACCTTACATAACAGCACCATGCCGTTGATCTCTGCAGAAAACAAAGATTTCATGTGAGCACGTGGCAACATACCGATGAAGACGGTGTTTAAATGTCCTTTAAAAAAATTAAAATCGACTTACTCGTAATGCTGCTCTTTGCAGATGTGGAGGAGCGACCGGCTTTCTCCGCGCCGTGACCACGTTTTGTGGGTGGAGCGATGTCCACCACCATCCCCACAGCCCGGCTGGGCAGCGAGGGCCGGGACAAAGTCGGCGACGTCGACATGTAGCTGCTGCTGCCGGGGCTGCTGCTCACACTGGTGTCCAAGGTGGAGGAAGAGCTGGAGGAAATGTAGGCGATGACGCCTCCTATGGAAAGAGAGGAGGGACACTTACAAAAAGGAAACCCAAAAGCAGTGACAGCATGACACATCTCTTTATTTAGCTTCATTCATCATGTTGATACTAATGTTAGAAAACAAAAAAAAAATAGATCCGCCCTGCCTTTTAAGGATTTACCTGGCATACAGGTGCCTCTGACACACCCAGGCAAGCTCACAAATCCTGCGTGTTTCTGCTTTGTTATTGGTTCATTCACTGCTGTTCATCTGACCTGCTTTATCGCCTCACTACTGGTTGGATAACTCTTGTTACATAACACACCAGAGTCAGCGTGCAAAGGGAATGTGCTCCAGACAGGGTCACTAAAGCACCAGGGCAACTCCTGCACAAACCGTGCAATGGGAAAACATCCTCCTGTTTATGTAATAAACATGTTTGGCCACATTAACTCCGCTTATGAACCAATCATTTATAATGGGAAGTGTGCTGTGTACACAAAACAGCACATTTATTAAGTAGAAAAAAAGCATGGTTTCCCTGTTTAGTTCAGTCAAACGCAACAAAAATATGGTAAAAAAGTTTTAGTGATAAAAGTGTTTGTAAGTATATATATATATATATATATATATATATATATATATATATACACATACATACACACACACATATATATATATATAGTATATTTATATTATATATTTTATTTATAAATAAATAAAAGTGGAACGTGCTTTTATTCATTTAGGAACACAAAGAAAGTAGACGGGATTTAACAGCAGACTATTACCTAACCTTAACCATGACTGTTTTCTTTCACGGCCCACCCACACGTGGACCTGTCATGCATTTCTGTGAACACGCAGCGCGAGGACAACAAATCTAGGTCAGCCACTACACTGTCTCTCCCAGTCTCACGTGTACCTCGCAGCCTAGCCTCGCGCCAGAAGCAGCGTGTACGGGAGTGGATTATGCAATGTGCTACGTCACGGTCCACGATTCAGCCAATCGGAGAGCAGCTCCGCTGACGCGTGCGCACAGAGAGGAACGCCCATCGGCCAATCAGAGCGAGCCTCCGTAGAGCGTGTACACACGGGCACATGGCTAGGGCACGCTGTCCATGTGAGCGGAGCGGAGAAGTGGAACACTGTTGTTGTAGCAAGCGTCGCATTGGCACTCCTAACCCGGTTTTAAAACACTAACAAACTATTTTATTACAGTTTAAAGCAACGACAACGTTATTTATGTTAGCTTAACGTGTAACAACTGCGTAATAACTGATTTTAAATGAACAAATGTAGCATGAAGAGGAACATTTTGTTCGTGCGCTGCTTAATAAAAACATTCTCATCTCTGTTTTAGTGTAGTCATGTACAAAAATACAATATGCTGAATATATATATATAAAATTGACAGCTTCATGACAAATGAGATGATGTACTTGGTAAAAAAGTAGCTGCTATATTTTAAATGAATGAGATCATCATTCATTACCACTGCAGTCCAAGTCTGCACAGTTCACCTGTAACCATAATACAACCCTTTTTTTTTAAATAAACTTAGTTGGATTTAATAATCTTACCAGGTTTAGTTGTCCCGACGTCCTCAGGCATCTTTTGTTGGAAGAAGAAGAAATTTTCCGAAAAATAGTTAACTAAACCCAACTGTGTATCGCGGCTAAACTCGGTAAGCTAACACAGCGAGTAGAGAGACGGTGTTGCTGCTGCTCATAGCAGGGTTTTGTTCGGGAAATGATCGAAGTCGATGACTCATGGAGAAGAGCAGCTTCCAGAGTTTACTGTTCCTGAAAACGAGAGGCTCGCGTATGCATCGGAGGAACTCCCCCTTGTTGTGTGACTGCGGGTTAGTGGAGAGAACTAAATGTTCTCAATAGTGGGTTTGCCCATGTGACCCATTTGTCGGCCACGCCCCTCCGCGCGGCCGCTCGAGGCACTTTAACCCAGTGACACACTTTCAGAACACCGGAGGGGGCGGAGCCAAGCGACGTAACAGCGGAATGGAAACAGCAGTCACGTTGCACAGCACAACGTGAAGGCTTTAGTACAGTCAGGCTGCCTTGTTGTTCAACTTCTGCACTGCATCGGTCTCCTACACAGTCACATATTAATGTAATTAAAGCTCAATGTGGATAAGATAGTTTTCTGGAGGAAAAACACATTTTCTCGAGCTCCTATTAAAACTAGTTTTAATAGTTTTAGGCCTACTGAAGTCATGACTGCATGTTTACCTTGTTTTTGTCCCATTTTATCATAACTTTATGCTGTTCCTTTGTGTTAATGTGCAACTTTACTGAGCAGTTATATTGTTTTTAAGCTTTTATAGTTTGTACTAAGTAAAATATTTATTTTTTTCCATTTCTAAAGGAATAGGGGTGGGTAAAGGAAAGCTCTTAATGTGTATGAAGCACTTAGTGTTACTCAGAAACCTTTAGACATTATTTAGTGTTAGTAAAATAAGTGTTTCTTATCAAATAATTCAGATAATCGTTAATAGGATAAAAAGAGAAAACTAATTTTGGCATTGCATACTTAAGTAGAAAGGATTCAGACACGTTTATTTTTTTAAAATGTATAATAATATTATTATTAGACTGAACTATTTGTTCATCCAAACAGCAGAGCAGGCTTTAGAAACAAAATGGTATAAGTTACTTAAAGCCTTACATTAAAAGAATATTGCTTACTATTTATTAAGAAAATATTGTTTTATTCTATTTTGTTATTTTCTCTCTTTCAGTTCTTTGTCAAGTGAGAGGAAATAAAGAAGCAGCAGATAGAACAATATAGTATAAAATAAGTTATTAAAGAGACAAAAAGTTAAAAAGCCAGATTAAAAAAAAGGGGGAAAGTCTGAAGAATGGACTGAATTGAGTGTGTTGGCTCTTTACGCAGTCCAGTACAAGCACTTTAACCTCAGAAGCTCCGTACAAACACACAAACAACTCCTCTGACCAAGACGTAAGCTGACACGCTCATATGACACTAAGAGGTCAGCTAGATTAGCAGTTGTCAGGCCCACGGTCTTAAAATCCATTTCTAAACATGCCTGGAGCGAGTTGAGCGAGGTTAAAGCAAGATGGGCTCAGTTGTTCTGGTTCCACCTGATGAGACCTCTCCTGATTCTGCATGGACACACACAAGTGTCATGCTGCAATAACACACACACAACAAGCCACGTTTGCATGTTGTTTCCAGCCGACTGCCTTCACGCTGCCTGGCTTCTCAGTCACATGTGACTGTTCGCCTGATACCGAGCTGTCACATTTATGCCCAGTGCCTTTGTGTTGCAGAAGCTCTGACAGATTTAACTAAACAACCTGCACAAATCATCATTGTTGCAGCATTTTCTGATTAGTTAATTGAGTTTATTGAACATTAAGGACATCTGTGAATCACATTCTGCACATTTAAACTCATTGATTGTCTTTTAATTAGCTCATATCTTACAGTCATGTTTCCCCATAGGCCGTGAATGAAGCCCAAAGCCCTCTCAACGAGGCAACCTGAGCTCTTTTCCTTTGTAACCTCATGAAAGGGTAACAACCCCTTCCCCCAGTAGTGGATGCTGGCATTGACCCACCCCCAGCTAAGCTGAGACTGCTCCAGGAAAGGCTGCATCCTCTCCTGTGGACAGGCACTACTCATGAGCATTTAAAGGTCCAGACACAGAAACAAGCCTCTTCTCAGCTTTGCTTCACTGCACCTGAAATGGGACAGTGCGGCGATACAACACAATCCCACGTCTCAGTGCACAAAAGCACATATTCAGTCAGAGACACGTGGATCAGGGAGGGTGGTCTCCCCTGGATGCAATCAACAGGAACATCCAATCCAACTATGTCTACTATGAAGCTCCACTTGCTCCCTGCTCTCACTAAACCCTCCTGCATGGAGGAAATTTATTGGATGAACAAGGTCAAGCCTCATAAGTGTTTTTAATGTATTTATTACTAAGAATATATGTGTTAAAGTATCCCGGTTATATAGTGAACCACTGCTCTAATCGATACCATGAAGTACTACACCACACCAATAAACCTTTTACATATCACATTGTTATAAATTGTTTGTTATTGTTTACCAGTTTTCATGGGTCGAGCCTTAAACGGTTAACTTTGTCTACTTTTTCTTTCACCACAGAAACGTAATATTTATAAAAACATTTGTACCAGTAACACTTGCAGAGGGAGTTTTTATTTACCAGATTTAGCTGTCAGACCAGAGTTCAAGCCTCTGAGGAACGATTCACTCCTGGCAGGATGTGAGCTCATCCACACCACGTAGGCCATCAATAACACTGAACACAAGCAGCATGTTTTATTTATTATCTACTTATTATATATTTATTACTTGTCTGTAAAAGTCACCATTTGACCTGATCTGCTGCATGGACTGTGTGTCTGAATGTTACTGTGCTTATTATACTTTAAACAAGAGAGAATTGAGCCCTTTTGTGGGTTAAAAAAAGGCTAAACTTTACTTTATCGAGCTCATTATTTACCTTCTCATGTGTTATGTTGCCAGATCTGCTCTTTTTCAGCCACGACAACCCACTGAACAAACATCAGGGTTTTGTTTTAACTAAGAAAACATTCAGGTACGGATCACCTTCATTTCTTTTAAGTGCATGCTTCCCCCCTGCAGAAGCTCAAGCACGTGTCGCGACCGGTGGCGATCTGAGCCTGAAACCTGAAGACGGATGACCTCTCTGATCCTAACGACTTAACCCCACCCTGAACAGCGGCTATATTTGGTAACGAGCAGCAGCATTTCCATCTTTAGCACACACTCTTATCAGTGCAGCTCCTGTTCAACACTGCAATAAATATTCCTAAAACTGCATCCATCCATAAACGTCACCAGTGGTTAAAGCTGAAATAAGGTCCGACATAAAGAGACTAAGAGCTGTCGAACACAATATGTACCTGTTTACTGTGAGTATCCATGTGAGGGATAACACCTGAATATGCATAGAAACCTACCAAATCCATGCATGAATGCAGAAAATTATATATGTAACATAAATATGTTATCTATTTTATTCTTCCATTATATTGTTCGCCTTATAAACATGCATATCATGTTTGATAAAGTTTCTGAGACATGTTGCATCACTTTATGGTAGAAACTTTATGCAAAACCATGATACTGATCTCCTGCACCCTGCTAAATACAACAAAGCAAAAGTTTACATGAGAATAATTTTGACCTATCACATTGTAAATAGTAAAAATAACCCCCAAAAAGTTGTTTTTTTTCCCTAAGATTTTGTTAAAAAGTGAAAAAAAAACACCCCAGATTATAAAAATCAGACTTTCCAGATAGTTCTTATTGGGGTTAGGCTTTAAAGGGTTACATTATTTTAGCTTTACTTTATAAATATTGTGAATTTACATTGTCCCACCTGGAATAAATAAAGAGTATTTAATTTAATTCCAAAATAAATAAAGACAACAAGACTTCCATGTGTTCCTTTATTCATCTTATTTGTGGAGATAACTTAACCAGGAAGCAAAAAAATATACCAGACAATGAAGTACTAAAAATCTGAGATAGAAATAACCCCTGAAACAAACAATCCCCCGCCCCTCCTCGTCCTCCCACTGCCGTCTCGTGGGTTTATGTGGCATATCGCTTCGTCCACTGTTTGGCCGTTCGGTCGTGTTCAGCTCTGTTAGTCGTGTACTGGGTGGCGATGCTTCCTACCAGGGGATCAGCTGGACGGGAGGAAGAGGAGAAATTCATTATAAAATTGCTTAAAATGAAAATATATCCATGGCAAGGTGAATGTCCTGTTTTGTTCACTTCCAAGCTTCTTATAGAGGTAGCCTGTGTAACCTGTAGGGGAGACCCTAGGTCTGGTCTCCTCTAGGTTGGTAACATGTCTTAGGGACAGTTAAAAGCTGATCTGGATGCACACTGTGGTGTGTGGAGATGCAGCAGATCCATCAAATACACAGGAGCGAGGCCGTTAAGAAACAAATAAAAGAATCTTAAAATTGATCCTAAAATTAACAGGAAGCCAGTGAAGAGAGGCCAAAGCGGAGATGTGTGCTCTGGTTTTGTGCCAGTTAGAAAAGTTGGGACAGCGCTTTTTGACTGATCCCAATAAATACCAAATTACAAAAATACAGGCGGGATGTAATAAAAGTATGGATCATGGTCTCTAAAAGGTGTCTAGATAAAAAGGGCTTGATTCTTGACAACAGGAAGAAGCAAGACTTCATCACCATCCAGTTTTAGGGAGGGGTCAATTTTCACACCTATATTCGCGTTGCTAAACGTTTCATGTGCTGCCAAAAAAGAAAGGTCTAAAGCGAGGGTGCCAGATGCAGGGGGATTAAAAAGCATGACCTCTGTTTTTTGTTTATCAAAATTGAGGAAGTTCAATGCCATCCAACTTCCGATCCAGGAGAGACTGAATGGAGCCATTTATCTTCAGGGGGAAATAAACCTGACAGTCATCAGCATACAAGTGAAATGGCACCAAGTGGCAGCAGATAAAGGGAGAACAGGAGAGGAGCAAGAATTGAGCCCTGTGGTACTCCCAGGGTAGTCCATTACCAGATAAACCAGATAAATATGAACAGAACCGTTGCAAGGCTGAGCCAGTGATGCCAACACACTGCTCAGGCCTCGAAAGAACAATGTGCTTATGCTGCGAGTGACGGTGCGGTTTGATGATGTCACAGCCACAAGGATTTATTGCAGGTTATTGCATCTCACAGCTGAAGAGTTGGACATAAAACAGATATTTTTCTGGTGATATCAAACATCTCTAATAATGGCTCATCCTTCACAAGGTGATTTAAATAAATCAGGTAATATCAGTAGGTAAAACAAATGAAAGCACATGTTACAGTTGGATTGGTTAAAAGGTTTTTAATTGATTTCCTGTTCAGGGTTTTTAGGGCAGGTCTGAAATCTGGGCTCTGTGACACAGCACAGTGAGTAATCACAGAAAGCACAAGCCCCGAACCTAACACGAATGTTATATATAGACCTACTACTGGGATGCCACGAGATCAAATGATTGAGTAGACGCTGTGTTTACAGCCCAGCCTGTAGCTTTTTGTCCTCCTTCAAACTACTTAAACTTAAAGTACCCCACCGTGTGGTAGACACATGTCAGACCTACCTGGGTTACAGTCTGTGAGCAGGGAGCAGATAGACAGCAGCACCTTGGAGATGGTGAGGGCGGGACTCCAGTTGTCCTTCAGGATGTCCAGACAGATCACCCCCTGACTGTTGATGTTGCAGTGATAGATCCTGGTGCGAAAGGTTACCTGCAGACATAAAAACAGTTCAGTCGCTTCGGGCTGGGGTATGCTTACGTATGCGGCAAAGTTCACCTACGTCTGTGTGTGTATTTGCTGCAAACAATACAAGCATGATGCGGCCAAAAAGTGCATTACTAGAGGTCGCCACAGGGAGGCAGTGCACCGCAGTGAGACTGTGTGATAATAAAATCCAACACAGGTCAGATTTTTTGGATTAAAATTCATCACAGCAACAGAAAAGTCACCCAATTTGAAATTTGTGTGATCGATGAGTCTCTTTGTGTCGACGTGGCAACAGGAGAAAGGTCAAGGTAGCGGGAGAGTCTAAAGGATAGCTTTAAATTCCAGCTATGGAAACCAACTTCAACAGCTGCCATTGTTTGATGTGTGAAGAGCAGCAGTAACAACTCAGCAGCAAAGCTCGCAGCCTGAACGTTCAGTGGAGAGCGGTCAGAAAAACACTGCTCAGCGAAAACCAGGAGAGGAAAATATAACAGCTGGGTTTTAACAGGTGGTTAGCACTGTGTCCTCACAGCAAGAAGGTTGCCGGTTCGATCCCCGGTGTGAGCGGGGCTCCAACTGGGATCTCCCCGTGTTAGCGTGGGTTCTCTCCGGGTACTCCGGCTTCCTCCCACAGTCCAAAGACATGCACCTTGGGGATA
>JBAMHV010000006.1:2865805-2876344 GCA_037177535.1 Pseudomugil gertrudae | reverse complement strand
ATAAGCAGGAATTCAGACCAAAGCATTGCGGTTCTGCTTTATACAGACAATAAATGAATGATTTACATGTTAAAAGGTAGAATTTATAAGCATCATATAACTCCTTTAAAGGAGAAGTTTGTCCTTTTACAGCACGGTTCTACATAAATGTGGAAACTGATGTCCAGATGATCAAACTCAGATTTTCTGCTGACTTTCTTCACAAGCTTTACAATCTGCATGCGAACCCGGAAGAGAAAAGTTAAATAATCATCTAAAACGAATTGAAATGGTTGCTTCAGAACTCCAGTGTGGGGGAAGCCTTTCCACTACCATTGAGCCCAAACCAGTCTGAGCAGCTGCATCTTCCACTATCCCTCCTAATGTGATTAATAGAATAAAAAAAACAGCTTCCTGACTGATGGATGCCTGAGCAGCTGAAAGTCTGTAAAAACATTTGCTCATGGAATAGATGGAGTTTTGTTTTATTAAGGTGACCTTTAGTAAACCTGATTACAACATGTCGCTGTTATTGATTCATTACAGTAAAATGAAAAGAGTTCCCTCCAGGAGCTGCATGGTCTTTGTTGAATATAAGCGAGACAAGTTAAGGAAGCAAATATAATGCGTATAAAGCTGTCACATCTCAGTGTTTATATTCCTGCACTTTGCCAGTTTCCATCACATTTATCAGTCCTGTTAAACAGGACAAAATGGGCCTTTTAAGCTTTCCTCCAGGTCCTGAGTGCACTGATTCACCTCCCTGAGCTGAACAGTGTCACACATGATCATATTTGCTTTTAACACTGCGGGTCTGTGGTGAAAATGTGGTTTTTTGCTATTTACAACCTCAGGGCACAAGCTGTCAGTGTCAGGCGGCCTTGGGAGAACAATGAAGCCTGAATCGGTCATGGTTTAACTCAATACACCGTCAACAGTCTGGAAACATCATTTTGACTGCGTGTCGGTATGAAATCTGGCCTTGAGTAAAAACCGAAAGCCTTCAGAGAAGAGGAGCCTGTTTGCTCTTTTTTCTTTTAGACACTCCGGCTGCTGTGGCATCTACGTTACACAGAGGTCCTCTTATCTCTTAAATAGACGTGTAGAGATGATGAGCTCCTACCTGGGTTACAGTCTGTGAGCAGGGAGCAGATGGACAGCAGCACCTTGGAGATGGTGAGGGCGGGACTCCAGTTGTCCTTCAGGATGTCCAGACAGATCACCCCCTGACTGTTGATGTTGCAGTGATAGATCCTGGTGCGAAAGGTTACCTGCAGACACGAAAACATAAAGATAAAACCCTCTGGAACAAAACTGAATAGAAACTTCCTGCTAAAACTATGTAAATATGTGTTTCAAACATTTCAGCAGGTGATGCCATTTATAAGCGAGTACAGGAGCAGGAAAAAACTAAAGAGACAAATCGGTTTATTTAAGCAGCGAGTGAAGCGGTTATTTGTGTTTATAGACTCAAACTGCACAAAAACTGCATTAAAAGCTGCTATTTTTCTCCAGTCCTGCTCAAACATTCAGTCATTTAACCCTGTGAATGCCAGGGTCAGTCTTCAGCATTTGTTACAAAAAACTACAATTATTTTCCATATGAACATGCTGCTAATGAACATGAGAGGGATGAATCTTTGATA
Organism: Pseudomugil gertrudae; assembly: GCA_037177535.1. Lineage (NCBI taxonomy): Eukaryota > Metazoa > Chordata > Actinopteri > Atheriniformes > Pseudomugilidae > Pseudomugil > Pseudomugil gertrudae. The sequence goes on along the minus strand of JBAMHV010000006.1, from coordinate 2,874,719 downwards.
GTGATTAGACCCTCACATGTGTCAATGATAATCAACTGATGTGATTTTTTCTGTAGTGTTATAATAAAACTGTACATGCACAAAACACTCAGCATTTTTCTGCTTGCTGTATCATAAATAACTTAAACATCTTCAGTTTGTTAATTAAAAAATTAATATCCGCAACACATGCTCACTAAGGACACGTTTTGCTCCGTATCTGAGTCAGTTTGCTCCTCTTCGTTTGGGGTTGCTGTGAACGTGAACATTTATTCTGATTCAGCTCGAAGACGTGGACTCGGCCCGTCTACAAACGCAGGTCTCAGTCTGCTTCATAAGGAGCGAGGTCAGGAAGTGTACTGTGGGCCCAGCGCATGGCACCGTGGGTAAACATCCACGCGGCTCTGGATGGGCTCACGGGGGAGACGTGGAAGAATTTAGCCCCAAAAAAAAGCTTGAAAAATGGATAAAAGGGTTGAAAAAAAACTAAGTGCCTTCCACTTTCAGAGTGATGCTGTTGGTTAAAGGTGAATCCAGGATTTTACTTCCTACATCAACATGATCCTTTCATCACCTTTGACCCGTTGGCTGTTGCCACCTTTATGCCAAACCAAACCCGTCTCCATTTATCGACTCTAAGCTGAGCTAAAACCGACTAATATGGACCCTAAAACCAGCATGTAATGGCAGGAGAAGCACACACAGACCGACATCCTCTCATGTGAGCAGAGGAAAACTCAGTTTCCAGGTGAAGCGAGTCACGTTTATCTCCACAGAAAGGTCAAAGCGGCTGTTGGACACCAGAGTCATCAACAGAAACACCATCTTTGGCAGCAGGTGGAGAAATATGGCTGCACAGGTAGTTTGTGAAAGAGTTTGTTTTGTTCACTGCCCGCCACCAGCCCAGCGTTTTACAGACGATGCGTCTGAAACGAAGCCATTCTGGTTCATATACTGTATAGTTAGACTGAACTTCCCGTTTTCGGTTTCTACTTCCCCACAGACGGTCCTGACGCATGAAAAGCACTTTATTCAGAGTTTATCCAGACAGGTACCAGCTTCCACATTTTGAAACAACAGTGAAGAAACCCACCACATTTCATGTGTTAAGCTGCTAAAACCAAACAAACAAAATCACTTTGGCTTTGTTTGTTCCAGTTTCCCCTCACAGGAGGAATAAACCTTTTCCACTGGCCAGGAAACCAACCACAACATCTGCCTGAAAATGATCCTCTGAGACTCATTTCGTGTTTATTTGCAGATGTTTTCTTCAGGGAAACAGAAACACAGCCACTGTTTGTTTTATGGTTATGTAATAAGATCTGTTCTATCTGATCCAACCAGAGGTCTAACAATGTGTTTGTGATGCAGAAATGTCTGAATTTAACTAAAAATGACATTTTTCTAAAAGCGTGAAGCAATTTAAAATTGTAGTATAACTTTTTAATGGATGTAAATAACTTTTTGGATTCATCATCTGCTCAGAAACCTTCATAAATAACTTCTTAGCTGAAGAGGCCGGCCAACAGAGGGCAGCATCGTGTAAAATCACAGCACCACAACAATAACTTCTCTGTTGGAGCTTGAAATATTGGACTCCAACACCCAAGTGTCAATTAATTCGCTTGCTTGTAAAAGCAAACAGCCTCCTTCAACCACGCAGTCTCCAGGAGTGACTCATAATACGAAGTGTAACTCCTCTCCTCTCCTGCCTTGCAGGCTGTTTATGTCTGCTGTGATTTCAGCCTGACATCTGTTTACCCTGCAGCTTCAATCACCAACATCTGGCCCCTCCTGACCCTGATCCTCCAGAGGAGATCTCTGCTGAGCCATGGTACCCCCCTGCAAACCCACACAAGGCAGGACATTATAAATAACTAACGCCTCCACCCCCCACCGCCTCTGCTGGCTCCCAGTCAGAAACAGAAACACATCCACCTGGCCAACCAGTCGGCCCGAGCGAGAGGACCCGCTTTCCTTTCAGAGTCCTGAGATTTTAAAAGCGGCTCGCGTTGTGGATCCGGCATTACTGAGCGTCCCATCTGAGTGCTTTCACTGACTGAGTGGGTTGTATGGCAGCAACAGGCTGGAGGGTGTGTGTGTGTGTGTGTGTGTGTGCAGGGAGCTTTGGCTGCAGATCACAGTGTGTTGGAGGGGTAGGAGGTATTGAAGGGGGCGTAAACACTCAAGGCCCTCCGGCCACAGAAAGCTGGGCCAGAGCCTGTGGATTTGTTTGAGTCTGCTGTCAAACAGAGCTGGTGTTACACAGCACAAAGACCGAGGTGTAGGGCTGGGGGCCAAGTGAAGGGGGTTAGGGCACAGTGCAAAGTTAAAAGAGATTGTTCAGTAATGACATCCACTCTGGGTCACCCCCGAGACCAGAGATCAGTTTAATTTCCAGGTAAAATAAAAACCTTTATTCATGAAACACTCATGAAAACAATCCTGCATAGCACGATACAAAGATGATTTTCTAATCAATTAACTGGCTCAGTGGGAGCAAGCCGAGCTCTGAACCGCTGACCAACACACACAAAGACTGCTTAACAAAACAGAGGCTTTCTATCAACCTTTTCTGAAACACATCTGCTCCAGTCTGGCCACAACATCGCTGGATAACAAGCCAAACTCTTCATCTCTTTGGCTTCTGAAACATTTTATTTAGTCTAATGTGACTGAAAACCATCTGATTAACAGAGCTCAGCGAAGAGCTGTGATGGGACAGAATCTATTCACAGTAACAGATGATGTTTTACATAAAAACATTGATCGTAATGACCAACAGCAGAAAATCATCGTCCTCGTGAGGGCTTTATTTCTTTAAACAATACTACATAAATCTGAATCCATGTCATTATATGATCCACTTCACACTTGTTATAAAAAACAAAACGTATGTTAGTGGCCAGGTCATGATGTAACTGACCTTAGGGGGTTTGAATGGGTAGTCTGGTGTAAAGGCAATGTCCAGGAAGAAGACCCCTCCCTCATACACGGAGCCTGGTGGTCCCAGGATGGTCGACCTCCACTCGTAGATGTTGTCCCCTTTGGGGCCGGCGCTGGAAAATGGAAACAAAAGACTGGTTAATATGTTAATCTCGGCATCCTTCCTGGTGTTCAGGCTGACCGGGAGGAGGAGGAGGGAGCTAAATGCTTCATCCTGACAAGTTAATGAAGATTTGGGGAATGCAGTAGCTGTGCAGGTTTGAAGGGTTTTAGTTTGAGAGAGGACGTAGAATAACTCGCAGAAAAGAAAGATTGGGACAAGCAGTGTTGTGTCAGCATGTAACAGAAAACACAATAAAGTTTTTTTAAAAATTCATTCAGATCAGTTTTTTTATTTCTTCTTTCACAGGATGAGTGTTTCTGCTGAGGCTGAAGGTCACATCTGTTGTATCGGACAAGTAATTAATGCCATTTCCATATTAGGAGCTCCCTCCCCCATCGGTGTTTGTGGTTAGGCCTTGATGTGGCACAAAGCCAGGAGGAGACCGGGACAATGTCCAGATCACAAAGCCTGGGACAATGAACGAACCCTCCGATTTCATGTAATTACCAGGGTTGGTGTTCACCTCAGCTGCTGGCAGATGTGCAGACAAATGTGTGCAAGAACCGCAGGCATACGGGCTTTTACTTTCACTCAGAGCTGTGATATCACTACTCACTTTTATTTAAAGCCATAATGCGGGACAGATATTCCCTGCCGAGTAATAGCCTCAAACAGCAAACTGTTAAAAGCAGCACCTGGCTCCGAGCAGCTCCTGATAATAGATCATTCTCCATAAATAGAAATTAGACATTTCCTTCCTCCGTCAATGTCAACACGCGCAAATTCCCACTAATCTACTTTGCCAGCCTTTCACACGGCCTCTCTCTTAAGCCTTCTTTAATTGGCTAATTGTGATTACTTCGTCTCTGGGGAATTAGCTCAGAACGTGCTGCTGATAAAGAAATAAAGGAAATTTTAGATTGTACCAGTAAGGTAATGGTCATTCATCTCCTCAAGCCCAGTATTTAACGAGGTGCAGCTTATTTCTGAAACAGAAAACTGCTTAAAAACAAAGGATTCAGATGGTGTGAAGGAGCATACACTCAATATGAAGGCATATTTACATTATGTGATCTTTACAACGCAGGTTTTATTGGTTTTGAGAGGCAAAAAAAAGACGATGATGCTGGAATTTAAAAGGGTGCTAAATAAACCCCGGAAATGTTTTTACTCCAAACAAACGTTGGACTTTGCTCGGACAGGAGAAACATCTGAACCAAGAAAAGGAGATGACCTTAAAACCGAGGTATTCACGGGTGAACACGGACAGATGTGGACATCTGGTTTGAGCCTGTCACAACATCATGAAGGGATGGCGAACCACATTATGAACTACTGACTTGAAGCTTTTGATTGAAGAAAATTCAGCCGAGTGAGACATCCTGCTGACAGAGGAGCCTCCTTCATGTTGATTTATTGGTCTTTTGCTTGATGAAGGAACTCATAGTTTGTAATGTCAGAAACTTAATACCGTTATATTTCATATTATAACTAATTATCACATCCACATTGAAAATGAAGCAACAAACTGTTTACAATTCTTTCTTGTATTCAATGCCAAGCCAAACAAACAAACAAACAGCAACCTCCACTGACTCAAATGAAGTCCCTGCAGTTCCTCCTTCATCCACAAGGGGCAAATTTAGAATTTTATGAACAAACTGAATTGATTAGTCAGGATTACTCTATTACATTTGCAGTGAAATGGTTTGGGTGGCTTCAGCAGTCTTGGCCAGCATGATTTTAAAATAAAAATCATCAGTAGAACAAAACGTCACGCAGCCTTCTGCTCATATCTGCTGTAGCGAGGCTCTAAAGACTACACAGCACCATGGAGGCCGGGACTTGACACATTTAATGAGCTGTGCATGTCCACGTGGTAATTAAATGAAAGTAGGAACGAGTTAAAGTCATGGTGAGGACGACTTCCTCCCATCGTGCACTCAGCAGCCCCGGCTGTAAGAGTTGTGGGTGAATATGTTTTTATTAAAATATGAAACATCTGTGTTATGAAAGTTTGATGAAATGATGTGTGGTACTGACCAGGACACATTTCATGGTGACTCAACAACCTTGGAGACTTCTGGATGAATGACTATGATCAATTCTCTTAAACACACATTGATCTGTATCATTAGTTTGACATAAGAGGCAGTGCCGCATGTTTAACACATATTTTTTCACAGTTTGCAGATGTGCTTGTGGGTTAATCAGCTTAGTCTATGTGAAGGGAGCAAACTGGGATGGGAAAAAAATCAATGCGATTACTTGGATAGCATATCACTTGGTGTGTGGTCTGATGTGAAATCTGTTAACCTGAGAAAAGATGCAGCATAAGCATCGACTAATCTGAGCAAATGCAGGAACTACACTGTCCGCTGTTTACGGGGTGATACCTACATGTCTGTAACACGTCACGGTGATGAGAATCTGATCAGTTTCTGCCTGATGTTGCTTTTTGCTGAGCAGTATCTGGGAGGACATGCTGTTCCTGGTTGCTCCATCAGCAGCAGGAAACTTCTCTTAAGGAAAAATGTTGAATGCAAAGAACTCAGACCGTTAAAACATGGAAGTTTGTTTCTGTCTGAGACCTTTCAGTTTGCAGAGATTCCCTGAACGAGCAGACGGCAGTGGGTCAAGCATGTTAACAGAAAGGATCTTCTTCACAACAACACCAGCTTGGTAGGTTTAGGTGAAAATTTGTCAATTAGACACTAAACTCTGCCTTTTTACGCTGCTGTTCAGCTTTACGTGGGTCAACAAGCCGTGTTATTAAGCCAGTTATAGCTAATGGAGTAAGAGACAAAGAGCTGCTGAGAGAAAATGACTCATTCAGGGGATAATGTAAATTGTGAGTAAGCGTAGAAGAAATAAGGACACGAGGATTTTAGTTCTAACCTCAGATTAAAAAAAAAGTATTTATTTTTACGTTTTTTATTGTTTTAATTAAATTATTTTATTTAATTGTTATCATAGGATTAAATATTGATACAATGTATGTCCGATGAGGTTGTCCTTTATGTTGACTGGAGACGTGGAGACATTACACTTTGGATGATGGGTGAGAATGATGATGTCGGACCCTCAAACCAGACCTGGTGACTTTACCCCCCCCCCATGGTTTATAAATAGTTTTATTCTAGTTTTCATAAGACATAAACGTTTCACGGTGCACGTGGTCGCTCACAACTGTCCCACACTGCTGCTGCATCTACAATCATGAATCAGAGTAGAACAATGAAAGAGCTGGAGGGTTTGGCATCCAGAGCCGAGGGTATTTTGACCCTCTGAGAGACCTGTAGATCACATTTTATTGAAACTGAGTGGTTAATTAAATGATCCTGAATACAAATGAAAAAAATCTGATAAATATTTGACATATTATTACAGTGATTAATTACAACTAAACGATCTAGCTGGTACAGCGATGCATTACAGAACTGGGATGAGGAGGATGGAATGAGGAGTGGATTTTTTTCCCGTGTTGGTCTTTCCAGCAACCGATGCCTAACACGAAAAACAAATGAACAAGTTCGACTGATGCGATACGTCCAGATGTCCACTCTGCTGCAGATACCAGGTTGCTGCAGCAACAATGGCTCCACTGCAAGATGGTGCAACACACAACATGGCCGTCGAATTTATTAAAGTATTACCAGATGTTGAGAGGTGCTCACAAGCTTTGGTTATTCACGTCAGCCCTCAGATTGGACTTCCCAGGCTGTATTTCAATGTGTTGATGTGTTCGAGGCTTTTAGAGTGTCTCATATCACTGCAGACATGAGGGAAAGAAGGTAAGGAGACACACTGCCAGTTCTCTTCAACCAGCTGAGGAAAACAGACACAATCCCCTGGAGCTGCTTGTAGCATCACCTTAGGGTGGAAGGTGAGATTAAGTGACAGCGGGGGCTGTTTGATAGAGACCCATGAGGTTAAATCTGGTATCTTTAAACTGTGACCCACTCATAAACAATTCTACCAACTAATATAAGGGTAATTTTTTTTACTACATTAAGCAAAATGGCTTGATAAAAGCTCCCCTTATGCCACTATTATGCTCTCTGCATGTGTAAACTGATATTGAAAGACCTCCACAACATTTTAAATCCAGTCTCGAAGCACATTTGACTTCAATCTCATTAAAACAGTTTTTATCTCTCAGTCTCAAGCTTTCTAAATGTTGCACCAGTCTCTTGCTTCGAGTCTTGTACCACGTGGGTTTCCACATGCTGCAACACTTATGTCAGCAGACATACTTGTTCACAGAGTTGCACTTTCATCTCAGTCCTGAAAACGTGCCAGCTGCACCCCACGTGAGATCAAACTGGAGGGTACAGAACCAACCGAAACGGCTCACCTTGTGTCAGCGGTGATGGAGGTTTGGTTGCACGCTGCTGTGCACAAGGTGACGAGAGCCGCTCGGCTTTAAAAAGGTGTCAGCTTGCCTACTGCAGGTAAAAACTGGTCAAGTGTGAGCGGATGAAAAAGCAGCCCACAGTTAAACCTTTATCACTTTACAAATACGACACTATTATGGTCTGTGAAGGAAGACTACAGAGTCAAACGCGCCTGAAAGCAACAAAGACACATTCACAGAACATTTCAGACTCACTTAATGTCTGACAGCTAGAGAGGAAAGCTAGACACTAATGAGTACACACACCGTACTACACACTATAAACCACTTGTCAGTGGTAAATAATCTGTTTAATGTTTCAATCTAAAGCAGGAGTGTCCAACATCGGTCCTCAAAGGCTGATTTTCTATATATCCCTGCTCCAACACACGTAGCTTACATTAAAACAATCCAAAAGCATATAAAGTTCTGCACAATGCTTTATTAAGTTAAGTCAGGTGTGTTGGAGCAGGGATACATGAAAAACCTGCGTAGTTGTGGACTCCAACAGCACCTGTCGACATAATTCCTAAAATCAGACCTGAAGTCATTTGAGCTTCTCTTTTCTCTTGTTATTTACACAACAGCATATCATGGCTGCTCCCCGCATCTTGCATGGTGGCGATACACTGCACGTGCACACACACACACACACACGTGCACCCGGTTAAGCACTCTCCCACCAGCGGGCAGGGTAAACACATCATCCACCTGAGTCGAAACAAAAAATATCAACATGTTGTATCCTCCCCTGTAGAGGAGAAGATGGAAACACTTACATCATGCAGGGAAGTTATCATGGGAACACACAGCTGAATATTCTGAATCTAATTATCCATGGACTCATTTCTGCATTGTATTACGGCTCAAAAGGGATCAATATTCTAATTAAGTCTCATTCATATCAAAACACTTTATGTGAGATCTAAACTTTTAGGACGTTTATAGACACCTGCATGCGGTAAAATAATCTTTATTCATCTGATCAGGACATTTCAGAAGCTGAACTTTTTTATTCTTTCTTGGGAAATGAGTCTGCAGGGCTGAGTTTCAACATTATTTCCTCAATCGTTTCCATTCACACCAGACTGATTGGATTAGAGTTGTATTAAGTGTAACTTGATAGATTACTTTGCAGAAATTTATGCAACACATTTCTAAAGGTACTTGACTGAAACAAAGAGCCTGTTTACCATCAAATTCAGATATCTGAGAGTAATCAGATTACTGTAATAATCGCATGACTAATTTAAAAATAAGATTTCACAGCTGAGTTCAGATGATGTTTAGATAACTTGGCCATCATGAGGTGCCATTACTGTAAAATAGGTCCATTTGTACAGATTAGATAGACAGTAGGTTGGCACTGTGGCCTCACAGCAAGTTGTGTGGGGGCGACCGAACAGTGACCTCTCTGTGTGGAGTTTGCATGTTCTCCCCGTGTTAGCGTGGGTTCTCTCCGTGTTAGCGTGGGTTCTCTCCGTGTTAGC
>JBAMHV010000006.1:2850466-2864728 GCA_037177535.1 Pseudomugil gertrudae | reverse complement strand
ATTGCTCAGCACAATATAGCAGCCAGACCATCATTCTGCCTGCTGAGATGCTGGACAGACACGTTAAAAAAAAAAAAGAAAAAAAAAAAAAAGAAATGTTTTGGGGCTTTTCTAAAAAAAAAAAAAAAAAAAGCATCTGACTTGCATGTTGAGAAACTTTTGGGTTTCACACCAAACACTTTTTAAGTGCCGCTGATGACCACGCCTTTTCTCTTTATTACGCTGGCCTTCATAGAGGTCTTTCCTCTGTAACTAACACCAGATTTCTGTACAACGTGCACCTCAAGGTAAGGCTTTTATTACAACTGTCACAGACACAACCGTTTCATTTCTAAGTACAAAAAAAATAAAAAGATGGAGATGCGAGCATCTTTTGAGGCTTGTGATTGAGATAGAGATGAGCAGCCATAGCAGAGGTCTTCTCTCAACAGCAACACCGCTGTAGTGGATCTGACAACCGCACAAGGGTGGTGAATAAAGGCTAAGTCAATAAATGAGCATGCCACCGCTGGCTGTTGCTTAGAGACCTGCTACCCCGACCGACTGGTGCTCCTACGGTGCTTTGTTGCAGCTGGTTGAGGGCCAGCTCATTTAGGGTCTGACAGCCGCTCTTAGTTTTGGAAAAGGTAAGGAGTGTTGTATTCAAGGACAGCGGGAACTGAGTCACATCAGCTCATCCAAGTGTTTCCTGAAGATCCCATTAAGGAGAATGAGCCTGATGGGTAGTGATGGACTTATGTATACACATACACACACACACACACACACACACACACACACACACATTTTCAGTTCACAGCCCAATCCTGTGAAAAGAGAGGTCAGATAAATGCTGCCTCTCACCTCTGTCATTCTTTCTTTATTAAAAAAAAGGGCAAACATCTCTCTGAACAGACAGATTTGCACATGCGTGACACCAAACACAACAACAAAGCTGCTTTAAGGATTTCGTAGTGTGCAGAAAAACAATAACCTTCGTGTAAATAACATCTGCAGCACACTGCCAGCCAAATGCCTTGATTCAGTGAGTATTCGGGTCATTTGTTTCAGGGGGGGCTACATTAGTGAGCGGGTGTCTGGGAGAATCTTCCCATTGCCCTGTCCTCTGAAATTAAACTCATGCAGAAACACACTCTGACAGCTGGGCTGGCTCCTCCACAGCACAGAACCAAAATAGAGTTTAACCACAGACTCGCATTGTTTCCTTTCTTTGAGATTTGTTCTTCCCTATGACAGAGAGAACGGTTCAGATTCCTCACCACACGTCAGCCTGTGTTGCATCTCATACAGATCCCCTTCCACAGCCTTGCATCATTCCCCTGTTAAGCCCCTGTTCCTAAAAATCTACCCACGCCTTGCTCCATAATCACAGACAGCCATAATAATTTCCATATATATTGAATGACCTTTCTTTCTTTCTCATGATACAGTGTGAGAGACCAGAATGTCCTTTGCTCGTTTAATCATCAGTGCTCCTCTATTTCATTGTCGGGGCAATCTGCAGATTGGTGCCAAAAGATAACCTTTATCTGACAGCGTGAGCTGAGCTAATCTCTGCAACGTCACGGACATATCTCATGGTTATTGTCACCCTCGGCCGATTCCCACAGACATCAGGAATCGGGTTAAGTTGATGAAAGAGAAGCTTGTGCTCTCGCGGATGAATCACAAGGTCAGGTAAATTTATTACCTGAGATCAGTGTTAATGCTGCTGGGGGAAAAGACTTTTCTGAGCGAGTAAATGAGCGAACTGTTGCAGAATCCTGAACATCAAAGCGGATCTTAGGTCACTGCGGTGTAAATTACAAAGCAAGCAGCACTTTTCCTGCAGAGGAACAAACGTGGGATTAAAATGTGCATGGAGTTAATACACCATTTTGTTCTGGATTTTAGCTGCACAGGTTTTCAGCTAGACTAGGTCCCAGCAATGCTTTGCATGCACAGCTTTGTAAACAGGTCAGTCTTTGATCCATCTGCTGTCACATATAGGTTGAATAAATGCTCACTGACCACTTTATTAGACCAGATCTGGCTTTTCCTTCAGAAATGTCTACTTCCTTGGTGGCTGGTGATGATTGTTGCAAACATTCCTCAGAGATTTTGCTCCATATTGACACGAAGCATCACACAGCTGCTGCAGATCCGCTTCCTGCTCCACTGCATCCCAAAGGATTTCCTACTGTTTTAATCATCTATGTTGTCTCATCTTTGCTGCTATATTGAAGGTCGGTGGAACACTGAGGATTACTTAAGTACTCGTCATGTTTAATGTGTACATTTTGTTATGGGATTTTAAATGCTGTCATTGTTTTAGCAAAACAAATCTACCCACAAGTAACAACATTTAACCCTGAACTGTCTACTGGACTGAAATCTGGTAACATTGATGTACAGTGAACTAAATAAAGCAGGTGGAGATGATGTGACATGGTGCATCATCCTGCTGGAAGCATCCATCAGACACTGGGCTCATAAAGGGATGGACATGGTCAGCAACAATACTCAGGTAAGCTGTGGTGCATGTCATGTTGAGACTTAGGGGATACCCAGATAATATCCTCGACACTTTTACACCATTAGCAGGCTAATCTGTTGATTCATGGCAGGATGGATCCATGTTTTCATGATGTTTTCAGCAAATCCAGATCCTACCATCTGCATGTGGAGACTTGTTTTCCGTTGTCCAGTTTGTTGGCGAGTCCTTCTGAATTACAGCCTCGGTTTCCTGTTCTTGGCTGCAGGAGCGGTAACGGTGTGGGCTTCTGCTGCTGTAGAACATCTGCTTCATGGTTGGACCGTGTTGTGTCTACAGGAGGCTAGCAGCTAGCCTTGCAGCTACTGAGCGCGATGGGAACAGACAAGGTCTGGACAGACTTACTTCATAGGCAAGTTGTTTAAAGCCAACATAACAGTAATACTACAAACATGTGATGGCAGCTTTGTTCCCAGAGGAGCTTGCTGTTCGTACACACTGCTAAGACAGGAACATTTACAGATTTGTTTATGGTTTGACATAAATAGTGATACATTTGTTTGGTTTCTTAAATTAAAGGATACTGAATGGAGTATAAAATATAAGATAGCTATAAAAACCTGTCAACAGGGAAAAAGACACATGGATTTAGTAATCCAGCACGTAAGGTAAAAAATTACACACAGCTGCTGATTGGTTAAATAATAAGACACGGGTACCTAATAGAGTGGCCGATGAGTGTAAATGATCTTTGTAGTTAATGATGTATTTGACCTGTTGTGACCTTTGGCCACATTTTTAGAGCACTGGATACAATCTGTTCCACACAGATTCGCCAGCAGACAATTTCCCCTTTTGACCTTTCGGGTGTTTCAGCTGTTGGAAGTGAGTTGGTATAAAAGCAGAAGCCGGTCGCACATGAGGGATACAGGACAGGTTATGTGATAAAGACGAGTCAGAATTGATCTCGTATGGCAAAAGTCCCAGTCTGCATAATGATTCAAAAAATAGTTCCAGCTCGAGCTTCCCAGCAGAGACAGGAAGCTAATTGTCTTTTTCCTCACAATATAATGTGAATATCTGTGATCAGATAGTTTTTCTGTTTCTTTTAAACTCACAGATTATAAAAAAACAAACTGATGCTAAACTTACTAATAATATACTTAAACCGCGTCTCTGTGGTGACTGCTTTTGTCATTTACGTTCTTAAAGCTTCTTTTTCCTCAGTGTTTTATCCTAAATGAGCAGACTGTCAAATCAGGCAGGAAGAAAATGTGCAAACACCAGATAAAGATGTCTGCAACCCGACTGGAAGGCTGTTGCAGCGTACAGAAGGATGTTACGAACGCCAGTCTGCAGCAGCACCTGCTGAAAATAATGATCTGCCTTCATACTTTCCTCCTCACACACCGTTTGGTTGGAGAATAAACACATTTATGCTACAGAGCGAGGGTATTACATGCCGTATACCGACACAGGCCTCAGTGTGATTTACGCTTAATGTTTTCCACTGCGACACTTGTTTGACAGCGAACACAGCTTCCCTTGATTCATGTGTGTCATTGAATCCTCGGCGTCCTCGTTTGGGAGGTAGTTTTCTAGGAAACATTTGTCAACGTTGTTATTCGTGGTCTTGTGGCGTCGCGGAGCTTGAAGCGTGACGTGGAGACATTTTGAGGCGGGGTTGAATTCACAGGAGCAGTTTAGGCCGCTGAAAACGACTAAAGGCTCATCTGAAAGCAAACAAGAATCCTTTGCAAGCGCAGAAATGTAAACAATCTCTGATCACATTCAGCTTGTGACCAGAATCTCAAAAAGCGAATGGATTTCCATTTAAAGTCACAAATCACAGCTGCTGCCAAGTAGGTTTAATATGTCACGTTGACATGTTTGTGATTTAATGGGGGGAGGGGGAGGGGGTTGTTCTGCTGTTACTGGTGAGATGAAGAATAACCAATGAAGTACATCACAAATGATCTGATGTGTGGAACTGAGGCTGATACACTGCTGCTCCACAGCAGATCTGGCGGCTCAGCTTGTTCTGATCATTGACCTTTTTGGTAAAAAGCCCATTCCACCCCCCCCCAACATCAATGCCAAATGGCTGCCGACAGTGCTTAGTGGACGTACCAGGGAGGCTGAAGAGGCTGTTTGTAATTATGGCTGAATAGACCTTTAATGGAAGGCTGTAAAAATAAAAATATTAGCATCCTGCTTTCGGTTAATTTAGTTCATGAACTGCATAGGCGGCTGTTTTGTGTCGGACGCAGATCCATTTTTTTCCTGCAAATCGCCTCGTGTGTCAGCAGAAACTCTTTTCAAGCAGTGTGTGTAATTACGCTGTGATAGACTCAGGAGATTACCACGTTGCTTTAACGCATTAACAGAAATAATAATAATATTAATAAAACTTTCATTTTCTGCAGAATTACTTTGTTTTCTAAATAATGCTGACATCTTTTTTTCCCCACTATTAGGTGGTTTCATCTGCACCACGCGGCATTGCTTTGTTTCATAAGTGATATTTCTCTGACTCATGAGGTTGTGCTGCTTTCCATATGCTAAGCCTGTGTTTCATGGTAATGATATATACTCTGTGGTAATCTTTGGCCTGAGGCAAACGCTTGCTCTTCATCAGAGGCCGGTAGCATGCAGCAGCACACATGCTGGGACAAAAAGCGCTTACAGCATCATGTTGTACCTCTAAAGCATTTTGCAGAATCCCAAAAAAACCTGAGGATGACAGACAGATCTCCCTGGAATATGTGCAGCGTTGAAAGGCATGACGTGAAAGGACACTTCTTCAAACCTCTCTTGCAAAGTATTCTTCCTCAGTTCGATACGCGCTGCTCTTTAGATTGACTGAGCCCAGCATGCAAGGCTGTCTCCCTCTGAGAATTCAATTGTGTTCCCTTTGACTTGCAAACCTTGCATCCACCTACTCAACAACATCCCTCTCAGCTGAATAAACGTTCCAGTCGGTAAGCTGCATTATTCACCGTGCAGATCAATGGCTAAAAGGCTTGATTTGAAAATAAAAACAAGCATGTCGTTTCAGACAACAAGGCAAGAAAAACAAAGGTGTCCCCTCCGCTGTTGAGCTGTACGGTAATTGGTCTTGAGGTTCCTTCACGGTTGGAGGAAAAGAAGATTGCTTCATTAAAGTTCCTCCTCAGATACCCGCAGCAGCCTCGCTGACAGGAAGCAAGACCCTCACTGAATGACTCTGTCATGAGGGTGGGGGAGGAAATTAACTGGAGTGGCAAAAAAAACCAAAACAAAGTCAATAATGGATTTTTTTGTGCTTAGCTGTGTTCACAAGCAGCATGTTTTATTAATCAGGCGCTCGGTGCAGATTTTGCTCTGACAGCTGTTTACCTGCCGCCATGGACGACCTGCAGAGTGACAGGCGGCTCGCTTTGTGCCTTTACTCACCTTCACACATGTTCTCCATTAAATAAATGTCACCTCATCTGCGAGGGTATCAAACGACAGCGTCTGGCTGGTTAAATGGGTAGACGTGTACGTCCGTGTCTCTGTGATCTGTGGCTAGTTTGGTGTCGGACAGATTATACTGGCCTCACACAGTAACAGCAAAGCCTTTTACACCATCCTGCTGCACTTCAATGTGTTCAGATACATCTATACAAAACTATAAGAGACATTTGTCTCACACTGAGGAGGAAAATTGGATGATTCTTCACTAAGTGACACATTTGGGAAACAGCTTTTACACTTGACCAGGTGCAGGTTTTTGGGCTGCTGCTTGTTGCGACTTCAGATGTGATTTAATTTTAGAGCGCTCAAAGAATCGGCCTGTTTTCCCACAAGTGAGTCACCGCAAAGCCACGTCATTCCACGTCCACGTGTCTGTGCCATCACGGGCTGCTTGTTGTTTGGATGTCCTTCCAGTGAATTCAAAGTTTTACCTGGAGAGCAACAGTGACTTTGAACTGGGGTTTTCACACAAAACCATTTCTAGGTCTGCAGAGAATGGCCTGAAAGAACATATCCAGGGAGCATGTCAGAGGACACTGGGAGATGTTGGAAAGATAACAGGAATTCAAGTAAGCGCTGGTTCAAACCAAAGTATGCAAAGCAGAACCTCTGAACAAACACGTTGGACTAGAGCTGCACGATACCTTCTAAGCCTGCGATTTCTATTGCTACATAAAATACAGATAGTGCTTTAAGTCGTGCTGTACTCCTGCCTTCTCACTGACATACACATTGCACAGATCTTAACTCTGTTTGTGAATCTTACAAGTGTTTTCTCTCATGCTTCCTAGCTTTGATTGCACTGGGTACTGAGTAAATATTTAGTTCTATAAAAGGCGAATTCTTCTTCTTGCTTCTCAGGTTCCTTTCAATGTTAATTTGCCTCCTACATTGCAGGACCTGCACACGTGTACATTGCAGTGACGATGCATAAGCGATGTATTGTGCGAGCGCACCGTTGAAGCAGGTGGGCCACCGCAGCAGGGGATCACACCGGGCACTGCTTGTGTGCGGCTAAGAACAGGAAACTGAGGCTACAACCAAGACTCGGCAAAACCGGACAATAGAAAATGGAGAAGCATCGCTGGTCTGATGAGGCTCTATTTCAGCTTCACATTCAGGTGCTCGGAGCAGAATTTGGCTTTATTGAAACTGTTAAGAATAACATTGCGTATCGTGTTGCTATCCGAGGTTGAAAGGAGAGAGAGTTCGACATCTTTTCGCCGCTGACAGATTGTCTAATGACTATGAAAGGTTGTGCTTACTGCCACGATATCACAACCTGACCAGTAATATGTCACAGCCGCGCACAATCCAGCGAACATCAAGCTCCAAGCGGTTTTCCTGGAGTTCACCTCCTCCCTTTCCTCCAGTCTACAACCCCCCCGAACCCCTTCATGAATATTGATAGGTCCTCCCTGCTGTGCTTAATGGCAATGCGGTGAAAAATGATGCCGGCTGTGTCACTCACACACAATCCCCCAGGGGCACGCGGAAAACTAATAAGCAGCCACCACAGACACCAAGATGATCCCATCAGGACTGGAGGTCAGCACCTACAACAAAAGCAGCCTCATTTTTCTCTGAGCCAAGATGATGGAGATACATATTCATAGCGGAGCTGTAAGCCAGCACGACACGTTGCATGATATCATCGGGCTGTGACGACTCTGTTTGCTGCATCTTGAGGGCATTACATCACAACTAGAAAATCCCATGACCAAAGAAGAGTTCTTTCTTCTTGGAACGCCTCTAAAAGCCATTCAGAGAGAGAAAGGAGTCGGGTGATGTTGGGATCAAGCAGAAAAGGATTATCTTCAGCATCACATCATCTACAATACACTCATGTACCGCTAAGCAAAGAGTTTAAAGAATATCAGTGTGTTTATCTGAAACAATCCACACACAAGATAGTGGCAAATTCTAACCTATTCTCAGGAGGATTAACCAACACGACGAGTCGATGCATGAAAAACATGGCAGGGTTTTTTTAATAGATGCGATTGCATAATGAAACCACAGGAACCCCTCGGGCACAAAAAAGGTGACTCACAAATGAAAAACACAGAGCAAGTACACCAAAACAGCAGGTTGGAGAATGTGGAAAATGTGGGCTAATAGTCCAAAACACAACAGTGGCAGCTCCTTACAGCTGCCAGAAACTCCATTCAATTCCTCCAGCTTGTGGGGATTTCATCACATTTAGCAAAGCCGAGCTCTATTCGTTCAATACCAACTGCAGTAATAAAGATGGGTTTGCATCAAAGTGTTTAATCAAACGTGTTGGTAATAAGAGCAGGTTAACATAGAGGAGAGGTTTGCGATACATGATAGAAAAGCCTGTTGACTGACATCACAGGAGCTGATGTACAACCATGCACCTCCAGAAGGGCTCAGACGTAACTTCATCCTGCATTTGACTTTTTTACTGCTATTTTTGCTCCTCACACAAGTTAAAAAGGCCCCAAAAAGGATCAAATAGACATAAATATGCATTTTTTCTGTTCAAGCAACATAAAAAGCTCATTTTCTAAAAGACTTGAGGAGCCATTCTGTGATTATGTTTCATAAACGCCTGTTGTTGCCGCATCGACTCTCCTTCGGTCTTATCTACTTCCACTTCAGCTCGTGGTTTCTTTTACTTCCCAGAAAGATTAAGGAGAAAGCTGACAGAGACGGGGGCTTAACAAGTGCGCCTTGTGTTGCACTTGCTTGCAATCTCTACCTCTTCAGTAATGGATTACTTTGAGTATCACTGAACGTCAGTCTGAAACGTTGTCCTTCCACAGCCTTTGCATCTGGACACTAAAAGCTGACATTTACTGTGACGTCTCGGACACTGAATATTGCTCTGCCATCACTCCACCGCAGCAGTAATGGCTGTATGTTTATCCATCCGTGTGCACAGTCCGAACCAGCGATGTATATCACCAATAGCAGTTATTTCAAACCACGTATTGCTTGCTTGAATCACCGGTGAGCAACATCAGTGATCCTGAGCTCTGCAAATGCAGCAAAACCTGCGATCTAATGCAAATAACTGAGAGATAATGGTAACAGGAATATAAACAGAGGAGCAGGAAAGAGTATCATTCATCAGAGCAAGCAGAGGAAGATGTAGGAGAGACGGGATGTGAGTAAAGGCTGGATACAAGATGCAAGATTCCAAATAAATCACCTAAAATATCATTATTATGCTTTAACTTTTGAAAGCAAGCAAGGACGAGATCATGTGTGAAACATTTCCTCCAAGAGAAAAACACTTTTTCGGCTAATCAATAGTACATAGAGTGGTAAAAAGCAGAGACTCCATATTATATCCAACATAAGCAACATGTAAAGATCAGCCATGTGATCAGCATAAGTAAACTCATCGTTAGGTTAGAGCAACGTTTGTGCATCCTGCTGGAAAAGCTTCAAAAGCTGCTCCGTGTCCTTCAATAAGGTGTGCAGGCGCGAGCTGCCAGTACAATATACATGAAGAGCATGTCAGTGAGGATGACTGCTGTGTCAAATCCTCTTCGGGATGCTTCACAACTGTCAAAAAGGTGACGATCAGGCCGCCACGAACACAAGAGAGAAATCAAACTGGCTGCCAAGTTGAAGTTGTGAACGCTGATTTCTTTACCCGGCGCGAGCATGAATAACACCATGAAGTGTGCGATTCATCGGGAGAGGAAGGACACGAGCCGACTGTGATGTTAGATGCGTTTAAGTGTTATCACGATAACCTTAAAGAGACGCTTGATAAAAAGGGATGTGTGTTTTATTACGCTTATTAAGCGAGCGACTCCTGCTGCCGACGTTTCGCTAAATTAGATCGACGCACAAAGAGAGACTCTCCATTCATCGCAGAGAGAAAACTACACCATGAAAAAGGCAAATTCTCTGTGACCGCGAGAGGATCTGAAGGACAAGATAGGAAAGGCATACATCAGCTGGCCCCCAGCACCTCATTTGAGGAATCTCCACACAACTCTGCTACATCTCCCAGAGTAGGTAGGAGGAAGGAGGAGGAAGCGGGGGAGGGCGTGTGTGTGTGTGTGTGTGTGTGTGTGTGACTCCATTTGTGAGAATAAATGAAATGAATAACCTTTCAGGCTAACCTGACCAGGAATGAGCCGCATACAAAGACGACACTGCGGTTAGCTTTCGCGAGTTTTTTTTTATACGTCCGACCCTGTCACACACACACACACACACACAAATATCATTATTAACAGCAGGCTAATCTAGAGAGCATTACAGAAAACGTGTTATCAGATTTCGCTGTATGGAAAAAAGGAAAGACACGCAGAAAACAAAAAGATAATCCTGAAGCTTAATTGTTTCCCCGGCAACTGGCTCCCCCACTAAGACGATGAGTGTGAAATATCCGCCAGCAATTATTTTACTTTCAAATGACTTACTTGTGTCCTCAGGCTAAATCCTTCATGTAAGTCAACCTAGTTTTTCTCCTTTTGGTGTGGAGGGGAGGTGGAAAGCAGGGGGGGGGGGGCTGAAATAGATTAGAGTCCTCGAGGAAAACAACATCTCTTTCAGCCTTCAGTATAATAACTAAAATGGGCTGTGAGCTGAAATGAAAAGGTTAGCTCAATGTTTATCGTTAATGATGGTGGGGTTCTGATGAGAGCCAGCAGGGGTGATTAATTCATGCAATAAACAAGCCTGTCTAGGGTGTAGTAATTTCACAACGCAAGATGAGTCGCACAAAGCTGTTTCCTTAATTATTTTAAGCAGGTGCTCATGAGAGAATATGGCCAATGTAAAAATGCTCAAAAACACACCAGGATCTCCTGCATCTCATCGACAAAGGCAGGCTTCACCAGAGTGCACATACAGAGTAATTGTTGTGCTGAGCTAAACAGAGCTATAATCAATGGCAGTGTCACTTTGTGCTATTTAGGTTAATAAAGACGGGCTCCTGAGCAACATCCCAGATGTATGCCCTTTGTCAGGCTCGCAGAGAATGATGCACATGCGGTCTGCCACTCGCCAGCGACCATCTCTCTTCCTCAAAGGGCTCAGAGCCGCGGCAGTTGTACACAATACCCATTGTCTGTGGTAAATCCCCAGCACGGCGAGAGGAGGGTGTGTGTGTGTGTGCGTGTGGGGAAGGGGACCACACGAGAACCGAAACAGGTTTTAAAGTCACACTGCCACTCATTTCCCACCATTTCAGTGTAACCATAATAAGCTCAATGTAAAGGGATCAGGCTGCATTCAGTAGCATCGACATCTACCTGAGATTAGCATCTCAAACACGAACAGCAGAGACAAAAGCAAGTGCGTTTCACCGTGGCCTTCCTCTTTTTAATTTGAGCAGACAAGAAGCCATGAAAGGAGCGCATCTCTGCACACATGCTAAGGAGTCACTACGGAAAAGCCTGA
This sequence comes from Pseudomugil gertrudae, assembly GCA_037177535.1. Lineage (NCBI taxonomy): Eukaryota > Metazoa > Chordata > Actinopteri > Atheriniformes > Pseudomugilidae > Pseudomugil > Pseudomugil gertrudae. The sequence continues at coordinate 2,853,366 of JBAMHV010000006.1, read as the reverse complement.
ATCTTCTTACCTGCAGTTTGGAGGGGGGTCTAGTGTTATTTCTGCGAGCTCCTTCTGAATCCTGGAAGGGAGAGACGTCCGCGTTAGATTTACACCATGAAAACCAGAAGTTACCGGACATTCCTTTCATACACTGCTTTTAATTAGAGATTAGCATTAAAATGTGATATCGGAAATATTTTTTCCCCTTTTTTATAAATGCAAATGTACACTCTTCTCTAAACTCTTCAGCTGAGTCTCGTCTAACTCAAAATGATCAGTTATATGAGATGTGCTGTGTAGTTTTTCAGATATGATCGTATGTTTGGTACAATAAATCCTGTGGCTGTGACATCATCAGACCACGTCGTCAGGTGGACTCATGTCTACGAGCATCACATGAAAATGTATCGCTTAGTAATATCAGTAGGGTTGGATAACATCGTGATATCTGTAAAAAAAAAAAAAGCTTTAATCTTTATCCATTACAGTATTTTAAAAATAGGTGTTAAAAACTGCGTTTGTTGAGAATTTAATGTGAAATAAATCTGAAATCATAAAGTAAAAGGGGAAAAGTAAATCATCTCTTTTTGTGCTAAAACATTCACTTTGTGCTTTACTTTAAAGCACAAATAAACAAAAATAAACGCTAATTATGGCAGCTAACTTTTTTCTTGTTTTTGGGGGGTTAAAAATGTTTGAATATTAAAAGAAAATAAATCTCAGCTGCTTCTGCAAAGTCCTTGCTCGACCGGCTGAGTAATTCTCTCGTCGGGTGACTTTATTTTCAGGATGGAGCACCCAGTCTGGTGTAGGTGGTGTTAGTGGTGCAGAGCACGAAGCATCCACTAAAACGAAGAGCCCAGATTGGGAATATCTCTTTCAAATGACACTCCAGTACACAGCTGTGTGTGTGTTACCTTATCTTTTTTTTCCAGTGGGTTTGGTGTCACGCTGAATAGCGTGGATGTTTGAAATGATAATGCCTGTGGGACTGTAGTCTTTTTATACAACTTCACACCCTCGGGCACAAGAGGGAGAGGCTTTTCAAGTTTAACAAACAGCTCCTGTGTAAAAGCCGCTCTCTAAACTCTCATTTAGACCCGTGTGTGGGCTTTCCACCCGCTCTGCCTTTAACCTACCTCTTGGCACTAGTTGAAAGTTTAGCAGCGGTTTTACTGGAGATCTTGGTCTCCTTCTTTTTGGGCTGTGCTTGCTCTCGCTCCTGTTCAGGTGGTACCGTTTCCCTTTGTTCGATGTCAGAACTCCCCCCGCTGGTGCTGGGGCTGTCGTCTGGTCTCTGCACTTCGCTGGACATCGTGGGCCCTGACAAAAGCACAAAACACGGGAGTTGAGCCACGACCGATGCGAGCCCGGTGTCCAAAGTGGGGTTGCGGTTGAGGGGGATCATCACAAAGATGGGCGTGAATGAGGTTTAAAGGTTAATATGACACATTAATCTAATAGATATTTTATAACTGCCTAGATGTAATCCTGTCCAGAGTTATGCTTGATCCTTTTAAATGATTACTAAATGGTAGATATCTCCAGATGAACGAGACAACTGAGAAGACATTTATGTCTCAATAAGACAAAACCCATGTAGAGCAGATCAGAAAGGACACTGGAGACTGAGGATGAGCCTGGTTTGGTCCAACATTAATGGAAGTGCTCTTTACAGAGACATAGATGACATAAATATGTTGTTACTTGAAACAAAACACATATGAGGTTGCCTTTTTACTGTCTCTTCCCTGGGGGCGTTTCACGGTAACGATGGGGGCTGAAATGTACCCACGTCAACGGCGATGCCCGGGTAAAAAAGAAAAGAAGGACCCCCCTCTGAGCAAATAAAACAAAAGCATACAGAAAACATCTATGAGACATCACTTAATAGCTCGGTCAAGTCAAACCAGGTAGGTCAACAATAGGGGTCGACTGTATGGGGAGGTATGTAGCCGAGACGTAACCGTTAAGAGGAGCTAGCTAACGGGTTGTGGCGGGGCGGCGGGGGGGGGGGTTGCTGCTGAAGGGTATTTAATAAAGAAACGAAGCCTAACAGGCCTCGTTTTTGCCCCCTTTTTTATCCCCCTCTTCTTAAAGTCATTGGAAAAAAACACGTTTCTGTCGGAGTGGTCCGAAACACCCCGCAGTGGTCCGCGGCGGGCGGGATGGAAGACGGTCAACGGCAGGGCTAGCGGAGCGTCCCGGGGGAGGTGAAGGGAGGAGGGGGCAGATCCTCGCCGTTTCTGGAGCACCCACATTGAGCTTTGGAGAGCAGTGACCCTGTCTCTCCGCACAAAGGGAGGCTCGTCTCCCCCCTAACACACACACACACACCGTCCCCTCTTTTCCTCCTCCTCCTCCCTTCTTCTTCACTGGAAAAACGACACTTTTCACGGGACATTTTACTCACTTTTCGCGGATCTAGTGGCAGCGGCGAGACGCGGGTGTCGATATTTACCTGGCGGCTGGCCGTCGATGCTGCAATTCCGCGTCGTAATCCCAACGTAGCGACAAAAAAAAGTATATCCTCACACGGCCGCCTGCTCGCTCCCGAGTCCTTGCTGTTTAACTGGAGGTAGCAGCAGAAAAGCGATTACTGAGGCAGCCCCGGACCGCCTCCGCGCGCGCGCTCCCGCTCTGCATGCGCGCACTGCTCGCGCGCGTGGGCTGCAATGGCGAGTGAAGTATCCTGCGCAAGGCATTAAAGGCCTTAAGATTGAGTTAGGGATGCTAACAAATACAAATGCTTTTGCGTTAGAGGTCATTTGCATGATTTTAGAAAGCATTCCAACACCTTGTTAGTGCGCATGCATGAGCACAGTTACAGTTTAATAAAGTTCTATCAATCTATCTATCTATCTATCTATCTATCTATCTATCTATCTATCTATCTATCTATCTATCTATCTATCTAT
>JBAMHV010000006.1:2794204-2807592 GCA_037177535.1 Pseudomugil gertrudae | reverse complement strand
TCCACACACACCTTATAACCCTGTTCTGAGGTGTGTCTCGCTCCACACACAACTTATAACCCTGTTCTGAGGTGTGTATCGCTCCACACACACCTTATAACCCTGTTATGAGGTGTGTCTCGCTCCACACACACCTTATAACCCTGTTTAGCTGCAGGTTGCATCTTGTAGTCTGTAACTAAAGCGGGTCTAAACTTTATATCAAAATATAAACTGCTCTCTCTTCTAAAAAGGATGTAATCTAGTGTCATAATACTCCAGCTCATATTGTAAATATTTTTCTGTGTGAATATTAAAATATTCTTTTCTCCCACAAGGTTTAAGACTATTTTTTTAGTGAACTTTTAATTAAATATAAAATTAAGTAGCAATATATGATTAGTTTTACCTAAACAAGACATGAAAATTGTGTTTGCATCCTACAAATGAGTTCAATAATTATGTAAGACTCACATAAAATGAGAAAAATGCTTCTACATGTTGACACAACATGCTGTTTGGGTGACTTATACTTAACATAGAACCACTGATGTATTTTATTTCCCACTTGCAGCATCACGTCGCAAAGTTGAGACCAAAATTTCATCTTAAACCTACATCATAATTCTCTGCAGCACCATATTGTGTCAATCTGGTATTTGTTTGTACTCCCAGGAAACCAAGCCGCCCACCACATACTGATGTTTATTAAAGCCCACATGCTCACATTTTATTATATGCATATGATTTAAGGTTTACACTGCGCTCTACTGCTCATTCACACAGCATGGCTTTACATGTCATACACACTTTTTTTTTTGCTGTTTTAAACTGTACTCAACAGCAGGTCAGTCCATCTGCAGTCCTTCTCCTTGTTGGACTGCTCAGTGTTTACTGAGGCAATAACATTTAAGTGCTTTACTCAAGGACAGATGCACTGTCCTCTTGAGAGAAGCACATTAATGCAACAATGATCTAACTGTGGAAATAACCAGTCTGCTCGGTGTTACAGATCTCCATTAATGCACTGTGCCCCTGCAGACTCCACGCTGATTAAAACCTTAATGGTGCTTTTGTTACAGGTCCAAACCTTTATCTGCCACGACCCTTTATTTAGAGGATTTATTGATGTAGTGCAAAGATTTTGGTTTCTGACAACCTGCAGCTTTACAATAACACACTGCAAAGTTTGCATAACCTTTCAGGTTTTTTCAGTTTTTATTGTTATACGTCTTTTAAAATAATTTAGTACAATAAAATAAGCTTTGATTTTACAGGAACAAGACTTTTTTTATTTCTTGCAGAAGTTTTAGGCGGGTTACTTAGTCAGTGTTGGATCAGGTTGCTTCAGTTTTCTCCAAAACACTCTGGAAATGTTGTTCATGTAGTATTTATGCTGACTGGCCTCTGAACACCAGCTGTCCTGATGGTTTTACAGTCTACAGAATGATGGTACCATCCCCATATCCGAATGTAGAGAAGGCCCACTCAAGTTAATATCAAGGCCTTCAAATATGGTTTGGACCATAGATTGTATAAGATGGATGGAGCCTCTCAGTAGGTTTCTAAAGAGCAAAAATTAAGGCTACTGGGCGGTTCCTACTGTTATGGCAGATTCATGTGTGTCATCCCCCGGAAAATACAAAAAGAGTAAAAGACGTTGAGCTGAGAAGGAGGCTGTGAGTGTGGAGGTTTGCATCAACATGAATGTATGAAAAAATAACTTTATTAATCCCAGAGGGAAATTTAAATCTGAAGAAAAACATCTGAGCAGCCTGAAGCTAAGCGCTAACTTAGCTAACCCGCATTTGACGGCAGCTAATCGGCTAACAGAAGTAGGTAAGATAAAGCTAAAGTGCATCTTCAGACCATGTTTGTGCTACATCCTGCCTTCTTTCTGCAAATATTAGATACCTGTCAATCAAAAAAACAAGCACATAAATTATGCAGAATTACAGGATTAAAAAACAGCTAAACAGATTGTTATGAAAGAAAATAACTCCACAGTTGTTATGAAGGTAAGCTCAACCTATGGAGCCCAAAATAAATTGTACCGGGCTGTAAACATGTTATTTCTGCTGTGAATTTGACCTTTTTAACATGGGAGTCTATGGGGATTTGTTCTGTTGTCGTGGTCCTAGTGGATGAAGGAGGAACTGCAGTTTTTGGTACATCCACATAGGCTTCACTGGAGGTTTCTGCGTGACAGAGACCAGACCACGTTGTAACCTTTGAATCTGGTAGCCACACTGATCTTTTTCTTACAGCTTGCAGTAGCTTCTCTTTTAATTAAGAGGCTCCTACAATCACGTGAATCATGCTGATGTTGCCTGTTACTACCCAGAGCCTATTAACATGATCAAAATCAGATATCTGGGAGTAATTAGATCATAGTAATCTGATGTGGGGTTTACATGCACTACTTCTGAAATACCATGTTTAAAACATCTGTGTCTGAATTGCCAAAATTAGACATTTTGTTTATACTCTGACTTTCTTCTGTTCAATGTTTTCTTTTCTTTTTGTTCTGTTAACATTACTCTGATTTCTTTATTGTCCCCAGGGGTAAATCGGTGTTGCAGCCAGAGCACAGACATGCACAGGACATACATCATAACAATCAACAACAAAATCACAACCAATAGCATTTGTCAAAAAAGATATTCTCATAATACAAAATAATAATACAATACATAATAAAAAATAAATAGCAGTTACAGGCAAAAAAAAAAAGAGCAACACGGTCAACTCAATACCATTTATGGATTAAAGAACAAGCAACACTTTGGGTGCTTGAATGTCAGTCCAAAGCTAGTAAGTGAAGATGGTATAAACAATGCTTCAAACAAACACAAGATATGACGAGCAGCAATGATGAAGATGTATGCTTAATAAAATGATTTTTGTAATTATGCATACCTAAGAAGGTTGGAAAGCTTTGATGTCTCTTTAAATTGCAGTTAAAGTTGTCTTTACCAGGAAAATTAGAACAATGCCAGAGTTTCTGCATGTTTCACTGTTCTGTTGAAGAGAGTCACTTAAGCAGGGATTATGATTTCATCAGACAAGCAAACAGTCCAGATTTGTGTAGTTGGCTTTGCAAACTGGACTCCCTGGCACCGGATATACGTCTCTTTTTATTTATGGTGGACCGTCTGATAATCTAAAAGACAATAGCTATTGTTCGTCTGTGGACAGGAGGGACAGTTGAGACAATGGCCTGGAGTTGGAGACTGCATTGAGTCTGCCATCACCATATTTACTACTGATTTAGCAGACACAATTGCAGTTAAAGATGTTGTAGGCTGCACGTTGGTTAGCACTGTGGCCTCACAGAAAGAAGGTTGCTGGTTCAAGCCTCGGCTGGGGGAGGCCTGAACAGTGGCCTTTCTGTGTAGAGTTTGCATGTTCTCCCCGTGTATGCATAGGTTCTCTCTGGGTACTCCTGCTTCCTCCCACCATTATAGGTTAATTGGTTATTCTAAATTCTCCACAGGAATGAATGTTAGTGTGTGTGGTTGTGTTTCTTTCTCTTTTGGCCCTGAGATGGACTGGTGACCAGGGTGTACCCTGCCTCTCGCCCCGAACACTGTTGGGATAGAGTCCAGCTACCTGTGACCCTGAATTGGACAAGCGGTTAAGAAAATGGATGGATGTTGTAGACCAGAGGTGGGGAACTCTGGTCCTCCAGGGCCTGAATTCCTGCAGGTTTTCCGTGTATCCCTGGCCCAACACATCTGATTGGATGGATCCAACAGCTAAACAAGATCTGCAGGACAAAACCAAGTTTCCCCAAACCTGCTTCATGGGCAGGTTAGAACAACCTTTTGGCAATCTCTAACTGTTTTTCTGCTTCTTCAAAAACCATTTAACTAGCCACTTTGCTAGTTAGAAGCATGCTGGATTAACATATACATAGATTACAAATAGGGCCCATTGAAAGCCTCACAATCATATTAGGGTCTAAATAATACCTTTTATTTTAATAAAATGATCAGTGCCCTGTTTCATCTGCACATCCTGGCAGGAATGGTCGAAGAATGGTTTAATTTTTGTTGTGGTGCATCAGATTATTTTGGTTCCTGTAGTGTGATATACATCTGCATGTCTGAGTAAACTCCTAGCAGCCTATAATGGGCCTTTTAGAAAGTAATGGCTTCTGTCTGACCACTCAGCCATGGAAAACCTGATTGGTAGAGGGCTGCAACAATGGTTTTCCATCCGTAGGACTCTCCTGTCTCCACTAAAGAACTCTTGACCTCAATGGTAGTGACGACCGTCCGGTTGTTTATCCATGTGAATAAGGCTCTTTATTCCTGATTACTCAGTTTGGCAGACAGATCCATAAAGCCTGTTTGTGGTTGCTTATCTTCTGTGTAAGGCTCATAAAGACTACTGTGCTTTGGCTGCACAAGTATTTTTCCATTCCCAGATCTGTGCATTGACACAGTGAAACCCATTATACACAACAGTCGCGGTGTCCATTAGCTGCTAATGAACTCGAGTTGTGAGTGCATCGAGAAGCATTTTTAGAGGATTCATAAAAACATTATGGTCACACAGAGCAAAGGGTTGGAATTAATGAAGACAGGATATTTTTCTTTTATCTTCAATAGATTAACAAACGGTATTAAATCTCCAACACAGAAACTTCCAGCAAACACGTAGAAACAGGCGAAATACAAATACAAGCCACCCCGTTGTGACTCAAACTGTTAGAAATGCATTAAATTAAGTTTGTTTTAACTAATATGAATTTATTCCAGAGCAGCATCTCTCAACACACCACTGCTGCTCTTTTATCTTGCCTTCCAGGTGGCAAATGGAAATGAATCGCATTCCCATTGCATCCTGGGAGTAAAATAGCCTCTAATTAAACAGCTTAAATGAAATGTGGCAGCCCTCTGAGCAGTGATGACCAGGCTGGGGAACAACTGCTTTTAGACCAACAGAATCATGGCTTGGCGATACAGACTTCCAGTGTGAGGTTCATCTTCCTCTGTGCTCAGCCAGACAGCCCCTATAATTAGATATTGATAGAAGAACAGTAATTAATGATTCGTCTGCCAGCGGCATTATCTGGGCTGCAATTTCATCCACATGTACTGTGCTGATTGAGCCAGAGGGTCACAGAGACCCAGCCAGTCGTTTGTCAAGTTCCTTGACCTGAATCTGTTGTAATGGAATGGAGTCAAGCAGTGATGGAAACCAAGAAAATACACTGCACCTCCTGGAGTCGATAGTGCCAAGATGGCTGCAAACTGCAGCCCTGTACAGGATGCATGACCCGAACAATCACGGTGCTCACATTTTACCAACATGAAACTATGATGTGGTCTCAAGTCGTTTTCCACTGCAAGCTTTAAGGTGACTTTACCATAAAAGTGCAGCAAAAGGAAAACAATTAAACCACTTGGTTGCATATTTAAATATTTATTAAATTAATATGTATTTAGCCTTTTAAAAATATTATTTCCATGTTTTCTTAATATAAAAATGCATGCAGCTCCATCCTTTTAGTTCCAGTCAACATCCAGACATCATGTTTTCAGCCTCAGCTGTCAGCTTATGAGGCTAAAATAATGTCAAATAAATGGATCAATAGCAGCATAAAGGCCAACCAACAAGGCAAAACAGTATTAATTACTAACAGCACTTTGTGGGAATAACACACAGATCAAGAAAGTCTGTCCTCATCTGCATTTCATTCCCTCAACTCGTTGCTTTTAGGAGGAAAAATATTGGCATAGAAACAAACACACAATGGAAACTATTAGCATGTTTTAATTTATGCTTCTTTTTATTACTTTCCTCACACATCCATCTCCAACTCAGCTGGTTTTTGGTGCCACCATGCATCAGAGACATCTCTTTAGCATTTCTCCAGCCATGGAGGACAATTGTTTTTCTGTCACACGTGCAACTTTCTGCACACTTGTTGCTCTTTGGCTGCTCCTGATTGGACATTACCGTTGGTTTAAGCTCTCTGATAGGTGGAAAGTTTGACTTTAAAGCTGTGTCCGAAGCTGTGCACTTTGAAGTGCAGATTATGTCTTAATTATGCACCAAGCACTGTCCTAAATCCACCCTTTTGGCTCCAGATTAGCAACAAGCGATGCATCCTTCTCCCCGAATTCATTGCATGCAAGCTAGAAAGGAATGATCAGCAGTCTAATGCCAGCGATGTGTATAATGTATTAAACACACATATATTTGTTCCCAGCCAGCAGTAGCATTGTGTGTCAGACCACAAATAAATTTAATTGCATGCATCTCATTTGTATTATTTTTCACTTTCAGCTTAACAGGATGTGCTGTTTTTGCCCAAGGAGAGCTCGTCTGGCCCCCTCCTCCTCATGTTTGTAATTTAAACACAAGGGTAAATGAAAATAAATAAAATTTAAATTACCTGCTCTATTTTCTGTCATTTAAAAAAAACATGTTGGTGTTCTTCGTGGAAGAATCTCTAATTAGATAAGCATGACGTATGCAGAAACAGAGGTCTCCTAGCAACATAGTAGTGATAGTGATGTTCCTATTATGATCAAAAATGTGATAAATAAAATCACTGTGAATTTATTATAGTGTCTGAATAAACAATACATTTAGTAGCTGGTTTACAAATAAAAACAAACAAAAATCCCTGTTGGAGATGAATCTCATACTGCTGAAGCTTTAACCCTTCGTTAAATCCTGCAATATGTGAACATTATCACTGCAAATCTGATAGAATAAAGCAGAACAAAATGAGACACATTAACTCAGGACAGTGATTCTGCACACCAGAATCAGCAATAAATAAAAAGATCAATAAGATATAATAAGGAATTAGAGTAATTAGTGTAAAATTATTAACATTTGAATTGGTAATATCCCTAAAGCACTCAGAATATGTACACATTCACTAAATAAAAGTATTACAATAGTATTAATAATAACAACAATATTAATATTAATCATATATATATAAATTTTAGAAAAACAAAAATAAAGCACATGACTATAATGCAGTGCAAGTTTATACGGAGGCTTGGACATAAGTGAGTTATCCATCACAGTTTGGAGAGTTATTGTACAACTAGATGCCTTTCAAGTGACGTATGCGAGTGATGCGCATACAATCCAGGTTCAAAACAGATTTATTTTCCTGCGTTCCAACTCAAATACACACAAAATGCCATCTTGCTGTTCTGTGGGATGAACAAACCTGACTGAAAATAATCGACACCATCGTTTTTACGCCATACCAGGACTAAAGTAGCCCTTCTGTTTGTGTACATAACCCCAGGCATCGTAGAGCTCCGTTTTGTGACCCTGTCTTTGGCTCGGTACAACTTACGCCTTCAGAGCACAAACCTCTGATGTTTCAGACACTGGATGGTACAGCACGCCTTGAACATGCCCACAAAGCACATAATTAATGGCTTCCAGTGATTTGTAGACCCTCAGATTCTCCTTTATGTACACACTCAGAGTGTTTATGAGGTACATGTAGATGTTAGACCACTGCAAGCTGGGCAATTTCCTAATGTCCGTAAGCCCATCACACAGGTCTCATCACACCCTGCTCATTGCCATCAGGCAGGTGATACAGAGGCATGAAAACCTGAACAAACTGGTTTAAAAATAACTTTTACCCAAAAGCAATCATTACTCAGAACTCAGAATGTCGCTGTGTATGGACTCTTTTCGAAACAAACAAACAAATACAAAACCTAACACTATGAGCAATCCCAGGTCTCCCTCAGCTCTTCTGAAAGGTGCACCAAGGCTACAAGCTAGCAGGGATATAATCTGTCCTGCAAGTCCTGGGTTTGACACCAAGGCCTCTGGACAGGATACTGAACTCCTCGCCTGGTTTCTTTTGATATCGAGAAGCAGTGACGTTACTCTGTGCACCCCCACAACCCCCTCCCAGGCTTTATGACAGAGCTGCTCACCCTGAGCCTTAGGGTGAGTTCAGCCTCCCCTCCGAAGGAAGCTTATGTCTGTGGCATGTGTTCACTATCTCATTCTTTCAGGTGGTACTCCCAGCTCATCAGCACGGGTTCAGGCTGGAACACAGATCGACTGGTAAAGCAGAGCTTTGCTTTTCGGCTCAGCTTGGATTTTTACCACTGCGGTCCAGGTAAACATCTACATCACTGCACAGGGGTTCCTGTATTTGCCTGTCAAACTCTGGTAACAAAATCCTGAGATGTTTTTAGATTATTTAGATATGATGTGCATGACAATATTATAGCTGAAGTGGTGTATATGATAAAAGTCCTACCATGTCTAGAGAGGGCTGTAGGGATGCTAATCGTGGGATCTCTGGAGAAAGCCTTGAGTACCAGGGCAACGGAGGCCAAGATCTACCACACTGAGGAGATGCTGGCTATGTAAAGAGGCCTTTGGAAAAATCCATCACCTCCCATCAGGGTGCAGCAAGATACTGGCAGGCAAAGAATACAGGGAACACCATAACCAAGCAGCAAGCATAGTGTACAGAAACATCTGTGCACAATATGTACTGGGGACCTCTAAGTCTCAATGGGAAACACCATAATGATGGAGAATGAGAGGGCCAAGATCCTGTAGGACCTCCAGATACAGACCAATTAAATGATGGGGCGCACGACGTATCTCTGCTCAAAAGACTGACAGCTAGGACACTACATAGGCCTCCCAAGTGTACAGGACTCTGCTGGCTTGATATATATAAGTATATGTGTGTATCTAACCTCTCATCTCCTCTGGGTACGTTAGGCGGCTTCATTTCAAGCTCAGGTCCTCTTGAGAGTGTGTGTGTGTATTTATAAGGGTGGGTAGATGCCTGTAATTGACCTCAAAAGACTCTCATGGTTATACACTTGAATCCATTTACTTCTCGTGGTTTATCTGTTTTTTGAAGACTTTTAGATGTGTTTTTGTTTTAAAGTGCTCTCTCTCAGTGAAACCTTAAAGGGCATCACAGGAACATTTATGTGTTTAAAGGCCCGGTGGGCTGTCGCAGCTTTTTACAAGCTGCTAAAAGCAAGTGCATGAGGTAATTGCAAAGCAAAAATGTTTTTGAGTGACTAACATGAATACTTATTTTGTCTTCTTAAACCCTTTTGACCCCTTGTACCTGGAAGGGTGTCACTGGAAGGAATGAGTGAAGAAAGAAGGTAAATAAAAGAGGAAAAAGTAGAAGGAAGGAAGGAAGGCAGGCCATTTTACTTATATTAGTCTGTGACAGGCAGGAGTCACGGGGGGTGTTTGGTCTGCCTGCAGGAATACTGTATAAGTAACTGTGTGTGTCGTAGGTGTGTGTATGAGTGATGGCTGTGTCTGAGCCAGGGTTATGTGTGTGCACTGGTGCGTGTAATGAACGCCACCATCAGCCGCCTTCCCACCGATCTCCCTGTCTGCCACACTGCATGCTATACTTGACCACTCCCAACACACACACACACACACACACAGCCATCACACACTGCAATGGGAGCCATATTTCCCTTTAATCATGATTTTAGAGACAATCATATTCAGGCATTCAGTTCTGGTTTCTGTGCTGAGTTCATCACTTGTTGGGTTTGTGCCCACAGGAAGAGTCTGTTCTCTCTGTGATCCTCATCTGAATAATGGCCGGAGGCTCTTCACAGAAACGCACAATAATCATGATAAACTGGATTTTAAGAACTATCAGAAGATCATAGGACAGCGTGCTTTAAAGAAACAGATGTGAGACGGCGTTCAGATGTGGTGGAGGAGAAATGCGTGACTCATATCAGGCTTTGAAATCTGATATACTTTTAGGTGCTGAGAGGAAAGAGGGCCTTTATGATGCAGTGGGTTTTATAAAAGAAGTCAGTTTGCAGGTTTTTCTATGAAATGATAAGAGATGTGGAGAATATTTACCAAATTTTTGCTTGGTGGTGGAAAGGACCATCAACAAACTGGTGATCTGCAGTTTACACAGCCATACTTATGATCCATCCATTTATGAACCCAAGAGCCATGCATGACATGCTACTTAGCAACAACAATAAAATCAATACAAATAAGCAGAGACAAGCTAAAGCCACAGAAAAGTAACACGGGATATTGCAGATGTTTGTTTCACCAACAGTGTTTTTCAGGTCCTGTGAGGATTACTTGATCATGTTAGATGTTAAGCCCTTCCAGCATGTTTTTGGAGTACCCCCGGGTCTGCCCTTAGTGAGGCATGCCTGGAAAGCCTTCAAAGGAGAGTACATAAGAAAATGCTGTAACCATTTTTCTTCAGCTCTTTAAGGGGGAGCAGCTTAACTCCAAACACCCTCTGGAAATATTCAAGTTTTGTCATATAAGATGCATACCAAACCATTAATTGACCAAACCATTGAATATGAATGACTGGGGAAAACTGTTTAGCTATAGGTGGCAGAAGAGAAGTACAACTTGAAAAAGCAAGAACCCTCTCAACTGTCTCATTCATCCATTATCTTTACCACTCATTTTAATGAACGGTTACGCATAGCTGCAGCCTGTCCCAGCAATTGTTGGGCGAGACTACCAGTGTTGGTCAAGTTACTCAAAAACTGTAATGCATTCCTTATTACTTGTTACTGTCATTTCACAGTAATCCCTTACATTACAATATTACTGTATTTAAAATGTAAGGCATTACACTACTTTTGCATTACTTTAGTTACTCTCGCCAAAATAACTGGAAATATGGATTTGGCAATATACAGTGTAAATCTAGCTCATGAGTCATGACTTTCACCTCCCATCCAGGAGGCGTTTCGGGAGCCTGCAGACTAAAAACCAGCAGGTTCAGGAACAGCTTCTTACCCACCCACTGTTGAGGCAATGGTAGCCTTGCTTACCTTGTCGTTGCTAGCACTCACAACGGGGATCTTGCTTATAAGTTTACGGAATGCTGGCGATTCCACCGTGGAGAGGGGTAACATGTCTTTGACCACATACTCCGCCACGAGCCTCCTCACATCTCGTGGTTGAAGATTCTCAGCAGGGCGAGTGAACATTAATTTCAGCTGCTTTGGGGCTTTATCACTGCCATCCTCCCCTTTCCGAGCTAACTTCATGCTGCTATGGCACCTCTGCAAGTGCTTCGTTAGATTACTGGTGCTATTTCTAAACGTTGACTGTTCCTTAGGGTTAGCACACAGAGTGCATTTCACTAAAATGTTCCTCAGATCCTTATTTTTCAAGAACTGAAAATAAGATCTTGAGAATGAGCTGTCCGTTAAAATATCTGGTGGTGGAGGTTCACTCATCTCTATCCTGTCTGCGTGCGTGACGAGCCAAAAGGAAAAGGAAGTGAAATGTTTTTATTTTTATCTGCTACTGATCTCGCTGTGATTTCAGCAAATTTGTATGAAGAAAAACACAAAACACACCACTACAATCCAGGTTAAAAATGCATTGTAACGTGCGTTACTGGCATTGTAACGAGTAAATATTACCGGTACTTAATTTTTCCCTTGTAATGCCTTACATTACTGCGTTACAGCAAAAAGTAATGCATTACAATAATTAATTACTTTTGTAACGTGTTACTCCCAACACTGGTACAGCCACTCAGTGGCTTGCCCTGAGGCTGTATATCTAAACTCTGAAATTGGGTTTTTAAGGGCTTCTGCATAGGATATCTTGTGGTGCTCTATCATTACTTGCACTTGTTTTGCTTTTACAAACAGGCGGTATTTCCACATGGTCACCCCCACAGTTACAACAGTTTGGAGTTTGTGCCTTCCACAACACAATATCCTGATCTGCTCCACATTTAGCGCATCGCCTACCTCCATTACACGAGGCAGCCATATGCCCAAAGCGTTGACATTTGAAATATCGCATAGGGGGTCTCTGATAGCTTTTCACTTGAAACGACAAGCAACCAATGAATACCCTATCTGGCAGGACATTTCCATTAAATGTAATTAAGACTGGAGCATTGGGGTCCTCGCCTCCCCGTGCTTTACAGTAAACCACTTTACCTCACTCACTGTCCCTCCTTTGATGTCGTCTTTAATCTCACACTCTGATATTTCTGCACACACCCCATAAATCACACCTTTAATAGTGTCTTTATTTTCTACGACTGTTACATCTACCTTCCTTCCTGCAAGTTTCCCCATTTTCTTCGCCTTTCCCATTTCAATCCACCCCCAATCTGGTCTTTTACCTTAAAGATGACTTTATACTCCCCACTTGTTTTCATCATTTTCATCAGTCTCCTTCCCACTTTCTCAAGCGACGTGTCAGCTCTATCACGCTTTCCAGACATTTTATTCCCTCTCTCCAGCCTGGCTCTCTTTTTCTCCACCTCTCGAGGTAGAGGTCATCCGAGCCTGCCCTTATCTCAATCTCCCACAGCAGTCAAAAGGTATTCTAACCGCTAACACCTTGGCAACCGACTTCAAAAACTCGACTTTTGCTTCCAATCCGTGCTTGCTAGCTGCCCTCCGAAATCCGGGATCCAACCTAAAACCATGTGACAAGACCAAAAAAAGACAAGCGGCTGACATGCTGGATCTGAACATGGACCTCCTTACCAGGTATGTTTATGTTGGTGCAGACAGCTGAAGTAGTCTGCAGCTAAAACAAAAATCATATTCCCGATTGAACCAAAAAGCAATGCAATCCTGTCTGTGTGATAAGAAGGAAAAAAGAAAGTTTTAACCCATTTATTTAACCCAACCACACTGTCAAACAGGCTTGTGATTGGACAGAGTAGAAAATCAGCTCAGTGATTGGTCAGTTTGTGCATAATAAGTAAACAAACTTAACATGTTAGAAATAAACCTTAGAATGTCAGAAAATACAGGAGGATCAGTGCTGTTCTGATCAGAACTCGTGACTGTTGCACACTGCTTATAATTTGCTGTTTAAGCCTGATGGACCAAACCTAACTATTTCAGACATCCACTGGTTTCTTAAAAGACCAGGAGAAACTCATCCATGCATTTATCTCCAGTAGGCTGGATTACTGTAATGGTCTTTTAACAGGACTTCCCAAAAAGAGCATTAAGATTAAGATTAAGAAGATTAAGAATTCTTTATTTGTCTCCTCTTGGGAGAAATTTGGCTTGGCTAAAAGGGACACTGCTGCACAATAGAAACGGTACAAAATAAAAGCAGTAATTCACAAAATAACAGCATACAACACCATTACAATAGACAAACTAAAACCAAAATAAAAAATAAATAACTAAAATTGAGTAAAATTTTTGTGTACAAAAAGACAAAACCTCTACATAGAAGACCTGGCATTATGACTGACGGACGTGTCATCTTCGCTCATTAATGAGTTTTATGGAAGTTGGAATAAATAAGTTTTTATACCGATTGTATTTACACATCGGAACCCTGTACCTCCTCCCTGAATGTAGTAATATATATTCCATGTGCAGAACATGAGAACTGTCAGATAAAATGTT
>JBAMHV010000006.1:2745376-2757165 GCA_037177535.1 Pseudomugil gertrudae | reverse complement strand
TGTCCAGGGTGTACCCCGCCTCTCGCCCATTGTGAGCTGGGATTGGCTCCAGCCCCCCCACGACCCCGTTCAGGGAACAAGCAGTAGAAAATGGATGGATGGAAATGCAGTTGTTCTTGGTGTTCATGTCTGTATGAAGGTAATGGAGGTGTTTTTAGTTCCCCCCACGTCCTCAACAAGGATGTAAACAATCATTTTTTTTGTCATATTCCTTCTGAATTTCATGCTCAAGCTGAGTTTCTGCACCCTGACTGACTCATTTTCGCTACTCAGCAGAGGAGTAATCAGAGTATTTCCCAAATGAAATGACTTCGAGTCCTGAGGTGTACAATGTGAAGAATAATGGAGAGACTATAGTTCCCTGTGGTGCTCCTGTGCTGCTGAGGCAACCTTTCAGTCTCACAACGTGGTCTCTTTGTTAGGTAGTCATAAATCCAGGTGGTTAAGGAGTGCCTCAAGGTGCTGCCTGGTATGTCCAGATGAGAGTGAGCTCTCCTAACATTACATGATGTCATCTATCATCTACCTCATTACAACAAACAAACTATAACAGGTCCTGAAAGATGTGTACCTGCTTATTGAGGTGAACCAATAAGTCTTATAAAGAGTTTCATGATGTTGGACATCAGGGCAGCTGGTGTGTAGTAATTTTCAACAGATGAATTACATTTTTGGGTACTGGAACAAGCTAGGATGCCTTCACAGCACAGGAAATTCCATGTAATTTGGGCTAATGTTATAGAGGTGCTGTAAAAGCCAGCAGAGTGTTTCTGCACAGGTCTTCAGAACTATGAGTCTGACACAGTCAAGACCTGCAGACTTGTTCTGATTCAGCCTGTCCTGGTGTCTGTTTTCTACCTGACTGTAGGAAACATGCAAACTGGAGGGAAAACAGAGGTGGTCTCGGAGAGTTTCTGATGTGGAGGGAGAAAAGGTTGTGTTAAGGTCCATGACTGAGCTGCAGGGTAACGGACTGGAGAGTGTGGAAGCTACGGGATGTGAGGTTGTTTGACTAGAAGCCAGGAGGGGATGGCTGTACATGTAAATCTAAACCTACAAACAGAACTCAGGTTGTAAAACTGAAATTTTCCCAACTGGTGATCTGTTCAAGGTGTCGCCATATGGAGCATCTCCCCTGCTTACATCTCCTTGTAGCCAGAACCAGTAGCTTCCTTTCTCTGCTTCCTCTCCCAGGACCCTCTGTGGCTTTTATCAGTTTTGACTCTGACACTTCTTCACTTTGCAGCTGCTTGTCCGTCAACTGACCCACAAAGTCCAGGTAACCAACCTCCACAAGGTAAACCAGGTCTTTCTGGCACTCCTCTGCCAGCTTGGTGTGATAAACATGTTTCCTTTCATGGTTTGCTGAAATACCCTTTCCCCCATGGGTTAGTTAGCTTCATCAGCAGGACTCTAATCTTCACCATGAACTGGAGAGTAGATGTCAGTTTCTCTCAGGAAAAAATAAAAGCAGCTGTTTCCTGAGGTCTGCCAACATATGTAACTCTTTCCAGGGTGTGATCCTTCTGGTCCTCTTGCAAGGGGATTATTGTGTGCCTAAAATCCTGCTTTGATGGCCTCAAACTGGGGTTAGTTACAACCTCGTCCAGCTTTGTCAGCACTTCATGGTGAGCACTAACAGTGTTAACTGAGATTTTCACTTATGTAAATAATGAGTGCAAGTTATTTTCTGTTTGTCCTGATACTCCCGCTGCATCAATTTTGGAAGCAGGACTAGTACGCAGTCACCCAACAGTAAATACAAGTCTGGACAGTGAAAGAAGCTCTGAGTTTAAATAAGAAAAAGAAAAGTGTCACACTCACGTCTTTGTTGGGGATTAAACGTGGCATTGCACAGCCCTCACTGATGTATTATCTGTTGCAGTGCGGCCCGCCTGCAGTCATTTTAAACAGCTGCTCTTCTCTCCTCTGGGCTCACTAACCCAGTGATGCTGGAAAATGCAGCAAACATTTTCTCATTTAGTTTATAAAAGCAGCTTTTTGTCAACCAGCCAAGAAAGTTTTGGATCAGACCACAAATGCAAGAGGATGTTTGACATGCTTGTGCATGGCCGTAAAGTGCTTAGTGATCATTTCTGATGTCAGGGAAATTTTCAGTAGTCAAAACACTAATGAAGGCACATTTGATAGGAAAATTGATCTTTCAAGCACTGGATTAGCAGAAGTATATCCACTAGGCTTTGTTCCGCTATGAGATTTCCACAGTTGGTAAAATGGAAAGCATACGCTGTGGAAATAAACTTGTCTGGAGGCAACAGGCTGCTTTTTATTAGCTGTATATGAAATTCTTATAGCTTTGTCATGCTATTTATTATTAATTACAGTACTTTTACTACTACTGCAAACTTTTGTACATGATGTTTTTAGCATGGTTATATCTGTGTTAATTATTAATGCACATTTCAGAATATGTAGGTTATCGTTACTTTAAATGTACAGCGCCTTCCTTCATGCTGCTCCACTGTGCTTTGAATTACTCAGAGAAATAATGAGCAGCAAAAGTAAACTCAAAATGTGAGACTCTAAAATGAAATGTTGGATAAATGCCTCCACTTGGAAGATGTTTTTCTGAGAAAACAAAAAAGGGATAAACTGTACTTCTCTGCTGACTATAAACACTGAACCAAAACAAAGTTCACAACATAGATGCTGTTTTATTCAGCGTGGAAACACTTTCAATCTTTTAAGTGCATTTAATTTAAGTCTTGTTATGTCTTATTTCCTCTTTTCCCCTGAGGACATTACAACACACTCTGCAATCACACCAAACATGCATGTGGAGATTTTAGTGGGAAACTCCCAGCTCAGTTTTCTGAGACGTTGATCCAAATCAGATCCACATTGACCCTTCAGTCTGAAGGCTGGGTTGAGCTGGGCAAACTTTGGATCCGCTTTAGTCTTGTATGTTACTCAGTGATCACTTTGATTTATCCCCACAGGAAAAAAGCTTCAGATTTAATTGAGCTTCGAGGCAGCCAATAGCAACACACAGAAGAGTTCCAGTCAGCGGTCATGGAGGGAAAGCAGTGTCATTGACAGTACTTTGAAGTTTGAGTCATTAAGCTTTACTTTTCAGTGCCACAACAGGCAGGACACCATTTATTTTAAGTGCTTGTAAAGCTGTTTTTGTGTAGCTACCAGCATTCCAATGCTAACACATTCTTGGCTTTCAAGCTAGCAACAGCCAGATGGTTGGCCACATAATTCTCCTGTAATACCACATAGAGCCAAAGCAGCGATCTCACCTGCTTTAAACCTAATCTTTAACTTTAATTAAACTAATTGTACATAAAACTGACTGTCCAAGTGTTCATTTTCTGTTTGCATAACGTTTTAAATAGCTGCCCTGCTTCCAAAACCACAATTTACTCTTTCTGTTCCTTGTAAAAACAGATGTTTAGATAGTTGTCATCTCTTGCATACATTGCCATTCTTCTGATTTAGTACTGGCAATGGCTTTTAAAAGGGATTGCTTGAAGAGGAGGTCGTCAGGAAGTCAGGAGCACATCAGCATCCAATTAGATGCTGTTGAAGCTGGGAAACGTTAGAGTTTGGCAAAAGAGGTTTAAAGCTTTTACTTTTTTTTCCCCTGCTCTGATGTCAGTGGAAGAGTGGGGGAGTGTATAAGCTTTGCTGCAGAGTGACAGGCGCTGGCGGTCAAAGTGCAAACAAAACAAATCTAAATCCATTCATTCCACCATCCACTGGACTCTCAGCGTTCATGCAGAAAATGCAGGCATCCTGTTTTGACTTTCCTCTCTGACATCTAGGAAGTTCAAGACAAAGAAGTTTCATCAAACAAGTTTTCATTAGAGTCCATATTATGGTAAAGCATGAGGAGGGAGTCAAGTGATTTTAAATTGGATGTTAACACTAGTGCTGACATTTAGCTTTGCTGAGCCTCTGAAAAATCTTTAAACTTTAACCAAAAGGGCTTAAGACACAAACGGGGCATTTATGTCGTCTTTTCTGTCAGAGCTTTAGGAATTTAGCCAAACTTGTCTTTTACTTGAATGATGTAGTTTTTGACAGCAATTTGTGTTTGTTAGACTGCAGCAATTCCCCCTCCCCGGAGATCGATACCTCGGCTCATCTCTTTCTCGCTGTTTGGCTTTACAAGCTGTACAGACAGATAAAAAGAAAAGAAAGAGTGAGTGGGAGATTGAAAGTAGAGAGGGAAAAACGAGGTGGAGGCAATCACAGCCAAGCTGCAGAGTAAATCTGGAATTGGTTTTATTGTTGAAGCATGACTTCCCCGGTGTTTTCTACTCTGCCTGTGTGATGTTTTCAGATCAGGGTTACCAGACTATCTGTGCTATTGTAGTTCTATAAAATACATGTTACAGAGCCTTTTTCCCCTCTGCAACAATGGGGAAATGGGAATCGGGATGTATGCTGTGTATTTTAACTGTAAAACGCTGACAGCCATTTTCAGCCCTTCGATATATGTAGCTTGACAACTGTCCTTTGTAAGTCAGTTAATATAATTCTTTTTGAAGATTCAGTTTTCAAGGGAAGGTGGCCCGTATATTTTATGTAATCTCTGGAGCAGATTGGCCTTTAAATGAAAGATTCACTACCAGAACATTTGGTATAATTGATGTCTCCCGCAGTTACAGAAAGGCATTAAGCGACAATGCTGCAGAGTACTTGTATTCAGTCATTTATGCATTCAGAGCTTTTATTCCAGTTTTTGGCCCACTCAGGTTCTGCTTTATCAATGCACCACAACCTTCTTAAATGTATTTAGGTGAGCAAATTAAATGTGTGCAGAAAATGAGACGTTATTACAGAGTCACAGGCTGGAACCTCTTTTGTAAAAGAGCTTAGTGACAGGCCAGGTTGGGGGAAAAAAAAAGTTGTATGCCGCATTTCACAGGTGTAAATCTGTTGCTATCTGAACTGGGTTGACAGAAATAAAATTTTCATCTTAGAATATATGGAGGCTTTTAAAATTAGAAGACCTGGAAAGTCATGCCTACCCTTTAAATTATGGGAAGTCCATTGAAACAGCTGTCAAATAGGGACACTCAGAAAGTAGAGTTGAGCATTAAATCCCATGAAAGGTTTCTCCTTGAAGGACAGCAACTGAGTCTCTCTTTGATTCATAATGGTCTTTGACTGGATTTTACACTCCAAGGGGCCCCGGGGCAAAATATCTACTCAGGTCCTTAATGACCTTTTTCATGTTGCTCATGTCAATGTTATTTCATCCTCCCACATCCATTAAATTAACCAGTACTCTAATTAACTGAGGGTTGCACGGTAGTCAGCACCTTTGTCTTGTTGCAAAAAGATCCTAGATCATAAGTTAGGTGGGGATTTTTCTGTATAGAATTTGTATATTTTGCTTATTTGAGCAAAGTTTTTCTCCCATAGAATGAAAATGCTCATGGTATCTTGCTTTGTAGATGGCCTTGTAATGGACCAGCAACCTGTTAGGTATGTTGGTCCTTAACGTTTAACCAAAACACAACTCAGAAACAAAGGAAGAAAATGGTGGTCATCAAACAGTTTGTGGTCTATTTAAACTGGGATTTAAAAAACAAAAAGAAAATCTGTTGGCTCAAACAAGAAGCCAGTTCTACTTTGCTTTTATGCCAGGTTGCACAGGCAGTGGTGTTTTTCTTCAACCAATCAAAAGACTGCAGTGTGTCAACCTCCACAGAAAGGTTCCCAAAAAGGTAGAACTGAATTGGTTTGACATTTACTTATTATCTGCCATTATTGCTGGATGGGAACTGGGCGCTGGTGTTGAAAGCTGCAGCACTGGACGGGAACTGGGCGCTGGTGTTGAAAGCTGCAGCACTGGACAGGAACTGGGCGCTGTCGTGGAAGACGGTGCTGCTGGTGTAGGTGGCTCTGGAGACAAGTAGTGTGGGAAAGGCTGGGAAACAGGAGATGAGGAGCATTAAGCTTGAGATGCCGCCCCAGACGTGGCCCGTGGAGCGGTGGACCGTCACTGTCCAAGTACACCCAGGAGAAGAAGGTGTCCAGTTTGGAACCCCAAAACGATTGTCTCTCCACTGGGCCCTTCCCTGTAGATGTCTTTGTAGTACCGCTGAGGGAATTTAGGGAGGGATTGCTGGGTCCGTATATGGCCAGTTCATTCTGTCAGGAACTGGAGAAGGTGGACCCAAATGCAGGCTCATGAAGCGGGAAGCAGGCAGGAAACTTCATTTAATAGAAACGAGAAAATGAACTGCTACTTGAAGAAAAACAACAAGACTGTGGAAACTATACCAAAACAAAGGACTGCATGACTGGTGAAACAGGACAGAACTGGAGCCTGAGAACTGAAACCAAGAAGTATAAATACATCGATAGCACAACGAGACACAGGTGAAATGGACAATCTAAATCAAACCAGGTGAACTGATAAACAGGAAACACAAGGACTACTACAAAATAAAACAGGAACCAAAAAGACAACACAGAAAGTGTAGATCATGACACCGTCATTGCTGTAGCCCCTTGATGACAACATTTTGGAGCACATTGGCTCATCTTTCGGGATCACTGTTGAATTCTGGGCCGACCGATGTAGAGAGCTGATTTGGTTGGGTGAGTGTGTTGGGGGGTCTTCAAGGTGCACACTTGGAGTGCATTCACAGTGGTGTGCACTCAGTGCGTGCTCAAAAAGCACATTTTGGGGAGTGTTTGACACACAAACTCAGTCAATTCGGCTTTACGTATAAAGAAACTGCACAAGGCGCCAAAAGACGTCTTAGTTCAGATTCGGAAAGATGTCAAAAGCCAATGAGTTAAGATATCCTTCTCCGTTTTCATGCATGGAAAGGATCCACACCCATGTATGAAATAAAGGCTTTGGCTCAGTGTTTCCCAATCCTGGCCCTCAGATACTGACCTGCATGGTTTATAACCAACACACATGAATCAACTGAAAAGCTAATCATAATAGCCTTAATAAGGAAGTTCATTATTATGATTCAGGTGTGTTGGAGTAGGGACACCTCTAAGACATGCAGGACAGTGGTACTTATAGACCAGGTTTGGGAAACACTGCTTTAGTTAACATTTCTGAGCTTTTTTTTTTGGCTCACAGATTCCTGTCATAGCTGGTGGGGGTGGATGAGGGAAGAAGGGATTTGAGGATCAATTGAAAACATCTGTGATGTACAAACCCCAAAGAACATGGATAATTTAATATCTTGAAAGTGCTTTACAAATAAAATTATGATTATTAAAACATTTTTAAGAAAGAATTAGACAATGTTTTGTGTGCACCCACAGTCTGCCCAGGAGGATCTTTTCCAATAGATTTAGCATTTTCAAATTAAAACACCTATTTATAGAGCTCAATAAAAAGTTTTGCATCAGAAGAGGAGCTGCAGCGTGAATCCCAGCTCCTCTGCTTGAGCAACAACTGCCTCATTGCCAAAACACAATTATAAAAAATCCTATTATTATAACCAACATATCGACTTGTGACCAAAACAGACATTTCCACAGCAGGTAATGCTTTAAATAAATGCTTTGAATAAAAAGTATTCTACAATCTGGCATCATGTGACCAATAGGAACAAGTCTATAAACACAGACGCCTTTGCTTTGCTCTTTTAGGGTTTTTGATAATAAACCACAGTTGGAGCACCCCTCCAGAAACTAGATCTTGATTTGTAAAAACAACTTGTGTCATAATTGCACATTTACCTATTTTATTTATGTATTTACTTTTTATTCAACCTGAAACGGCAAAAAGCCATAGATGGAAAGAAAAACTCCTCCAACATTGGCTCAGTGTTGCTTTCTTTTGTCTGAAAAAGAAATGTGGCGAGTTTAGTGGTTTTTCTGAGTCTAGTTCACATTTTCATGCAGTTGATGTAATATGAATATTTGTCAATTTGTCCACTGTGTCAGCTTAGTGTAATTCAATATTGTTGTAATGCCACACAACGTCTATTACAGACACACCTATTAAGAGTGCTGAGCTGAAATGTCATGACAACAGAGAGCAAAAAACAAAAGTTAATAAGCTGAAGCTTTTCATTTTTATTTGCTTGGACTTGGGGAGCGATTGTGAGTCATTCACAGGGAGAAATATCCTAAGTGCACAAGTGGAAACCAAACACTGGATCAGAAAGCTCTGGCCCACGTCGACACAACCACCAGTTTGTAGAGCGAGCATTACACTGCTGGCTGAAGACTGGGATGGAGGGTTTTATTAACTGCGTTGCTACATAAAACTGCATAATGTCAAGTGTGGCTTGTGTGTAACCCACCTACATGTGCACTGGAGGCATTGTGGCTTGGGTTCCTCACACCAAGCTGTCTGGGATTGACTCTGGTTTCCCACCATTTCCTCTCCATGTGTTTTGCATCACTGAGCGCACAGGGAAGAGATCATGGGCACAACATTGACTAATCTAAGAAGTTATATCTAATACATCCCCTAAAACCACTGGCAGTACCTGGCATGCAGTTATAGAGTCATGCAGAACCCGCCTTGTTGAGAATAGTTGTGTTTTTCTAAAGATATTGACATGACATTGTCATAGGGTGGCTGATTTAAGTTATGTTTTTATGGCATGTTTAATTGTTAAGATTTTTGCATGGGTTTTATGTAATGCATGTTTTTAAATTAGTCTCAGCAACCCATGATTGGGGAAATTAACCGCAGGTGTGACCGAAGGAATCAATGAGCGGGTGGCTTTGGCCTGTCAGTGACTGTGTATATAGCAGGCCAATTGCTGCAGTGTGGAGGCCGCGTCAGAGAAAGAAGCTGGGAGAAGCTCAGAGACTCCTTACAGCACAGGCCGAGGAGTTTTTTGGAAGGGAATCACAACTGGGTTTGGCTGATCAACGAAAGCAGTGGTCTCGGGCAGGACCGGCAAGAGGAGAAGCTCCGGCGACAGGGGATACTTTGCTGCTACAGGCTACAGGCGGGCAGGGTAGTGTACCCTCCACAATGTGGGTATAGCTCTTCTAATTGTATTGGTCATGTACGCGAGAGATACCGCAGCTGTGTATCCCCAATAGGACTGCTCAACCACGACGCGCCGTTTGAAGCCGGATGATCGCCTGGGATCGTCATCCGGAAAGCAGAAGCGACGCGGAGCAAGCGAAGCGGGAACGGATTGAAGATCAACAACGCAATCCAGGCGACTAAACATCCCAGTTAAATGACGCCTCCTCGGCTGGGGACTGTTAATCGAACAAAGAAGATTTTATGGACTTTTTATTGTTTTTAAAGGACTCGTATAGCCAAATAAACTCTGATAAACTAGCTGGCGTCACTTCCTGGTGTTTTAGTGCTTCCTCTAACCAGTGGCAGTTCACATCTGAGAGCTGTTCACAACATGAGATCCTTTTTCTGCATGGTGGAGCAGTGGTTATTGCTATAGCCTCACAGTTAGAAGATCGCTAGTTCGAGCCCAGACTGGGGAGGCGAGTTTGTATGTTCTCCCCATGTATGCGTGGGTTCTCTCCGGGTACTCCAGCTTCCTCCCACCCACAAGACATGCATGTTAGGTTAACGGCTATGGTTAAAATGACTGCTCATTATATGTAAGTTTGGATGAAAGCGTCTGCCACATGACTGTATAGTATATTGACTAAACATATCAGGAAGGGGAGCCTGCAGCAGGTCAGAAATGCACTGGAAGTTACTCATCCAGCTGGTGTCGGATTGAAAATGGAGCAGAAAACGGATTTCAGCTGGTAAAGCAACGATCATCAGACCGTGGTTGTGTCCTCCATCTTTTTCTTTTCCTTTTTTCTTTCTGCCTTTAAAATTTCCCAGCCGATCAGAGAGTTCAAAGTGTCCTTGTAACAGTTACAACATCCAGCCACGTACGTTTTGGTCTGTATGAAGTTGTGTAATTGGAAACAGATAGTAAAGTTCAAGCATTAGATCGCAAACCAGACCTGCTGGAGTTCATGTTTTAACATTAAATTTGGGATACTTTCAACAACCATTGCAGAATAACATAATTAATGATACAGTTCTTATCAGAGAGCAACTATCTTCTACCTCTTTATGTTTTAATCAGGTTTTTTTTGCTGTGTGGGGGGAATTAGGATAGTTAATGTGCTTTAAAGTGTATCTTTTTAGTGCAGTGAAGGGGAGGTAAATGTGCATGTACTGCTAATCCATTGATGTCCTACTCATTTGTTAAAAAGCAGTTTGGCTGCTGCAGAGTGACCATGCCTGCAATTATTTATTACCTCCACCAAGGGCGATCTGTTTTTGCTGGC
Source organism: Pseudomugil gertrudae (assembly GCA_037177535.1). Classification (NCBI taxonomy): domain Eukaryota; kingdom Metazoa; phylum Chordata; class Actinopteri; order Atheriniformes; family Pseudomugilidae; genus Pseudomugil; species Pseudomugil gertrudae. The sequence continues at coordinate 2,746,926 of JBAMHV010000006.1, read as the reverse complement.
AGTTATCTGGTCTGGGTCTGTTTGCTACCAATTTTATACTTTTATGGGTTTTTTCTGGTAATGGATCTTGGTCTAACTTAAATTCCATTAAATGTTGGGCGTCCTAGAACATTGAACATTGGCTGTAAATCCCAATGTGAGTGGAAATGAGCCGTTTGGTGGAGGTCTGTGCTCAGTGTGCTTTTCTAAATTTTTATTACATTTTTTTTAAGCCACAAATTCATTATTCTGTTAACTTGAAATCACAAATCCTTTGTCATATAAGTGTTTTTTTATTCTTATATTTACATCTGTCCCTTGTTTTCATATATTCATGATCAAGAGGGAGTTGAAAATGCATGTATAGTTTCTAATTTATAGCATATGACACTAAATTAAAGTTATACAGCACAAGTTTCCAACTTTAAACCTCTGCAGCTCCAACTTATTTTAATGGTGGAGAGATTCACTATGTGCATTCCTGGAGCTGTCGTTGCCCTGCAGTGTCCTGAAGCTGAGAATTCATCCATCACAGTGTATCACATAAAAGCTGTGTTTAACCTCACATGCCAGCATCTTCTTACCAACACGGGGGCTGTTACGACCCAGCAAGACAAACAAGTTACACAAAATGACTTTTAGAGTCCATAAAGAGCTCAGAGACGAGACAGGACGCAAGATGAAAGATGACTTAATGTAGGTTAGGGGATTCTAAAGTTTGGTAGTAGAGCTTTTAGTGTGTGTATTGTGTTTGCTTCCGGAGCTCCAACACAGTCTTTTTACAAACTAAAGGTCCAGACCTCCACTGATAATTTCATGGGGTTGCTGGATAAATTAAATAAATAAATTTGGCCTTATCTTTGTGAAGAAGCAGATTTTAGGCACGTGGGTGCTTTGTTATAGTGATGATTCTCTTAATTTATTAATTTGATGATAATGTTTATTTCAACATATTCTGGGGCCTCATTTATAAAACTGTGTAGAAGCTCTACCAGAACTGTAGTTAAGAAAAAAAATGAAAAAATTGTTACGTCAAGTTAAAAGTCTGATTTATAAAACTCTGCTTATGCACACCCGTTGTGAGCTGGGATTGGCTCCAGCCCCCCGGCGACCACATTCAGGGAGAAGCGGTAGAAAATGCATGGATGCTTACGCAGAGATTCATGCAATTTCCCTTTATAAATCACAACCTTGGCGAAAAGGTTGCACAAGTAAATTTGGTTCACTTCCCCCCCTCACACACCCTCTTTCTACCACACACAGTCAATGCAAGGTGTAACCTGGTAGCTGTATCGCTCATTTTTCTTTTGTTTGGTTTGCTGTGTTTGTGGTTTGGTGTGTGGGAGTGATGTGGTGAACCAGGTGATCTCAATTAGTTTGGAGAAGTGCTGCTGTATTTAAGCAGCACTCACTTGGTGCTCTGGTCTCTGGTGTGAATTGTCAGGTAATGGCACGCTGGTGTAACTCCATGTTTTATATCATTTGTGTGGATTAATATTTTGATTCTTGTCAATGATTTGTGATTTTTAACCAATTGTCTGTCTCTGGTGTGAACTGTCAGGTGTGCTGGA
>JBAMHV010000006.1:2679544-2692805 GCA_037177535.1 Pseudomugil gertrudae | reverse complement strand
GCTCCACACACACCTTATAACCCTGTTCTGAGGTGTTTCTCGCTCCACACACACCTTATAACCCTGTTCTGAGGTGCCGTCTCTTTAAATGTGAACTAGGCATGTCAAGCCCCGCCCCCCTCCAGGTCACAGGAAGTTCAACTCTACCCTGTTCCACCATGTTTGTAGCTAGTGACACGCTAATCTCCCGGCAGAAATACATTTTATTTGCAAGTTACTATAAATGTCAACTGAAGAAATAAATTTACATTTTCTACTTTTCTAAACATTTAAAAGTGCACAAAAACATGTATTTAAGGGCTAAAAAAGTGGAATTTAGCATGATATTTTCCTTTTATGACCACTTCCTTTCACAGCAATTTCAGTTTATTAAAAGGGACAGTAGATACGATAAAGTAAATAAAAATAATTAATACACATCAAATGTAAAAATTGGAGGCTATTGGAGTTTCAATGTCATTCTGAAACATTGTGAGTCTTTGCAGTCTGACGTCGTGTACGATGGTCCTGATGTGTAAACTGTAACGTTTTGCCAAATGCAACATGTTTGTTTTTTTATTTTAGATCCCCATTAGCTACTGACTATGCTATTCTTTCTGAGGTCTACATCACGAGGTTGTAAATAACTTTTTAAACAAATAAAGCAGATGTACATGCAAAATTTGCTGTGACAATAAAACCAAACCAAAACAAAAAATCATTCTATTCTGCTTTTTTATTCTAGTCATTTACCAGATGCTTTTCTCCAAAGCGTCTCACATCTGAGAGTGAGAACAACAGCAGAGAGAAATCAAACAGGGGGAGCTTCAGAGTACGTGACTGCAGTGAGTCCACATGGATGCAGTAATAACAAAACACCACCTAAAAGTATAAAACAATGATCAGATGTACATCAAAAGCTCTACATGTCAGATAAATGCAGCATTTCTGATATGAATAGTAGTTTCATTCAAATAATCGTCATTTTACAGCCACTCCCTCAGATCTGGTAAACTCAGCCACAGTTTGTAACACAGATTTTGGAGCAAATATCCTGAACGCTGGTTGTAGCTTTCCTAAGGTGGCGCGTTCCATCCCACCATCGTTCTGTAGCAGAGCATTTAGCCAGTGCGCCCATCAATCCTGCAGAACGGCAGATCTTAATCTTTTTCTTTTCCAGTACAAACTGGTCTGTGGCCCACTCACTGCACTGGTTTATTAGATTTTCCTCCTGTTCTCTTTTTTATTCAATAGCTGAAGCAAAGCTCAGAGCCTGCCCAATATGACATGATGAAAACACATTTATGTGTCACATGTAGCTGACGCAAACTTACAATAGGAGAAAAATAAGGGACTGTATATTCATGGAACAAAATCAAGCTAAAAAGCTCGAGTTGGGCATATAAACACTAAATATGCAGGAAAAAATGGAGGAATTTGAATGAGTAAAAACTAGTTCTTATAAAATATATTTAATATATACTAAAAAGTGTTACACTAAATAAAAGGTAAATAAAATGATAGTTTTAAATACAAACAGAATTTTGCATTCACAGTTTAACTGAACATTTAATAAATCTTTGAGTTGTCCTGGTGCTTGACATGTCTCCATTTCCTGTTAAAATATTGTTTTTGGACAGTAAAAAGTGCGGGGCACTTGTCCCCTGTGTCCCCCCCCCCCAACACTACGTCCATGTTGCAGTTGTTACTCAGGACATCACTGAAAAAGCTTACTGTACAATATGTCAGACATTTTTTACCATGTTTTCACTTTATTAAAGATCACTTTATCCTGCCTCTGCCGGTAAAACTGATGAGCTTGTTCTAAAACGAGTCATGCTTTCACAAGCTAAGACTTTATTTTTACAGAAAAAGGTAGCGATAACAGATCTCCTTGTAATTTGACAGAGGCCAAACCCTCAGCATCAACTTGGTGTCATTTATGACACTTAGATTATTTATTTTCCACTTTTTCCAGACGCACTTTAAATTGCGTCCTCCATCTCTATGTAGTCAGTATATCTGGCCTGAGTAGCAGCCTACGGTGCCAATAAAAATAAAAAACTTCATAAAAAAGATTCAGCTCTTCTTGTTCACTGCCAAGAATCTGCTCAGCCAGCTCGTTCATGACGACACATCACTAGCATCCTGCTCATCAGTCCCGTTTTGCAGCTTTGAATAATTTTTATCATCGTGCAACAGCATCAGTTTGCCTCCAAAATAGTTTAATACAATATTTGTTAGTAGTTTTTGCTTCCTGTATCATCTTATTGTGTCCTTATTACCTACTGTTCACAGGTGTCCTTGCTTTACATCTTTCTTCTTTTTGGGTCATTGTGTTACCATCTGTTCCTTACTGGTTATCCCCCACCCAGTTCACATGCTCCTTGCATTAATTGTTTGTTGCCAGATGCTTGTCGCTCTTCTCTTTGTCGTAACTTCCAGTTAGTCGGTTATGTTTTTGTGACTCTTGTCACTTTAGTCCAGTTCCACGATAATTTGGGACTTTTGCACTTGTGACCGAAGGGCCTGTTACACACTTTTATAAGTGAAATTAAGGTTCTCCACCTGAACGAAGCTTTTTTAAAGAGTCACACATCTACAGTATGAGATGATGTGGTTCATTTCACATTTCACATGTCCTTGTGCTTTATTTAGTGTTGTTTCAGGCTGTGCACAAATACAGAAGAGGCATTGTAAATATCTGTAACTGTCTGGCTGCATAACTCCCTAATTAGATAATAAAATATCACTTATGCTCTTTTTGGGGGGGCAAAACCGATTAGTGATGCCTAAAACTTGACAGAATGATAAAACATGAAGTGATTTCTATTTTACTTTGTGCCGACTGCCAGCACATCCTGTTTGTGAGGAGTAAATATCCCTTTAAACATCTTAATCATTAAAGGAAAAATCCACAGTTTTTACTCTTCTTCTCTGTAATTATATCTGTATTCATAAAAAAAAGGGTTTGCATGCAAGTTTTTTCTATGATATCCCAAGTTGGAGCAAATTCATATTGATGAACTTTTCCTGAAATGACTACTACTGAGGTAAGAGGAGTGATGTGATTGCAGAAGAAGTGAACATTACATCACTATGGTACATAAGCTGAACACAGGGCTGGTACACTGCGATATGTTGCTTTAAAATGGGCTCTTTACAAATTTTATCCACTTTGTATCATCTTTAAAAGGAAATATAAATATGGAGCTTATGGTATTCTGCTAATTTTGGCCTTCAGGGAAGAATCACTGTGCCAGAAGTTTGATAGCTTGTTCACTGTTGTAGCTAGCTAACAAAGCTAATGCTTTCTGTATTTGTAAGGTTATAGAGGAAAGGAATGAGTTTTCATGAATTACTCCTAATAAAGCTAACAGAAAAATGGTGACCAAACAGTTTAGACTAAATTTAGCTGCACACAACCTGAATTAGCATCACATAGACTGTGCATTATGTGCATAGATCAACACATTAAACCATAAAATGATAACTGTCAGGTTTCCTTTTGGATCAGATCTTCTACATTAATATCTTGAACAAAACCATCTTCCCTTTAGCTTTTATTTATGTTAATGAACTGCAGGAATAAATTGACAAATATCCAGCGAAACCCTGCAAGGAAACGAAGATTAAAGCAAAGTCTTCAACCTAATGTTCCTTGTTTGGTCATTAATTAAAGCTTTAATGGTAAAAAGACCATCAGTGACGCATCCTCTGATCACTTTCCACTTCTTCTCACTGCCATGTCAGAAACGTAGCAGTGAAAACCAGAAATGATGCAATAACATCTGGAAGATAACCGTTGTTCCTCATTCTGACCAATACTAATGCGATTCACATGATGATCACGAGGGGTTTACATTTGTTTTACCTGTATTTGACACAGGAGTCCCACATGAATCACATATGATTCACATGTTGCTGACATGGGATTTATACATGATGGGGTTTTAACCCTTTTCACATGATTTTGGCACATAATTTCTGTGTGAATCACATGTGGGTTAATTCACTTCCTGTATTGATCCCATGTCGCAGCCTGTGTTGCAGATTGTCATGATCAATAGTGCAAAATGCAGCACTGAGATCTAACAAGATAAGAAGAGACAGGAGTCGTTTATCAGAGGCCAAGAGAAGATCATTAGTAACTTTCACCAGCGCTCTCTGTGCTATGATGCGTCTAAATCAATTTTAATTCTTCAAACAGATTGTTTCGGTTCAGATTAAACTATTTTCTCGTGAATTTTAGACATGAAGGAGAGGTTGGATATCGGTTTATAATTAGCTATTATAATTAGCACTTCGGAATCGAGTTGTTTTCTTAGAGTACTGGTTGGGTTTGAGTCTACAATACAAGTTCAAAGTTTTATCCAGTTTATTAATGTGCTGCATAGGGTCACATGTGAAATTCACCTGCTTTTTCTGTGAGATTATACCTGATATACTCACTTTTTCTTATTATAGTCAGCATCCATACTTGTTTTATTGACATAAAGTAAGTAAAGCTGGATTTAACCATAACAGTAAAGAGCTGAGTGAACAAAATACAGTTTGATTCATTAAAAATGTTTTCCATAGTTATTTACTGTGGAAACCGTGACGTGTCACATTATTTGAGCCCTGTTTTATATGCAATGTTCTTTCTGCTGACATTACTTTTTACAAAGTACTAATTTATTTCTACTTTCCTGCAAAAAGAGAAGCGTTGCTGCTTGGCATATAACATTCATCCATGTATCCCATTCATGTAAATATATCTTCAGGTTTTGATTCAACGATTTAGCAACAATCCATGCAGGAATAATTAGTTTTTAATGAAGCTCTATTGAAGGAAAGTATAATTGGAAGTCTGTTGAGGGGAGAGTATGAATAACACTCAGCAGAAAGCAGGTGTTGCCTGCAGGCTGCTTACAGAACAACATGCTGTTTTAAGAACTTTGTTAAAGCATCAGTCACGACATATGAGTCACTTTGTGACTCTCCTGATCTTGCTGCTTCACAGATGTCATGATCTGGAACAATTACCAGCGTTTTTTTGCGAGTTGGACTCACGTCTCATCCACAGGAATGTGGATTTCTGCCTGCGTGCAGTAAAGATTTGGAGCAGCAACAGAAACTTGCCTTCACTTCGAATCAATGCAGACTTTTTTCCAACTTTTCATTATTTGCATCCTGATGTCTGCAGTTGTCGTATTTCATGTGTACTCGGTGGATCTGGGTCATGAAGATTTATGGCTGGATTAAAACGAAAGCAGGAGACAATTTATTTTATTACAGGAAAAACTCACATAAAAACGAGAAATTAAATTATTTATAAGTCTGCTCAAACTGTTCTTGCCCTCCCTGATTTTTCTAGTATTTAAGAATAATCAACATTACGGCTAATTAATGTTGGCTTTGCCAGCTCTAACCAGATATACGGTAGACACCAATGCAGGCAGCAGTTTAAGAGGTTTTAATTAATGATATCCAGGAGTGTTCAGACACAAGGATAAGACTACACAAAGGAATAGTGAGAGCAGATGTTAGATGTTGTCCATTGGGCTAATCAGGCTCATATCCAAGATGGCTGATGTGGGTGAATTATGGGTAATGAAGTTCAAACCAGGACTCAATAAACAGGGGATGATGAGTGCACTGGTGGAGGGGGCACAGGTATGACAGGCTCGAATGAGTAACAGAACAATTCTGTTAGATGGCATGTCATCACGATGATGTATTGCCATGGCAACCGAAGCCGCCATCTTTAACTAGGGTAAAACAGCACGTCTGTCTCATTCAATTATATTTGGTTGGCGCACTGTAGGTGATTAATATACACAAAACAGAGCAAATATTATGGCTACTATAACTGCGTAAACACTGTTAAGTATACCTGGCCTGTTTCTAAACTAGCGTTAGTGGGTATGCGACACATAAGGGATATTGACAGTGGAACACTTAGTTTATACTGTGCTGCTGGTAGCGCTTGTGCAACGGTATCCTAATATGCTACAACTTATTCAGAGCTCATCCGACATGCAGAGTCAGTTTTTTTTAAACAATTGAAGAAGCAAAAAGAAAGCTAAGTTAAAAGATCATCGTTGTTCATCGTTTATGGTGCTCTGAATGCAACCGCTAACAGTTAGCTAACAGTTAGCCTAAATACACCTGGTTGGACTCGTTATAATTAAGAGGTCTTCATTATTGAAATGAGTACTTTGCAGTCCTAATGTTATTATTAAGTACATATATATATTATGTATAGAATATCACTGAATGTGCACGTATCACTGGTAAAATGAAGGCCACAGACGTACTTTGGTTCCCACAACTTTCCAACATTCACCACTCTGTCCGCTTGTACTTGGCATCTGTTGATGGCCCTCAGCCACTTGTCTCTCCTGACTCTACTTAAGGGTATAAGGTGGAACTTCAACCCCACACAATAACATTTTGGCATCTTCTGTCTCTTCTGTAGTGTAGCTCGGGTCGTTTCACCCACGCTAAGATGCCGAGCTTCGTTGCTATGGGTGACGTCAAAATGTCCGTCTAACAGAATAGACATTTATTATAATTATAACTATTTTTCTTGTAATTATGAAGCCTCTGAGAAATACATTAATTTTAATTATTATTCTCCACTTTCCTGTTACATCACAGTTGCATGAGTTCACTTTATTAAATCTGTGTTCCATTTAAAAACACATGCATATGAAGAATTATACTACATTTAATTGTGATTTTTAATCCTATTATTCAACTTTTGCCTCTCAAAGTGCTGTATTATTGTCTGAGCTTCACTAGGGGACCGGTATGCTGACTATCCAAACGCATTTCAGCTGTGTATCATCAAAACAGTCAAAAACCTCAACTACAAAGCATAACTAAAGCATTCAGTTTCATATAACTGGTACATGAAGGTTTAGGTATGATGCAGCAGGCAGAACTTGGCAGTTAATGGGGACCAAAACGTTTCCCAACAGCCTCTAAAAGCAAAAGCAAACATGGATGTCTGCCTCCTCTCCTGTGAACACCTTGTAGGAAAACAAATGATTTCTTTCCTAGTTTTAATCCTGCATGTGCCAGACCTGGAATCCAGGCAATTCTTCCACTTCAGTGCTCTAATGAAAGATGAATTATTGCGGTGTACGCATTAAACACCCATCCGTTTCACATGGCTCTCGTGATAAACTGTAAATTATGTCTTTTGTACCTGGAGGCTGATGAATGACGGATAAAATGAATAGTTTCATGCCAGGACGAGATGTGCGCTCCATTTGAAAAAGTAATGCTTCATCCCAAATGGTCGCTAGAATGAAGGGAAACGTTAAAGGCCGTCCAGCAATTTCACAATCTTTGCCAACATAACTACTCAGCCGGGATTTATGGGCGCTTCATGCCTCACGTGTAATCAAGCTTCTTGTGTCGTTCTATTAAGTTGTCACACACGCACAGTTCCCGGATAGCAGGGGCGGATTAGAGAGAAGCAACATACAGCACCTGAAACTAGATGCTGGAAGAGTTTCTTCTCTCATAGTCGTGACACTTTCATAAGCAGGAAAATGCAGAATTCATTATAAAGACACAACCGAGAATGGTCTTTATTCCCACTGTGGGCCATGAATACAAATGCCACCAGCAACCTCTTGTGACTTAAGGTTGGCAGACTTATTTATTCCAAGAGGCAATTGCATCCCGCCTGATACCTTCTTTCCTGCCACAGGCGAAGTATGCAGGGAAATGTGCAACGGTAAACAAGGGCAGCTCAAAGTCTTTGCATATGTCCCCCTCCGTCTGGAATCTGTTGTGAAGGTGAGTCTCGGTGGCTCTACGTGTTCGGACTGTAAACCAAACGGCCTTCTTCACAAATTAAACTTCATGGGTCATAGTTTCATGAAGCGCAGACATTTAGCTGTATTCTGGTGTGATTAAAGCATCTGCTTCATAAAGAGGCTGGATTGTCAGAGTAGCCAGAAAATGAGGAATCTCAAATGTTTTTACCTGCACTGCAACCCTGTGGATGTGGTGTGGGCATGGTCTGTCGGGGCTGGGGGGTTCCAGTGGTGGTGACCTCTGGGGTAATGGGTGGGGTGGCTCTTAACGTTTCCTCACTGGGTGCCATGACGCGTTTGTTCTTCCAGTTCATTTTTGCGTAAGAACATGTTTAATCATTTGATTTAATCTGTGGGTTAAATTGAGTCAACGCTGGTGGTGTCCATGAAGGCTTTTCAGAGGCTTTGAAGCCAATTTGGTTACCCTCTGAACTAAACTTGGGGTCTAAAAGGTTTATTTAATCGATTTGAATCTAAATCTTATACCTAGACAGAGATGACTGTTCAAAAACCTTCATTTCCCACTTTTACATGGTATTGCTGCCATGCAGCTCAGTAATAGCTTATTTAACCCATTCACTGCCAAACATGTTTGCTTTTACAACTATTTTTTAGAAGAGATAAGGTTCTACACCCATCTTTGTGTGTGTCTAAGTAAGTAAATTTTATTTATATAGCACCTCTCAGGGGCCCTGTGATGGACTGGCGACCTGTCCAGGGTGTACCCCGCCTCTCGCTCGTTGTGAGCTGGGATTGGCTCCAGCTGGAGCGGTAGAAAATGGATGGATGGATAGCACCTCTCAGGATGAAAATCACAATGTGCTTAACAATGAATGCAAGATATAAAATATAAAAACAATTAAAACTATTTAAAAGCAAGTTTAAAAATGTGCATTTTCAGCTGCTTTTTAAAACAAACCACTGAGTCTGCAGTTGCAGAGAGAGTTCTTTCATTTTATTGTGTTTTTTATCGTGTAAAACACAACTCTACATGAAACGTTCTATATAAATAATATGTGATTTGATTTGACCCATTATGCAATGACTGAAAATATTTAAATTGAAGAATTTAGTAATATAATCAAATGTCTGGACCAAAACAACGTTAAAACGCATATCACGTATCTCGTGCTTAGCCTACCTCATGGTCTTGTTTCATCCTGGCTTTTTGTTTAGCTGCACTCATCTGTTCATTCTGCCTGTTATTTGTTCCCTTTCCAGAACCAGGCCTCGGCCCACTACAAGGGCACCAAACATGCCAAGAAGCTAAAAGCCCTGGAAACCCCGAAGAGCAAGCTCAAAAGCTCAGTCATCACCAAGGAAACTGCCAACCTGGAGATCACCAAGAGCACCAACACCTCACAGGTCCCCAACGGCACTGACAGGAAAGGTCTGTGTTTTCCCGCCCTACACACATACCTTTTGGCTGTAATGAACATAAGACCCTGGAAATCCACCTTTCTGGCATCTGAGATTTGCTGCATAGAGCTCCTAATCACTTTAGACTTGGACGGGCTTTGTGTTGATTACATCAACCATGTGCTGGCGTGATTGGCAGTGGGCACAACTGCTCAGTGATAACATATTAGATTCCCAGAGATGAAAAGTCCCGGAAAACACACGAGGCAAGGAGGGTGACTGAAACCATAAAAACATTGTGACAAGGTGGTCTTACTTTAACATTTTGATTAAAGCCAACAAAAAAACAAACATGTCAAACTGAGCATTGCTTTTTGCTGAAACGGTGTACCATCAGTACATCATCCATGCATCGCATAGAGCTTCACTGTGCTGTGAAATGGATCGCTGGGGGCTTTATCTAGTCTTATGTTCCTGCGACTTCAAACACAAGTTGATTTTAATAAAGTTCAAACTAGTAGAATTTGCTCATAGTTCTTGTAATTTAAAAAGCTATAATTATATTTGCAACACAAGCGGAGGACTGCACATTATGCTATATTTTGTACATATTTGACAACATAGCATCCAAAAGCTGGATGTGACTATGTTTATGGCTGATTTAATCGAATCCAAGCTACACAGGTGTACAACGTGAACAAACTTGCTTGATTGGAGATATATTTTTCTCCAGAAAATGTACTTAATCTTTGCAGTTACTTAATAAATTCAGTTTTGTTGAATTACCAGAGGTGTTGAGCACTTATCGGACTGTCTTGGTTTGTATTAAGTAGTCTAGTGGAATTTAATTTCATGCACTTTATGGAGCTATACGGAGAGATAAAATCCAGGCTATTGAGCGATTAGCTCGAACATATGTTCATCCTGAAGTGAAATCGGATCAAGAATGAGGCAAAACGGGTTTATTTGCTAAGCTAATTTGTTGCTATGGTTTGTGATTAGCATGATGATGCTAGTAGCTCAGGTCAAAAACACTTTACTTGTGGAAATGACAGATATCGTTAAAATGACAAGAACTGAAACTTCTCTCACGTGCTTTTGTTCTGTCCTCACATTTTCATTTTAGTCACATTTTATTCATTTTCTGCAGATGTTTTGCTTTTATTTTATAAATCAGAGCTAATGTAAGATGTAAATTTTGTTTACCAACCAGTTTATTACAAGCACATCAGTTTATCAAATATATTCCAGTTTTCTTGCTTCTATTCTGGGTCTGAATTTGCTTTATTCCGTCTTTTTAATGACTTTTTTTTGTTGTTGTGTGCTGACTCTGTAGCTTGATGCTCATCATGTCGCAGCCTGGTGGCAGTTTGAATCCACTTATTTTGTCCAGCTGTTTACAAAAACTTCTCTGTGGTTGTTTGAAAGATGAACAGAAAATAAGTGCAACTTTCAGCGCCTGACAGGAACCAGATGCTGATTGTGTTATGTTCCACACTGGTAAGCTGCAGCACCGCTGAGGAGTCCTGCTGTTTTCCTGCAATGCGATAGTCTTTATAAGATGACTAAAACTGTCATAAAATTAGCCCCCTGGCCGTCCTCCCTTCAACTGGGAATAAGATAAGTGTTTAAAGGAAATGGAAACACGTCAAACTCTTTGCTCCTCATTCTATTAATCACATTGATAGAAAAACAAAGAATTAGCTGATTAAATATCTCATCCTAATGACTTGCTTGGAGCAGTTTTTTGTTGTTACACAATTTAAACTTTAAATGGAACAACTTGCACTCGAGCTTCCTCCGAGCTAATCCGTGTTTTTCATGGCGTGACCTCAGACAGATCATAACTGCTTATGCAATGCTATAATGTATGCAAGAAGTATTGATTCTTTAGTTTTTCGTGATGAATTTAGATTTGTCTCGTTCTGTAATTTGGGAAACAAGCTTTCTGTTGATGCTTTGTTAAGTTTTACAACAAAATAAGATGTTTTGTTTCTTATTTTCATCATAAATTAATTAATAAATCACCGTCTCACCAGCCACATATGAGAAAAGTGTTGAAAATCTATAGGTAGAATGAAAGAAAAATAATAAAAACAATTCATAGTAGTACAATGGAAAACCAAATAAAACCCAGACAATAGAAGCTAAATAAAACAAATTGAAAACAGCAGCTATTTGTGTCCATGCACATAAGAAAAACAAAGTTATGTCAGGAGGAATCATTAGATCACATTTAGCAGCAGCTTTGTGGTTGTTCCTGCATGTCTGTTTCTTTTTCCATCAAATCAAATACTGCAGGGACTGTATGATGTAGAGGACAGCAACAAATATGTTCACAAAGGCCTTTTCACTGCAGTTTGGGATGAAATGCGGCATCAAATGACCTCTGAGGAAGAATTTAGATGTGACCAGAAGTCAAAAAGTGTCCAAATTCACTGCTTTTTAATCTGACTTACAATTATATAACGATCTTTTTATGATTACTGACTTTTTACAACAGTTTTTAGGTCAGATCTTAGTTTTACATACAGTATTATTATCTGTAGTACCAAAAATGTCCTTTATTCACAGCCTGTTTAATTACTGAAGGTTATGTTAAAAGTCATTTTCCTCCACAGCTGCTTATTTTTTTTAGTTTTCTCACGTTAATGCAGCCTATAAGCTCTTTTTCCACTGAGCAGAGGAAAAAAAACACGTACAACAAGTCCACCTTTAATTATATACAAGCAAAGAGCTCAGAGACCTTTAACAACAAGCTGTGATAACCTGAATAGACACAAAGATATTAATCATATAAAAAAACCATCACATTTCTACACCAGCTCACCAACATATCTACAGCACACGGGGGTGGCGGTTTGTCACAAGTAGCACCGGGTGATGAATATTAATGTGCTCAGATGTCAGTAGAATTAATTGTGAATGTGGATAAATGCTGCATTATCTGTACGCGTGAAGTGTTTGATGGCACATCAGGGGCGCCAAACTTCCTCTAATGAAAAGCTGTATCGAGTGAAGAGTAATGGTCGTGAGGAGAGGAGGCAGATACAGGCGGGGGGGATAAAGTGGTTTTAAAACAGCTAGAACTCCTCTATAGTAGGAACAAAGAAACTTGTATTAAATGTTTTTTTTCTTTCATAAAAATACGATAAAGTTGCTTTTAAAAATATGTGCTGAAAGTATAAATGAAGAGTCATATGACACCTCTTCATCACATGGCCTCATATCTAAAATGACTTCACAACGAGATGTGCAGGCAGGTCAGGACTATAACATCTGCACTGATGTTATAGTTATAGAGGTGCAAAATACTTTGCAGTAAGTAAATAGAAAGTATTAAGAAAAGAGAGACGGAGCCTCTGTGACGTCACCTGTAGGTTTAAGCTAAGCTACAGCTCAGTGCGGTTCACATCGTCGCCATCTTGGCAGCATCACATGTGCCGTCACCCTGGGAAAATAAAAAATTGGGGGAAAAAGTTGGAGCTAAGGGGAAGGCTAACAAGCTAACAAAGGCAAGCTGGCTAAAACCGTGGTTGTGCTACACTCTGCCTTTTTGCAATGCCCAGATCGAATATTTCAATCCATCCATTTTCTATCGCTCTTTCCCTGAACGGGGTCGCGGGGGGGGCTGGAGCCAATCTCAGCCCTGGACAGGTCTCCAGTCCATCACAGGGCCAACACACATAGAGAAACAACCATGCACACACACACTCCTATGGGCAATTTAGAGTCTCTAATCAGCCTATCCCCAAGGTGCATGTCTTTGGACTTTGGGAGGAAGCTGGAGAACCCGGAGAGAACCCACGCTAACACAGAGAGAACTCACGCTAACACAGAGAGAACTCACGCTAACACGGAGAGAACCCACGCTAACACGGGGAGAACCCACGCTAACACGGGGAGAACCCACGTTAACACAGAGAGAACCCACGCTAACACGGAGAGAACCCACACTAACACGGGGAGAATCCACGCTAACACAGAGAGAACCCACGCTAACACAGGGAGAATCCACGCTAACACAGGGAGAACCCACGCTAACACAGAGAGAACCCACGCTAACACAGAGAGAACCCACGCTAACACGGAGAGAACCCACGTTA
>JBAMHV010000006.1:2601750-2611966 GCA_037177535.1 Pseudomugil gertrudae | reverse complement strand
ATATAGTTTTTTTTAATGCTGTACAAGTTGCTAAACACAAAGGGCAATTCTTCACTTATTTGCCAAGGAGGATAAATGGAGGATATAAAGCTCCCTTTCATACGGGATTATTGTTCATAAATGTCTATATTCTTGAGTTACATTTTACTGCCGACAACAAAGCGGAAGCAAGTAAAAGTGTGTAAGGACAATAAAGAAGGAGAGAATACACATGAGAAAGAGATACAACTCCTGCTACACTTGTGGAGAAACTTAGGAAAACAAAGTGTAAGAAAAGAAGGGAGACAACCATCAGGAGCACCTATGAGGAGACAAACTAAGGAAAATATTAATTATAACAGCACAAATAGCAGCACCAGCAATAAGACTGTGAGGAAAAAAGGTCAATCCTTACCCCCGCTACAGCACAGCGCTGTTAATTAAATAGTAAGTAAATAAAAAATGTCCTTGGGATTGATCAAATATAATTTACCTTGATTTTTTTTCAATACGTAGAAAGAAATGTATGTTTTTATGAAACGTACATTTTAAATATGATCTAACACTTTTTGATTGTATTTAATATTATTTTCTGTTATCTATCAACACAACACTGGAGTAAGAACATTTGTAATTTAAATGACGACAATAAAAATAAGTTTCTGAAAACAGTCAGGTAAATTAGCTGTAGTGGAAATAAGTGTAAAAGCAGTCAAAGTCCAAAAGACACATTTAAAGACCTCCAGAAAGGTTTGTGAAGTATTTGTTTGAGGCGATTTAAAAAGATTAGATTAATTTCAGAGTGAATGCCAGTGGGAGTCAGAATATACATGTAGCAGAGTTGCTTTATGAAGAAGCTCCAGCAGAGGGCGATAAATACCTGTTTATGAGTCTTTGTATTACACAAATAAAGCAGTGTAAAGTACAAAGAAAGTAGTGAACAAACTTTCATATCAGTCTGCAGGTTTTATGAATACATGACCAGCATACACACACACACACACACACACACACACACACACACTTAGCTGTCTGGTTAATGTTAGCTGTGAGGACATCTGAACCTAACTTTAACCCCACCATCACCTGATTCTAACCTTAAGCCATGAACCAAGTACCAAACCCTTAAGAATCACTTTGTGCTCTGAGAGGTAAAACTACTGCCACCATATTGACAGGAAGTCCCCATAAGTTAGCATGCTGTCAGGTTTTGGTCCCCATAATGACCCTAAAACAAGAACACACACACACACAGATGCCATCAGGGGCCAGCGGGTCCCGCTCAGCCATTGTTTTCTGCGCAGGTGCCCAAAATTATTATGCAAAAATGAGAAATTTGATCATCAGACCAAAACATCATCAAGTCCCAGCTTCTCTTGTGATTGCAGGTCAGCCCAGCCGCCCAGTTCACGCGTGCTCGCCACTACGCACGCGGCGGACACCTGCGTGCGGCCCCGCCCACCTCAAGTTCTCCTAACTAATTTTATTTATCACAAATGATCCGCGCAGCATTTGGTTTATTTGAAATTGCGCTCAGACGCGGACGCCTTCCCGGGATGTATCAGAGTAATTATACGTGTCAGCTGAGGATGCTTTTTACATCTGTGAGTGGGATGGAGCTGAATATTAACGACTCCACACCGGATGCCATTAATTGCTGGAGAATCAGCAGATAAACTCACATGTGGAGGAGCGTTATGAGGCCAGACTTCTGTTTATCACGCAGTTGTTAATATGAAGACATGATATAAAAGAAAACATTAAGGATGTTGACTTTGGATCCCCGAGATGGGGCCACAAAATGAGCTTTTATTGGCACATACACAGTGGCAGCTGATCAAACCCACAAAAAGTTTGCATTAGGGGACTTTTTGTGTTCTTTTGTTACTATCAGCCTGTGAAACGTCTCATTAAGAGTTTCCCCACGTGGAAACCCTTTACATTAGTGCATGAGAGGCTGAGACATTCTTGCCTTACTTTGTTTTTGTAGTAATTTTAAGATTTTCTGGAAAATTTCAGTCAGTTTTCCTATAAAAACAAAAAAAAATTGCTTTAAATTTCTGATTATTTAAAAAAAATCCCTCAATACATGAAATTTCCCCACATTCTCAGTGGATCTGTATGGCGTTGTCATGTTCGACTCTTCTCCACAGACCTTAAGAGGCCTTTAAAACCACTCCTGGAAATGTTGCGTGAGCTGCAACAGCTGTGCTGCTTACTGATTTATATCCCCAGCTGTGCCACAGAAAGGCACTGTTGTCCACGGCTGAGCTTTTCTGAGCAATCTGCTAGCAGGGTTAAGGATGTTGTGCAGCGAGAACCTACAGAGAGTATGAAACAGGTCACTGGTAGAGCAGAGGTCAAATATAGAGCCTTATTTGTCAATAATAACATTATAGGCTCTAAAGTGGACTTTTGTTTTTCCTTCATGATAATCACAGCTGTAATGTTGAATTTTAGTGCCATAAATTGAATGTAAATGACACTGTAGTGCTTCCAGCCCTGGATGTGGGAGTCCTATATCAGTCAGAAGCTTTTATTAAACTTCATTAAATTGTCTGAACTAAAAGCAAGGAGTTAAAAAAGGAACAAATAAAATACCAGAAAGATATTTAAGCTTAATAAAATGACAGCTTCAGGTAGTGTAAATGACACACTTATAATCCTTCCTTATAAATTTCCACAATGTAAAAAAAGATGAAAAAACATATAAACTAATTAAAAAAATAAAACCATAATTTCTGTTGATATTCATAATTAGATGGTTGTCAAAATGACAGTTAAAAGTGTTCAAAATCTCACATTAAGAGTGGGTAGTGAGATAATTTGATTAAATGCATCATTGTGTTTATTTTATTTTAATTTTTCTGACATATTTCCTGTCATGATTGATTATTTTTTATTATTATCAGAGGGTATTCTGGTACGGAAAACAGAAAACTGGTGAGACGTGTCAGCGGGTCACAAGATGTTTCTGTAGCTGTCATGTAATAAATATAAATCTAAATCATGTTAAATATTTTCCACAAAGGCTTAATATGTAATTTAGTGAGTAAGGACAGTATTTATGAGATTTAGTTGTTCCTCACCTCATTATCAGGTTTGGAGCTAGCTAGCTTAGCTATGTTGGGAAGAGGATTGTGTGTTCAAACTGAAAATATGTTGTTTTTGTGTGTTTGAATTTAATCTTGGAGACAGGTATTAGTTTGTGCTCCTGGCAGGGAGCCATACACAAAAGCAGGCACAGGTGTTGACCAAGAAAAACAAAACTAAAAGACAGAGACAGCAAGAAAAGCAGGCAAAAGTGATTTAAATGATCATTGTTGACTGAGTTTGGCATGAAAAGCGCTTTACCACAAAGTTAGGAGGGAAATCAGTGCATGGATTGCTCCCAAATCTACTTTTTCCTCATTGTTTTTCCCAGTTTATCTTTATTTTATTTAATATTTTCCCTGCTTAAGCTTTAAAAGTTCCCTTCCCAAAAAAAGTTACAGCACAAAAACACGTATAGCAAATAGTTTCACGTGTGTTTTTATGCCTCGCAAATATTTTTTTACTTGCTTTTTTTAAAAAAAAAGTGAAATAAAAAAATCAGCTGGAATTTATTATTCATCTGAGATGTGATTAATATGCAAAATTATGCAAATTAAGATGCAATTAGGCTCCAATTCTCCAGTGGAATTTTCCATTATAATTTAATACAAAGTAACAGAGTAATTGGTGTCACGTGTAATTACGGTTACTCAAGTGCATTTTCAGGCATGCAAATGATTTGCTATATGTTGGTTATCCTATGCAAATGCACCATGTGGTGTTTTAACAAGTTGGGGGAAAACACAATGGATGCGTCTTTGCCCAGCGGGGTTTGGAACAACACGAAGGCACCAGGATGTATACTTTAAATGAGGAGAACTGGAAAACTTTAAGTAGCGGGATTATCACCAGCACACAGACTTTCATCTTTTACTAATCGATTAGGGGAAGAAAAAGAGAGAAGCGGTTCTTGGAATGGCTCGGGTTTGAGGGTAAGGAGTCGGTTTCCAGCGGTAAACTGTTGCATGGGTTGAGTCAGTTCACAAGAGACACCTCTCCCTCCACCCCCGTCAGAGTTTTTGTGTCTTCATTACAACTGCGCCCTGTTTGATCACTGACACCGCAAATGTCACCAGCGAGCACAGCAGAAATGTGCAGGATAATAACTCTGCAGCCTCTCTGTGACCAAGGCCAGACAGAAGAGATTATGTAACTCATTTCTGTGTAAATAACATGAAGTCCTGCAAAATGCTCACAGAGGGGGGGATAAAGTCTCACAGAGCAGCTTCTTCTTGGGAGGCAAATTGATTTTAAATTGTTACATGGCTGGTTACATGTCCTGACATCTTGCTTTGCTCTCTCCGACACATTCGCACTCTGGCATTGCAACACACAGATGCACACACACACACACTCCGGCAGACCCTCTGCTATCTGTCTTGTTCATGATCAGCACTCTGAACAAAGACATCCTCCCTCCTTCCTCGTGTCTC
Source organism: Pseudomugil gertrudae (assembly GCA_037177535.1). NCBI lineage: Eukaryota > Metazoa > Chordata > Actinopteri > Atheriniformes > Pseudomugilidae > Pseudomugil > Pseudomugil gertrudae. The sequence goes on along the minus strand of JBAMHV010000006.1, from coordinate 2,607,461 downwards.
CCCCCTTCGCCACCACCTCACCCATCCTCTCTGCCTCTCCGCCTCCACTCTGTGTGCCTGCCTGCTTGCACAACTCTCTCAAAGAACATAATCCCTCAACAAAATGGAAACACAAAGGAAACTTGAGCTCAATCCTATAAACGCACGGACACAGCAGACAATGCCTCCTCCCACCCGTTTTCCCCCTATCCTCGTCCCCCTGCCTCCCAAACAGCCATAAATGCCCTGTGGCACAGATCAGGCTTTATCAGCCCTCCCTCCCTTCCTTCCCCTCCTCCTCCTCTTTCTCCTCCTACATCCATCCGTCGCTCCTTTCCTCCCTGATTTAGGCTTTGCCATCACCTCTGGTCTGCCTGTCCTGCTGCCAGACTCTCTCATACCTCCACAGAGGTGCTTTATTCCCAGTAAGGTTTCATCCCATTAATATTTCCTTTTTTAAATCTTCATAAAGCTGAATAACAGGTAGATTTAAAAAATAATAGTAAAAAAAGCAGCATTTTATTGACTTTATAATCAATTCCACGCCTTTAAGTAACTTTGCAGGATACTAAACAAGGATTTTTTTTAAATGTAATTAATTAAAAACAGTTAAAAATCAATCATAAATCACCTTCAGTTTTTTAAAAAGTCTTTTACAATGTTTATACTTTATATTATGGTCACAATCAGGATAAATTAAAGGCAAAATGATTAAATAATTGTACATTTTCAAAGTAAAAGTATCAGCATCTTCTCATTCGGTATCGGTATTTCCTCATTTACTCGGCATCTTATCAATACCAGAATATGCGGTATCATCCAGCCAAGAAAAGCTTAATGTAATCAATAAGATTTAAATGTTCTGAGATGAGAGTAAAAATATCTTATTCTGTTTTATTATCCACCTGTTTATTTTTGCATGATAATGTAATTTTCAAAATGAATTTCATGTCTTTTTATTGTTATTAAAATAAAGATTTACTTAAGAAAATAAGCACATTTTTCTTTATACGGCACTTTAAATGCAACAAAGTGCTTCACAATAAAAAGATTAAATGTCTGTGATATTAACTAGGCCTTAATGTAAATAAATAAACAATTATCTAAACAATTATCAGGTAGATAATATATATAATAATAATAATAAATGCATGTGAATCATGCTGCACCTTCTTTTACAGCAGATATTTTTTGCATTTCAGCCATAAAATGTTGTCACCTGCTTTTATTAAGTGTAAGTTAGGACACCGAGCCGTTGCTACGGTGGTATTTCTGTGAGCCGTAAGCGACTCGGGGCACAGACAGAGAGGTTTGTCCAGATGGTACCTAAACCACCAGCACCACCAGAGTTTGTGGTGGCAGTGTTGCACACACAAGCTCGGATGCAACCAGCTAAAGGAACGAAGAAGAGGGAGAAGCTGCAACACATCTCTACTTCCTGTGATGAACACAATCATTATCTCATCCTCAAGTTAACTGTCTTAACTTTTATGCTAGCATAAAGAACACATGGGCAGAGATGTATGTCTACGTCTGAAGCAGACACTCACATTTATTTATGTGATAATAACACAAATAATCCCCAAATCTGACATCGGATAAATTCTGTCATTTCTTTCAGAGTGCTAAATAAATCTAGCTAATAACAGTTTAACATCCCATGAATGAAACACATGTTTTGGAGCTTTTCTTTCCCCCTGTTAATTCACATTTAACATAAGTGTGAATGGAAACAGCTTATAAAACTAAAAAATAAAGAAAATTCCACTAATGCACAATAACAAAGGATGTGAACTATTTTAATAATTACGTCTAACCCGGTAAATATTTTAATCCCAAATAAATCCACGACTCGCTGATATGGTCCGTTTAATATCCCAAATATTCAGAGAAATCTGAATAATTCATGTGGAAGGGCTGTCTCCATGTTCCTCCTGGAAGACCTCCATCCTGCCTTCATCAGGAGAACGATCGCCGCTTCCATCTTTTAGTTTCTCGTTGTTCCAGTTCAGGGTCACGCAAAGCCGGAGCCTCTCCTGGCACTTCTTCTGCTTGCAGCGTAGCTCTGCGCCACCGTCCTCTGGTGACACTTCAGCCATGGGAAGAGACTCTCTGACCACATTACGTCCACCGTGAGCTCCACTGGCTCCCTGTTAGCTTCAGGGTCCAGTTTAAAGTGTTACTATTAGCTTACAAGGCACTGTTTGGGTTTGATGTCTGATATTATCAGCGTACCGATATCGTCAGCTGATATCGGCATAAAAAAGTGATCATTTTTACACAACATGTACATGTTATATATCAAACTCTTCAGCTATATCTCCTCTTACTCAAAATGACAAACTATAAGAAGTATCTGCAGATATTAATTTACCGTAAAGCAGAGTTTTTATGTCTTAGTTTTGGTTCTGGGGAGGAGCGGCAGGGACGGGGTATTGGTAATTAAGTGCTGGTATCGGTGATGTTCTGATGGGGCTCCTCCTCACAGCGGCTTGTGTAGCACCTTGGAGGTGATAGGGCCATCTCGGCGTGCTGTTACAGAGACGCTCAGTCCGCCTCTGCTTCTAAACCACTGCTGCTTTTCCGCTTTGCCTTTAAATCCCAGTCGAGCTGGTTGTTATTGGAAGGCACTCCTATTACTTTAAGCCTTTCTGTTCTTCTGCTTTTATCCTTTAACATGATTTGCTTAACTTGTTTGATGGTTTTTTTGTGTTTTTAGATTATTTTAACATGTGTAGAACATTCATTTCTTTAAAAGAATGGAAACCAGTTAATAATTTGAGCAAAGTGGAAGTTACCTCTTTGCTGTTAATGGAGCCCACAGCTGAAGATGAGGATGATTCTTTTATCGTCTCAAGCAACAATCAAGGCCAGAGCGAGCTTTTCTTCATAGATGGTGTCTTTGAATTCACCAACATTTAATGACGTTCACAGCTCTAAACTTTCCACTGAAGCCAGAGTGTGGTTTTAATATGAACAAACCGTGTTGCATGCAGTGGAGATGTGAAGTGAAGATGGTTTGTGGTTTTGGCAATGTAGGTCAGTGCCAGTTTCCATGTTTGATTGAACAGTTTTGCACCCATTTCTATCAGAGCCCCTGTAAACCTGACGCTGAGCGCTGGAGGCCTGGGAAGAAGCCCTCTGGAGGTGGAGGTGAGGAGGGTGAAGCTTGATCTCCTCTAATGTGATTGTGGTGTGGGAGGAGCAGATGAGGAGAGGGTGGTTGCTTGGCACCGGCTCTGGAGCTCACTGCGACTGTCTGGTCTTCGGAGAACGACTTACCGCCTCCATGTTCTCCTCCAGTTCCAGGCTTTGGAAAGGTGAGGCAGGTTTTTCTCACCCTCCCTTTCGTCTCTCTAACCTGCTGATTAAATCAAACCTACACAGGCTAAAAAGCGAGATAACAGGCGCAAAGTAGGCCGCCTTCACTCGCTGTCACAGGAAAAGGAAGTGCCCTGGTGTACCTTCACCTGTGCTTCATGCCTTGCTGGTGTCGCCGCTACAACATGTTGCACAGCTGGAGACGAGACAGAAAGCGGGTTAGATCAGACAGAGATGCACACATGTTACGTTTCCTGCTGCTTGTCGGTGTGTCGAGTGACCCTCTGAGGCGCAGAGAACATGGTTTTAGCTCACAAACTCCTTTTCTCCTGTTGGAGTTTACATTAATTTGACCAAAGAAACTTAAAGATCCTGCCTGTTGCGCACTTATACACGCTACAACTACAAAAGGTGTGAAATACGTGATTAAAACTAGGTAAGTTGTGTGAAAATGACTCTAAACATGTCTAAAGCTGAATGATTTTGGACATTTAGCCACTAAAGTGATGGAAAAAAAAGCAGCTTTGGATTATTTTATGTATTTCCCTACATTTATCTTGCCAGAGAACAAATCCCATAAACATCAGTGATGTGGAATGGCGAGTCCTTCTCCATAATTCTATAAATGTCTGGTCTCTTTTCATGGATTACTGTCATTTGCCATCCACTATAGTGAGCGGCTGCCAGGCTGGCTTGCCATTTCTGGGCCTGTGTTTCCAACCTTGATATATTTGCCAAATGAATATTTGAAGCTGTAATTAAATTTATCCCACCTCTCCACCTTCTGTAAGACGGCCACCTTGCACATTTCTCATACGCCATATTTCAGCTATTTTTCCAGCAGTAAAAAGAAGAAGAAATAAGAAAAAAACGCAGCTTGTTGCCATTTTTTAATGATTTGGATTGAGGTTTATTCCTTTTTTAGGGATAAATCTGATTTCAGGACATTCACAATGGTCCTGTTTGCATATGCGTGATGAGGAGCTGCCTCTGGCTTCATAAACAAACTCCATAAAATGTGAACAAATCTGACATAAAAATTTAGGAATTAAATTATTTCAGGATTGAGAACATTGAGCGTAAATCAGGTGCTGCTTCTGACAGACAGGTTACCGTTTCTATACAGGTATTTTGATGCAAAATTAATATGTTCTCATGTGATAAGGTAGTAAAATAACGTGCACTGTCGTACGTTTTTACACAGATAATAATTATTTAGAGTATTTCTTTACTTTTGTGAAACCCTGCGCATGTGAAGCATCGTCTTCCCCTCTCCGTCAGACTGATCCATCCCATCTATCTGAATCCTGTTAGTTACACTTTGAAGGAGCCCACTCCTGGTAATTAAAATCTCCAAGACTCCCAATGATTACCACTGGTTCGTCTGCGCTTTTGAATTGCACTTGTGGTGACATAATTCATTAGTGTTTGTACAAAGAAGTGATTCAGAGTCTTTAAAGTGCTCCTCCATGCAGAATAACTATTAAAGCAGCCATATGCACGTATACTCAGAGTGTTAAACGGTTTGTTGAAGTCAGTCAGGGTACAAGGGATGATAAACATAAATTATGACTAATACACTGCACCAGTGGCTTTTTGGAAAATAAAAAAATTACTGACACAGGAAAACCTCGTTGGATTCTCTGTGGCAGCGAAGCGCCTCCCTCCCCTTATCTGTGTGTGTGTGTGTGTGTGTGCTGAAGCGAGGATGTAGGAAGCCCAGCACAAATGGCTCGGGCATCACCTTGACTATTCAGATGGGTAAGCTAATGGTTTATGCCTGGATACACCATTGTTATTACCTGGCCTCACTTCTGAGCTCTCTCAAGGCGACGCGAGAGCCTTTTGTCTTCATCTGCTTCCATTAAAAAGTTTCCGACCACACAATGAGACTTTATCACTGTGGTACACGACTCAAATTTATACTAATAAATGTTTTTTTCTCCTCTCTTTTCCAGCTGTAACAACCTATGTTTACTATCAGAGTGCAAACCAGACTGCAATTTTGGTGACAAACACCTTGAATGAGGAGCGTGCTTTGAATGGCAAAAGGGAGAAATGGCATTTTCCCACCTAACAGCTGGTGCAAACTTTTACACCGCTGTCACATTGCCTGCTTTTCCTGCTTTTCATACCTTCATAATCATTGATTTAGACCCTGTTTAACTGATTACTTTCATCTCTTTTGTTCTTATCTTGCTGCTACGTGGCTGATGTTTATCATTCAATAATTATTATTTTACAAAAGTTACAAAAAATAGTTTTAAAGGAGATATATAACGCTATTAAATTCTTTTAACGTGTAAATTATTCGTTTATTGTCTGCATAAAGCAGAATTCCTGCTTATTCTCGCTCCACACACACCTTATAACCCTGTTCTGAGGTGTGTATCGCTCCACACACACCTTAT
>JBAMHV010000006.1:2532277-2560271 GCA_037177535.1 Pseudomugil gertrudae | reverse complement strand
GTGTGTGTGTGTGTGTGTGTGTGTGTGTGTGTGTGTGTGTGTGTGTGTGTGTGGGTGTGTGTGTGTGTGTGTGTGTGGATGGGTGTGTGTGTGTGTGTGTGTGTGTGTGTGTGTGGGTGTGTGTGTGTGGGTGTGTGTGTGTGTGTGTGTCCTAAATGCTGGCTGTGCGCAGCTGCATTACCTGTGGACTCCTGCACACCTGCTGGTGCAGAGCAGTTACCGCGCGCGCAGATGCAAACTGTCAGTCATCTCGCACGAACACACCGCGTCTGCGCAAACACGCACAAAAGTTCAAGTCACACATGAAAAGGCAAACCACGTGTGATGCGCGCGCACACTGTAAACAAACCCGGGCTCACGTACAGTACGGGCTATGTCACCACATGTGCAAAATTAAGCCGCTCGCGCGCGAGGCTGTTTGTTGAAATTGTTTTATTTGTCAGGGAGATTGTTGGGGAAACTGAGCGCGCGAGGCTGCTTTCATTTTAATTAATTCACTTTTATTTAAATGTGACTAAAACTTGGGAATTTTCGACTCATTTCAGAAACAAAAGCGAAATACGTGGATGCAAATAAAATAAAATAAAATTAAACAAATTTAAACATCATTAAAAAAAATTATTCTCTCTTATTTCTTTTTTTTAAATGTGTCCCTGTCCTTTGTATCAGATTCAGGCTGTTAAAAAATGCTCTCCGCGTATTTTAATCCTCTTCAGGCGTAAAGTTTATGTTTTATTTTTGATTTTCAGGCCTGTTGTGTTCCTAAATATACCAGAATGAGAAGCCGCTTCTTTGTGTGTGTTTTTATTACTGGTGTCTGAAGTTAAACTAAAAAAACACGCAACAGCTAATAAAAGTAGACAAAATAAGAAAAGTGTTCAGACGTGATGCATTATAAATGTTGCTTGCAGAATAGCCAGAATAATAATCAGGATATTTACCCACTAAAAGCTTTGTTCAAATTGGCGAAATTAATTAGAAATAAATAGCTGTGAGCAAAATAACAACCTGTGTTATTAATGCTTCTTCATTCCACGTTCAGGCTTCATTATCCAGCTTATTTCAACAGTTTGACACATTTTTTTGGTTTGCTTTAATACACACTTTCCTTGTTTTTGTTGTTTATGGGACTCTTTCCGCTCAGGTGTGAAGCTGCATGCGTTGCCCTCCGCGCGCGCAGTTCGGCTATTTACCAGACTTTTCCCCTCCTCTTCTTCCTCTTCTTGACGTGCAAACATGTGGCGTGTAAATATGAAAATGAATGAGTGTGAGAGCTCTCCTGGCAGTGCCTCCCCCCCTCTCCCCCCTCTCTCTCTGCGCGTGTCCCCGGAGAGCGGCGCGTCGGAGAGGAGCGGCTGTAAAAACCAAAGTGGGGCAATGAGACAAGCTGCGCCACAGCTGGCAAATCATCGATTTGAGCATCAGAAACGGGGAGGGGCGGTTCATTTACCTGCCACCCTCCTCAAAGCAGCCCTCCTTTCCTCGCATGCCGCTACTTCACCCCCGCAGCCCGCAGCGCACGGTTTGCTCGCGTCTCCGCGCTCCATCTCCGTGTGCGCTCCTCAACTTCAACTTCCACCTCCGCCGGTGCGGTTTCTGCAAGACCTTTCCCCCCCCCACCCCACCTCCTCCTTCTTCCTCCTCATCCGTCGGACTTTTGACTCTTTAGAGTAGTTTATTTTTCCTCCCACAGAACAGTTGCCTATTTTTGGATCTCTCGTCGTGGAGCGCTGACAAGAGCTTGTTGAACTTTTGATGGAAAACAAGAGGTCCGACTGCTGACTTTGAAGGTACGATCCCCTAATTTATCCTTTCAATGACCTGCTGTCATTCTTTTTTAACCATCTCTCCAGATGTTTCATTTCATGTGTCATAAATATGATGAAATCAGAGTTTGTCCTTCTAAAAGCCAAAAGTTCGCGCTAAGGTTGCATATTTTCCTAACCTGTGCAACTCACGTGCACGTATAGGGATATATTTCTTGCCATCCTGTTTGAAACGGGCATTTCATGCACAAATAAGCAAAGCACTCGTGATATTCGCGGGGTTAAGTGCATCCATCTCCTCTAATTCATTTAACAACTTACTCAGCGCGCAGCAGAGATGCGGCCACCTTCTGCTGCCCTGATGCGTCAGAAACTCAGGGATGCTTCTGGTTAACGCGCTTTCCCCTCAATTATAAACATTTAAAATATTTCCAAAAGGCCTCTACGGTTTTTTTTATTCCCAAAGTAGACTTTAAAGTGAGTGTGATCAGCTGACATGCTGAATCAATCGCAGCTCATCTACTTTTACTACTTTTTATTAGGCCATTAGAGCCGCTTCGCCTCTTCTCTCCAGATTTAATCATGTGTCATCTTGATTAAACGTGTTTTTATTGATAGAGGATGAAACTGTGGCGGGGAAATGGTTAATGGGCTTCTTTCTGGCTGACTTGGTGTGAGGCAGTCACATAGATGATGCTGTGTTTGGTCTGTCTCGTGGCTTTTGTCACAGTGCTGATAAAGTAATTTCAGGTAAAACCAGATGAGTGTGTGTTATGAGAAGATGGATTGCCATTGTTAAAAAAAAAAGTGCGTGGGCACTGATGCTGTGTGGTTTGCAGGTTTTTGAAAGGTTTCACTCTCGGCTCCTTTAAAAGAAAAATAGCTGACATTTCACACAGCAGCTCGGCCACTCTGCTATTTGTGATTATTCATAAACAGATATCACAAATACTCATGTACTCATGTGTCTGGTGGCTTAAAGAAGAGCGAGTTTAGAGATCCTGAAATAATCGGACTGTTTTCTGTCTTATCAGTGTGTGCTTTGCTAACTCACACCAGATGAAGCATGGCTTGCATGTGAGAAAACAGGTTACGGCAGAGCACCGTAGGAATTTTTTTCTTCCCTTTATCTCTGCAGATCGGTGGTAGTACAAAGGTACAAGGCTCTGTGGGTTATCTGGTCAGTGTCTGTGAGAGCAGCGGCTCGTGCTCTTCCTGTCTGCCATGTGTCACTTCTTGTAAAAGTCCTGAGACGTGAAGAAAAACCTCAGTGTCAGTCTGAGCAAGTTGAAGCAGAACTTTTCGGTATTACTCCTCGGCTTGCTTTACCACTGCTTGTTATCAGCTTGTGGTTTGTGAAAGTGGCAGAAATAAACATCCACTGCCGCGTCTCTTAATATGTTTGTTAAAAAAAAAAGAAGAAAGAAATCCACGTAAACTTGTTCAGTGGGAAAGATAAAGAGTCATGAGCGATTGGGTCACGCAGACCCAGCAGCAAACATCTGTCACAGCTTATTAGTTAGTAATTAAGTCCTGTGACTGCGTTCTGTCGGCTACACGGCTCTTACAGCAACCCCTCGCTGTGATTCAGTCGGGAGGTGAGCTGGGAAAACAATTACTTGCTTCTTTTTATCCTTCAGCTTGTCATTCGCTCGTTTTTCCTCTCCTCACTTTGGTTTTGTTTTCATTACAGCTAATCGAAACTAGTGCACGCTGCGTTTACTGTATGGTAGTAGTGTAACAGCAGGAAATGGGCTCGTATTGTTCACATGCAGCAGAATTTCTCGCAGTCCTTTAAACCAGTTGGGATTTCGCAGCGCTTCTAAAAAGGGAGTTGCGTTCCATCTCCCCCATGTCAGAAAACGTCAGCTGCACGTTGCAGGTTGTCAGACGAGAGCGAGGAGACAGCAAACTTTGTCCTGTGACCCCGGAGAGACCAATTAGTCTGCACACTGCGCCGTTGCTTTTTGCTCCGACTTCAGCGCTATTAAGGCGGCCTCGTTGCTTTGAAAGAAAATCAAATCGTTCAATAAATCACCAGCTTGAGGAAAGTTTGATTTGCTGCACCTGTCTGCAGCAACTTCGCCGCCACGTCTTTAATTCTGGAGGCGTTTTTTTTTTCTTTCTTTTAAAACGTTTCCTGCAGAAAGACGCACATCATTAAAACTCCCCACTGCTGAGCTTTTTGCAATGGGAGCTCGGATGCTGGGCCGGGCCCTCGCTTTGCTGAGCCTGATATCTCTGCTAAAACCATTAATCGTCTTTCTTTACCACCTCGATAATTATCGCTGTAGCAAAAATAACAGCTCAGCAAACAGTGAAATTATACCTGTGGTAGGGAGCGGAGTAAATACCTGTTTAGCTGCCAGCAAATGTATTTATTAGACTGTCGCCAGTAAATAAGAGGCCTGTCTCGTTTTTTTTTAATGTGTGGCTCTTTGGGGATTCTTTCCCCGCACCCCCCCACCTCCTCCCTCCTCTGTTATGACTGCTAATAGGAGAGAAAGATAACAATGATTCTCCACTTTTCTCCGTTCTTGTCTTTTTCTCTCCTTTTTGGGACGGCATGTCGCAGCTAGTTTGGGAAAGAAAAGGTTGGTGAGTTAATAAAGATTTCTGCATTCCAGGGCTCAGAATATAAGACCCCCTCCTCCTCCTCCCTGTTAACCTCCTCTGTTGGTTGCAGACATGCCACCCTGGGTGAGTGCCTGGTGTGCGATTGGGGACTTGCAGCTATCACTTTATTGGAAAAAAAAGATGTGGGGTTATGCTGTCGCAACATGTTTGTCTTGGAAAATGCTTCGCATGCTGCTCATCCTCATTCCTTGGCTTAGTGATTAAAAGTGTCACATTGTGTTTTTTTGGGGTCCTCAGATTCAGCATCAGCCCTGTCTGCTCAATGAGATGCTGTCCTCCACAGGAAATTTATTTATGTCTATATATATTTATATATTTAAAAGTCCTTCATGTTGGTTTTGTCACGCTCTTCCAGAAAGACAGCCCTTCTGTTTGGCTCCTCTTCCTCGTTTCGCGCGACTGTAACAAATACAATTTAAGGATTCAAGTTTTCATGATTTAAATCACATTATTACAGCTCTCATCACGTGTGTTTTTTCCTCATTGTCTTTTATTCCGCCGCTTGTCTTTATCCGATCTGTGTAGGTTTTTTTCTGAATCCTTTGTTTAGAGAGAGAAAGAAAAAGAGCGATTTAGAGGAAAGCGCATCCCGCTAAGATCAGGTTGTTAATACCCACCCACGTACCCCAATGAAACAATTTCAACAGATACTGTAGTCTCTCTAACACACACACGCGCACACACACTTGCCTTATCGACTGTTTTGTTTGTCAGGGGGATGGATGATGCATCCTTTGACAAGGGATTAAATATGCAAAGAAAGAAAATGTAGATAAAGCAGCGCATCTTTAAGTCTGCACTCCTGCTTAAAGCCAAAACATTAAAATCTGTTTCCGCGTGTGTTTATATCCCCCCCCCCCCCTCACGTTCACTTCTTCATCACCTGGCCTCGTTTCCTGCTCGCTCTCCATGAGACCGCCGGGGTGTTGTGCCCTTCTGCTGCTTCTCGGCTACTTCAGGACGACCCTTCTCACCCCGCCGGCCTGTCCTCGCTCACAAAGCCACCTTCAGTACACGCTCCTCCGGCTCACACACAAACACCCCTGTTCGTCTGACTCTATTAATTGTTTATTTGTTGCGATCCACGAGGCAGAAATTAGAGTTTAATTATTCAGTCATGTGATGGCCGGGGTCCAGGGTGCAGTGGCAGAAAAGTCATTTCTTTAAAAATGACTGATGTCGGCTGATTTGATGACTAATTGCTTTTATAATTCAATAAAGGAGAAGGAGGGAGGGTCATAAACAAGGCGGTGGAGGCTCCTCTCGGTCAGCGACACAGAGATGATGTTTTAAATCATGAATGTGGATTCCTGAGAGGACAACTGGCACGGACTTGAACCCGCCCGACACGGCCTGCAGGTAATCAGGGCCGATCTCAACCCCGATGACGGTTCGGTGCACGGGCTCGGCCCCCCCCCGAGGGCAGAGGTCTCGTCACATGCAACGTGGAAGCGGCTCGCTGTCACCGAGCGGATGTTTATGTGTCAGTCTGTGTGGGAGTTGCATAATGTACAGTGCACGCCATTACAGAGCGGCTGCAGAAGGTGAAGAGCTGCGGTGTGTGACTGAATCGTCTCGCCTGCATCGTATGGTTGAAAGTAACCAAAAAAGGGGCCTTCAGTTTGCAGAGAGCCTCTGAGGCGAGCGATGTTAGGCCTTCCTGTCAGCAGACCCGAGCTGGAGACCACTTGCTCTGCTTCTATTTCTGTCGACTTCATGTGATTATAAAACAATTAAGTACTTAGGAGCCGACTCTCAGTTCATTACATCCCCCTTGTTCTCTCTTTCTCCCTTTTCTGCCTCCTCCCCACACCCAAGTGTGGACATATGAGAAATATATAAGAAAGAGGAGAAAAATCACCTTCTGCTTGTAAAAGCGTGGCGGTTGCACGAGAAACGGAAAACCGACGTGTCGTTTGAAGGATATCTCCATCGTGGAATAATTCTCGCGCGCGCTTTCCTCATCATCACACCCTTTACAGGGAGGTTTTCACACAAACCTTTGGCAGTGCCGGCAGAAAACCGACGTAGGTTGTGTTTTTGTGCAACAGTTGTGCTGGGAAATCAGTTTTAAAAAACATTTCTGAGAAAACATCCTGCAAAGTGAGAGATCTAGAGAAAAGCCGATGACGCACAGAGATCGGATAAACCTCGTCTGAGTGCCGTATTATGTTCGGCCTGACTGCGTCTTTTCAGATTTGTTAGAGAAAAGGCCAAAAAAAACAACAACTTAGTGCAAAAATCCAATCATGAATAAAACAAAGAACCCATATAAAGTGCTTAAAGGCCTGCATCAAGTCACTCCCCATGCTCAGACAAGAGCTTCGTCCTATTTTTGTCACTTTTATTACTCATCTAACTACTTAGTTTAGTCTCTGCACCTACAGTACGACATCCTTGTTGTCTGGCTTTGTTTGTCTTTATTTTCCCTGTGCGTGACGTTCTCTCTCTGCGGCTGAGGTTCCTCTGTGCACCCACACTGATGCAGGCATGTTTTGACACGTTCCTCGACAGATTATTAAATCCTTTTGCTGCCTCTAATAATACCATTATGTTTATGTGTTGTGTTTCCATTGTGGCAGACACTTCCAGCGAGGAGCTCAAAGTCGAACCGGTGACAGGGCTTACACCCCATGCTGTTTTTGTGTGCTCAGACTGCATGCGCAGACTAATTTGTATTAGTAACCAAATAATCGTATTAATGCTTATTAGAAGCATCACAAGTGGAGAGCATGAAGACATCACGACACCTACGTATGAGCGCCGCTTCGCCTGACACGCTAAATAAAGACGCTTCTCGAAGCAAAGCCAGCGATGATGCATCTTCCTATTCATTTCCAGCCTTTATCATTAAAGAAGCAGACAAAATGCGTAAACATGTGGTTAAAAAGCTGCAGGTCAGATTTTCTGCTCCTGATAAATGTGTTATGGTTAAAAACACACAGTACCCGTGATGATGCGCGCACACACACTGCAGGTGGAATGTGTTTAAGCATCATTTAAATATGAGGTGTCTCTTGTTGCAATTCAGCATCTGCTCTGTCGTGTCATTTTTCATGATTTCCTTACAAATGTAGCCATCAGGCAGCAAATCCTACCTGAACAATTACACTAGTGTACATGCATAGCGCTCGCTGCATCTCCCAACACAAAGGCACGCACGCGGGCTTGTAAAAACCCACCTTGAACAGAGCTAAATCTGCATTCAGCTCGTGATTATAGCAGCACACAGCTAGTATTTTTAAAACAGGCTTTCTGGGTTTCAAAAGCCATTTTTCCCTCTTTTCTGTGCGATACAAAACGGTATATGTTAATTGATAATCAGCAGTGTTGATTCAGTGGTGCATTCAGAGCAAATCTGTGCCCTTCTGGATGTCAGAGGGTTTTCACAGCCTCGTCGGTGCCAACCTTGCTGGCAGTGCCGGCACCTGTTGGCGGTGCCAAGGCCTGGCAGGGGTTATCGATGCTCTCTGATGGTGCCCGACAATCACAGTGGAAATGACTGCGGCTGCTTGCGTCATGCCAGATAGAAAAGAGCATTTGCCGACAATGGCTCGCTTTCACCATCGCTCCCGTTTTTCAGAATGCTGCTAACGGTGGCCAGGAAAAAAAAACAACAACAAAAATCCCAAAAACGGAAACAGGAGCTGCAGCGAACATGGTGTAAAACATGTTAAAGGTTGAGAAGATGTCAGCACGCACACGCCGAGGCGATGCAGAGCAGTCTGCAGAGGACGGGCTTTGGGTTTTGGGGGGCTGCAGCGCATCATGTTGCAACATATCAGGGTGAATGTGAGCAATAAGGCATCATAAAAACATATGTTATAATAGAAATGAAAGCTGAATGTATAGTTCCTGGATAATTCCTGGTAAATGTGTCCTGCATCTTGCAGCCAACAGTTCTGGATGGACTTCAAAGTGATTCTTTTTTTATTTATTTTGTTTTTATGTCTTCCTGTTGAAACTCTGTTGGATTTCTCAGATACCGAATCTCTAACGTTGAAACGACTCTCTGTAAAAATACAGTAATTACTCCACAGTTTGGGTCCTTTTATTCAGACACATAGCAGAGCGATTTAACCACACTGCACACCGCAGCTGTGTTTAGTATACAGTGTTGGCAGATCACTGAAACCCAGAGAATGGTTGAGATAAGAATTGATAGCAGAGTCTGTGCGGCAGCCTCGGTTTATACATCCAACCATTTACATGGGGTCTTATATTATCAGGTTCAAAATCTCTTCCTCTGCTTGACTAAAGAAGCCACATATGATAGACCCTCCTGAACACAGCCAGTCTCAAATCTTACCACTAGCTAGGTCTCAAATTGACAAGACATTGTTCCATCTTGGGTGTGAAAAGTGAGTTTCGCATTGCTTTTTTCCGTTAAAAGCCTCACCGCTGGCGTTTGGATGTGGCTTCCTGATGCAGGCTCTTCAGATGTATTTAGACTGGGGGAAACATTTGACCTCACATGGGTGGAATTCACACCTAGCGGTCAAATGAGAGACGTATAGCAGCACACTGTATCCCTTTATCTCTTTCTGGTTTTTAATTTACTCCAGTTTTGCTAAAAGTGATCACCTTCTTCTTCTTCCCAGCTGTTTTGTTGTGTGTGTTCGTGCGGCGTTGTCAGTGGTGACGGTGGAGTTTGAGCTGAGAGGCTCACGTCTGCGGAGACGCATTGTTTGTTAAAAGACGGCTTTGTCTGAGTCGGTTTATTTTCGGCAGAGATGATCTCTATGTGCCCTGCAAAGATTTATTAGCAAGCAACGGAGTGTTATGTAGCATTTCACACATGCCTGACCTCCCCGCTCGCTCACAATCTGGCTCCTGGATAGGTGTACACACTTCCTGTTTTCTGTTGGTTTCCTGTTTTTGTTCTTACACGACCTGGACAGAAATGTTTTTGTTTGTTTTTCATGTTTAAATTGGCCTTGCTCGTTCAGAAAGAGTAAAAACAAGAAAAAGCTTTGTATATAATCCTGTGGAGCAGCAGGAATATATTCATATTACTTGTCTTTTGTTACCTTTCAGTGCTCTCTTTCTCCAAGGTACTTGCAACAGTATTGTAGCCATGTGTAAAATATCAGCTCCCCTGTGCACTTCACGCTGAACTTTGCCTCAAACACTCCCCCCTCTGGCTCCTCACAGGACCTAAAAGATTAAGAGGCAGAATCAGCAAGAAGACAGCTGTTACCTTTCAGTGTCCACCAATAAGATGCCCCTTTGCTGGTATTATTAACCTGCCTCACAGTTGCACGTAAACAGTATCTCGGCTTCTTTGTTGACAATTTCAACAGATTATCTTGTTTTAGGGTGTTTCTTTCCCATGCAGAATACCAGCTCATGAAATAATTCCAAAATAATAATAGCTTAACATCAACCGGGCTGCTCTCTGAACACGCTGTTCCTCTCCCATCCAACCACTTCGACAGTTCAGGGTTTTGTTGACAGCATCAACAGAGATTAGCCTGTCTAATATTTTTGGAATAATCTACTTTGACATCATCCAGTGCGGTTTGCAGCGTTGGTAAAGTTTCTGAGGGAACAACACACGTCAGAAAAAGGGCAAGAGCAAAGTCTTGAGATGAGAAATGTCATCTTTAAATTAGGACATGTTTTTCTATTTGTGCTATAGAGGTATGACTTAATATTTAACACAGAAAAAGACAAAATAGAAACATATGGGCTAGCAAACAGTTCTAACACATTACTTATGATGTAATAAGTAAATATGATTGATAAATGATTTGTGATGTCTCACACATCATAAAATATATCCTTTTGCCATTTGTTTAAATGTTTTTCTCAGTCTCTATCATTTCTATTAAGATGTAATATAAAAATTTACACTTTAAAGACAAAGTAGGCTTACTTATTACAGTATTTAAAAGTTATTTGAGTTATGTAAAGTTTTAAAGAGGACTGAAAAGTAGTTTTTTTCCACCTTTAGCATGCAGTTAATGCTAACCTTTAGCTTCTTTATTTGTTCGCGTAGTAATGGGACCCCGCTGAGTAGAGGTCAAATAGTTCACCTTACTTTGTGCTACTTTCAAGCACGTAAATAAAGTTATATTAAATAAAAACGACAGGGGCCAAAAGAATACACATAAAAATAAATAAATAAACAAAACACACACACATATATCATTAATTAGCGTATGCGCTGTGTGTGTGTTTGAGCATCTGTGAGTTGCCCAATAATAAATGCAGGACCGCCTCACTCTAATCAAGCTGATTAAAAATTCCTGCGCGCACAGCCGGAAGTCGCACCACAGTTGTGTGCGCGCGCACACACACGTGCGTGTTTATGTGTGAGCGCGCGCGTGCGGCTTCTTCTTCGCCTCCATCACTTTTTCAATAGTTTGTGTGTCTCCGTCAGGACTTTTCACCCTGAGATGCGGAGGAATCTGCTTTATTCTCCCACAGAGGGATTATTTCCGTCCTTGTCACACTTTATACGTACACCTCCTCACCTCCTGCCTTTCTTCTATTACTCTCCCCCCGTTTCTGTTTTATTTTTTATTATTTTACCCCCACTATAACGCCATTTGAACTGAGGAGGAGAAAGAGAAAGCGCAGGCAGCGGCAGCAGCGAGGAGAGGAGAGGGGGGAGTGATGAGTCAATACAACTAATAATTTAATGGGGACAGAGAGGGAGAGACGGAGTGAGAGGGGGAGAGACAGAGAGGGAGATAGAAAGAAAGAGGAGCTCCGTCCGGACGCCAATCCCCATCCAACAGGACGCCTCCTACTATTACTATCGCTGGCAGCTCTCTTTTGCACCCACGGGAAGCCTTATTCCACCTCGACATCGGAAAGTAAACCGCACTTTTTGACCCCCTTCTCCTTGTTTCCTTTAGCGAACCTGTCCGCATATCGTCTCCACATCGCCTCCATGGCAGGAGCAGACAGCCGGTTATTATTATTTTTCTCTCCCAGGCTGCCGGCAGTCACATCTTAGCTAAGCCGACGTTCAGCTATTTTTTTTCCGAGTCGAGGGTTTATTGGGTCTCGGCGGCGGTTGTGTCCGAGGCGGCTGCTAACTGTTCCCGTACCGCTGCCTCCTCGCCTGATTTGGATGTTGTGGTGCGAACTAAAGCCGAAGTCGCCTTTCACTTGTAACCGACGGACGCGGCTAACCGCTCACTTTATGCTAAATGTCGCAGGTTTCTCCGTTGCCGCTTCTTTTCCTCCAGTTGGACGGAATTAGCTAACGTTCGGGCTGCACGCGCACACAGCCGCTTTACCGATGTTCGCGTACCGCGGTCCGTCTCGACCCCGCCGTCCCTCGCTCAGACCCGGGTTGTTGTTGTTGGTTCGCACCGCCTGTCAGTCGAGCAGGAGGAAGCAGAACTGATTTTTTTTTTAAAGAAATCATTTAATTTGAGTCTTTGCTGTCATGCATACGTAAAGCGACGAGAGAAGAACCGGGAGTTTTTCTTTTAGGAGGTTTCTTTTTCTTTCTTTTTTGTTTTTTTTAAAGAAATTCTTTTTTACCCTGGCCAAACTTGAAGAAGACGCGAGTCCCAGGCGGTGTTGTATGCTCTCCAGTGCTGAAGTGCTGCGTTTCAGGTTGGTTAAACTCACCTTGTCCTCTCTTAGGGACACTATGTCCATCTGAACTATTGCTCCTTTTTTTTGGGGTATGTTTTAAGGTCATTTTAAAATCCTGACCTGGATCCAGACTCCATCCGGGTCTGGATTCCTTTGGCCCCCCTATTAGTTGCCTCATTGCATGCAATGAATGGAGGAGTTCATGATCTTTAGTGGGGGTGGATGATTTTGCCCTCTTCACTCTTTGACAACAGCATTCCAGTTCACGTCCATCAGCACCCTTTAACCATCATGCATCATCAGTTTTTTGTTTTTCTTTCCTTGTAAATCCTCAAACTTAAACTTGCTGTAATTTTATCTGAATTTGGAAGCACCTGTAGGTGATGCAGCACAACCGGACCACCCTCCTCCACCTTTCCTCCCATGTCTCTTCTCTCTCTCAGTTTGATGACTGCCATCATGAGTCAGCAGCTGGCTGTTTTTGGAGTTTCCTCAAGCTGTTTTCCCCCTCCTTGAAGTTGTAAACGTATTGCGAAAGTTGTGCTGCACATGTGAAAGCTAAAAAAAGTTCACACCTGTAAAGTCTTGTAACGCATGTCGGTCACAACAGAGCAGCAATGCGGCCTTTCGCCTCCTCTCTGAGCTGCGTGGGGAATGTGAAGCCACACAAAGTGACTCAGAAAACCTTGTCTCTTGAACTGCTCTGTATCCATTCAAGTGGAATATCCCAGTTAAATGAGTGTGTTTGCACTAAAAAAATAACCAGGGCTTGCACGGGAATCTCTGGTGGGACATCCATACATAATACATGTGCTGAAAAATGGGAACATTACAGTGTAACAATATCATCACTGTGGCCTGACTCGTAATAAGCGAGGCGAGATGACAGTGACTGCCATGATGGGTTTGTTCTCAGGAGTCTCCGTTACTTGAAGCTCTAAAAACGTCCCTTCACGTCTTCACATGTCTGTAATATAAACACAAAAGATTTAGTGTTCATTCCTGTACTCCTGTCATTTTTAAGCCACACACACACACACACACACAGCATCATCATCGCTGACTGCTGAATCATTGTGTTTCTGCCTCCCCAGGTGATAGTGAGCCGAGGCGCTGAGAATGATGGAACATCTCAGCGAAACGTGTTTGGGCAAGGAGAACTCGGAGATGGTCAACAGCATGGCAGAGGCCAAGGGCCCGCCGGCCAAGCTGCCCCGGCTGGAACAGAACGGCAGCCCCCTGGGCCGGGCCAGGCTGGGCAGCACCGGGGCCAAACTCGCCGGGGTCCCTTACAAACCCAGCGGGCACCTGCTGAAGACCTGCCACAAGAGAGGTAGGCAGAGGGTTTGTGTTTGAGGGGAGACAATTAGGAAATGGATCTTTAGTCCAGCCAAATAAAATAGAGCTTATTAAACATTTAGTTTAATTTAATGCTAATAATCAGAATTATATCCAGCAAACACGCTGGGCTTTTTCAGAGGTAAATCAGAGCCTCGTTAACTAATCATTTAGTTGCTAACAAATTAATAACCTATCAAGAGTGAAAAGTTCTTTATTTTATATGTTAAAAAATCAATAACTATTTGGGGGACAAACTGCCATTCTTCACTTTTTATTTGTTTCTTTTTAACACTGATTCATGAGAAGTCTTTTGCAGATTAAATAATCATTTTTTACGCCTTACATGCTTCTTCAATGAATCTGACTTTGCAAATAAATGATTAGTTACGGCCCTAACAGCTGAAAGAAACAAACGCAGTCAGAGTTTTATATGTTTGTGTCCACAAGAGAGAAGTAATCCATGTAAACAGAGGAAGGCAATTTAAATCGCTCCCCCTCACACACACACACACACACACACACACACAAACCATCTTCCACCCACCACCAACCCTGCAAGCTCTCCAAAACTCTTAAACCTTGTCACAATGCTTCTTTAGTCATCCCAGTCTCACACACACACACACACTGCATGCACTCCCACTTATTTGCCCAGACAAAAGCTAATAGAGGAGCAGTGTGAGAATTATTCCTGCGTCGTGCAGCACGGCGCTGTGTCACCGCTCCTACTGCAGCCCTCCTGCTCTGGCGTGTGTTTATCCGGGGAAAGTTTGGGTCCTTAAAGAGCCGTTTCTTTCCTTTACTTTCACATTCACACAGCTTTTTGATATCATATAAGTCTTCTTATGAAAAACAGTGGGTGAAGCTATCCAACTCTTTTATATTTTTTAATTTTGTTTTAGTTCTTTGTGGAAATCTGTCCCACAACTTGCAGTTTGTGGAGTCGTAATATCACTTGGCTGCAAAGGCTCAGCTGTTTGATTTTCTTTGGCCACCAGGAATGCAGAAAATCTTGGAATGTGGCTGAAAGTGTCCTCAGATGGGCCGTTTCTCTCGTTTGCCACATTTTACCCACGTGTTGCGCTCCAGATGAGAAAGAGCCTATTTTCTCACCTTCATTATCTCTGCTTCTCTTGGCCTCCTACCATGTTTCGCTCCTCCGCGCCTCCTCTGCCTCTCCCAATCATCAATCAGTTGTTTTAGGTTAGTAAAGGGCGAAGCAGCCGGGGGGGAGGCAGGCGGTCTGCCGCCGAGGCTTCGCAGAGTATCCACAGTGGGTATTGTGTCCGAGCCCGAAACAATATTTACCACAGCCCTCTCTGGGCTCTCTGGAAACAAAGCCAGTATTGATCCCCCCTAAATGAACCTACACAGCAGTCTTTATTGTCAGATCTTTATCTATTAAAATCAGGGGAGGAGAAAAGCAGCTCTTTCAGCACATTCCATCGCATTTGTCGGCTTATTGATTGTTTTACCAGAGCATGTGCGCATCTTCTGGAATGCTGAAAATATTAGAATGTGGATCATTTTTTATCGCAGTGACAATAAACATGCTGAAATTTGTGACGTGGAGACATGGAGCAGCAGGACATCTCATAAACTCCTCATCAATACTTTAATATGATTTTTAAATTCCAACATCAACTTCAGAAGTCTGCAAACTTTCTTAATTTGCAGGGATGTGAACACAAATGCTTTTTGCAGAGTTGATTCAGACTGAACTCAAACAGCAGAGCCTCTGTGGACACGGTAAACCTCGGGGTGTAGAGGTTGTGCTGCATCATGGGAAGATGATTTTAGCTTGGCAAGTGTTGTAAAAGCAAATCTGATTGCAGCACTTTGACTTTAAAAAGAGCCGACATTGAGCCAAAAAGAGGAGACAAGTAGGATTTTTGTGTCTGTTTCATTTCAAACTGAAGGTTGTAATTGTGTGTCTGTGTGTGTGTGTGTACAGGTCACACTTAACATTGAAAGCAACACGTTATCTGTAACGTTATTGTCATCGTACAGTAAAACAATGAAATTGAATTTAGCAGCATCGCTCAGCAGCATTCAGATGCAGAAAATGGTCTTAATTAAAGTGCAGCGGTGTAGTTTCTCTGTTTAAGGTGCAGGAAATTATCGTCTGACACCTGCCTGAAGAATCCTTCAAGTTATTGTGAGAGTTTGATGTCGGGACAAAAAAATGAAGGTTTAAAGAAGGAGGTGTGTTTTTGTGTGTTTTCCCTCCATCCAGAAACAGTGAAGTCGTACCTCTTTAATCTCTCAGCACTCAGTTTAACTTAATCATCAGCTCTAAATATTAATCTCACCCTCCTGCCAGCAGAAAGCTGAAGGTCAGAGTTTTCCTGGGAAGAAATGTGAACACTCTGTCTTCGCTTGTGTCTCTGTGTCGTCAGGCAACATGCTGCCTGTGTTCTGTGTGGTGGAGCACTACGAGAACCCCATGGACTTTGACAGCAAAGAGGAACACGCTGAATTTGTCCTGGTGCGTAAGGACATGCTCTTCAACCAGCTCATCGAGATGGCCCTCCTGTCACTGGGTTACTCCCACAGCTCAGCAGCCCAGGCCAAAGGTAACCGCTCACTCTCATTATCCCACTTTTCTTTCATTTCTCTCTTCACGCTGCTGAACGTCTCGTCTGCAGCGTTTTCTTACACTGCGAGGCTGTAATAGCCTCCCACCAGCAGATCTAAAAACACAGTAACACATCCTGACACTGATCCCAGACGGGAGATGCTCAGGTCTCCTAAGGGTTACACCATACTCGCACTACACATTCCCACACAGATGTCTGCTCAGAATCAGTAGATGTGAAGATTTACCCACTAAAATGTTTACATGCACTTTTGCACACACATGCTTACAGTGCATATATTTATATACATGTACTTAGCGTAGCTGTGTGAGGCGGGTGCAAGAAAGGGCCGGCTAATTGCACTTGAGGACACACAAGCTAAAGCTGGTTGTTTGAAGGTGCCTCGTTGCATGCTCTTTTATTATAGCCTGTCCATCACACTGACACACACACACATATCTAAGTCCACCTCTCCCATGAGCGGTACTCCTTCTCACATCCTGTTGTGTGGGCTGACGCTGGTTTTGAGACGGTGTCAGGAGAAATTCTCGCACGGTTGTTGTGATTTCAGCAACAAATAAAGAGAAATGAAGAGCGTTTATGGCACCAAGATGCTTCCTGGGTGCCTACACATGGTGTTATTCACACCGCACACGTGTTACCGTTTTAAATTAAGCAGTGGCAGCGAGCTCAGATGCTCAGATGTACATGTTCTTGAATCCACATCTGTTATTAATCCTAAGCGTGGCCACATTTACATGTACATGTGCTTGTTATTTATACAGGTATGATTCAAGTGGGGAAGTGGAACCCCGTCCCCCTGTCGTACGTGACAGATGCACCGGACGCCACAGTGGCCGACATGCTGCAGGACGTCTACCACGTGGTCACGCTTAAGATCCAGCTGCACAGGTAAGAAGTACACACTTCAAAACACACAATTGTTGTTACATTTTTATAAATGCTTATAGATGGATAAACTACCTGGCCCAAAAAAATAGTCACCACCTGGATTTAACTGAACAAATAGGTGCAAGCCTCTTATTGGATAATTACTGTGTGTGTGATTATCTTTCCTCTGGCAACAAGTTGTTTCACCTTAAATGATGCAACACGTTGCTTTTTGTTTCTTGAAACAACAGTGTGGGAAAATCCGATCCTGTGGTCTTGGAAAAGATGTTTAACTATATAAGGCCTAACGTATCTGTCTCTGAGACATGTCGCATCACTTTATGGCAGAAACTTGACTCATAACCCAGTTGTTCCCCATATGATACTGGTCTCCTGCACCCAGGTGAATACCAGAAAGCAGAAGATTATAAACAGATGATAAATGCAACCTATTCCATGATGATAAACAGTAAATATACTAAAAATAAAGTTTTCAGGTTTTGAAAATTGGATGTTTTTATGTCAGGTTATAAAGGGTTAAGAAGATAATCTGCTTGAAGCAGAGAAAACAATGGAAGGAAACTGGGTGAAGAACCATGGAGCACATTAGTAAAAACTGGAAGGGCAGTGGGGAACCATCATGGATGGAAAAAGTCTCGAATGATGGACATCAATGAGCTCTTAAATGTTTGGTTTAAACAAGATATAAAAAAAAAGCTGAGTAGGTCTCAGTTTAAGAGTGAAAGTAAGAGTATTTCCACTCGCATGATGCAAAGTGAACTCAAGAGATTGGGACCGAACAGATGTGTAGTCATAAGAAAGCCACTAATCAGTGAGGAAAAAAAAGGTTTCAGGTCCTCAGGGAGCAGAAAGATTGGACTCTGGAGCAATGGGAGGTCATGTGGTCTGAGCACAGATTTACCCTGTTGCAAAGTGATGGGAGCATCAAGGGACAGAGAGAGAGGCAAATGAAGTGATGGAGCATCCTGCTTTGTGCATGCTGTATGAGGGGCAGTGTGTGATCTGGGGTTGCTGCAGTTGGTCAGGTCTACCTTCTGCAACATTTTGTGTCCAAAGAGCGAGGTCTGTGTACCGCTAAAAATATACAGAATGAGCAGGTTACTCCATCTTCCTTGATGGCATGGCCTTATTCCACTATGGCAATGCCAGGACTGATGGGCTTCAGCCTGTGAAAGTTCAGGGAGCAGGAGACCTGAACCCCGCTGAGAATCTGCTGAGATGTGCCAGAACAGTGGTCGGACACTCGCATCATCAATACGAGATGGTGGATAAAGATTAATGCAATGTTGGTGGAAATAAATCTTGTGACGTTGCAGCTTGTTGAAACGATGCCACGACGAGTGATGTTTTAATCAAAGCTAAAGGTGGCCCAACAGAATATTAGCCTCAATGAGCTTTTTTTTTTTGGGCCAGGCCGTTTATATAACCGCTGAATCCAAAAACCTCATGCTACGATTTTTTTTCTGAACAAAAACACACAAGTTCCTTTTAATGCATAAACTGTAGAGTCGCATTAATCCCTGATTAGAGCACTAACACACACAGCACGTACTGTTTGCCCAGAGGAAGGTGCCAATCTGCGTGTTTGATACTGAGAATAGCATATCACTCACACCCACAACAGACTGACCGCTCCCAGGAAACAGAGGGGGGGGGGAGGAAAAAGCCCATTTGAATAATGAAAACTTCCTCCGCCCGGTGATGCCAATGAAACACAGAAATTGTTTTATTTGTTAATTTACCCATTAAGAGATGGGAGCACAGATAACCGAACCATCCTTCCAGAATTTAGTTTCCACCATCACGATGGAGAGGATTTAGCTCCTGCTCTCTTAAATTTTAATTCTAAGTTATATGAACTAAGACTGGTAAAATGAAATATGATAATAAAGCAGCAGTTATTCAACTCAAGCGGTTCTAATAAATAAAAAAAAGGGGTTTTTTCAACTATATTGCTAAAAAAGACTTCCAGCAGATGAATACAAGTTTTTTTTTTAACCTAAAATAACTCCATGAATACACCTGGATATTTTACGTCAGAACTATTTCACCTGATTCTGATATCTTCCTCCTGATACCGACTACGCCTCTGCCAGCACTAACCATATTGTATGCTAAAATCTCCTCTGTAGGTGTGAGGCTTTGTTGTATTTATAAGCATAGCACATACACATTTATAGACCTGGACACAAATAGGCTGGTGTGTGCTTATGGACACAAAGACAGACACACACACACACACACACGACTGGCACTGGTGTGGAGGCTCGTGCCAGCTGCATGCTAACCCAGTGTTCTGCAACCCTCTGGAGAGCTGTTCCTACTCTCCCTCTACCTCGCTCTGCCTCTTCTACCTCTCTCCCCTCTCCTTCTGTCTCCCCCTCCACCACCTCCCACCTTCACCAGTCAAGCACTCACACATGCGCCGACTGATGTGAACACGTCCACCAGCCAGAACACAGAAGGTTGTGTTTATTTCCAGCTTGCCAGCCTCTGAATGCACGGATAGCTGTCTCTCTCCACTACTCCCTTCTCTCTCTCTCTCTCCCCTCATTCACTCTCCTTTCTCCCCAGAGGCTTTCTATCTGCTGGAGCAGTTTAAGGTGTTCTGGAAAATCCATTGTTGGCATGATAAAGAGTGTTCATGTATGAGTCTGCGTGTTTTCTTACAAGCAGATGTTGGCCTGGACCATTGCACGCATCCATGTCTCCTCCATTCTCCTCTTTTGCTCCCTGCTCGTAATATTTCCAACACATCAAAGGATGGGTTTATGGTCAGACGCTCAAACGTCGTCTCACACACTCGTCATGCCACTCCTTTGCCTAATGTAAAGCTTAGTATAACCACAAATGATTTAGTGATAAACTCCATAAAAAACTGCAAACATGTGTGTTGCACATGTGGAGTGTTACTTCAGAATCGTTGCAATAACTTACCTCCACTTTCACCAGCCGTCTGAATTAGTTTCTACTTTTCAAAGAGTCATTTTTTGGTTTTTGGGTGGAACTGGATCCCCGCCGCACATTATTATTACACCAGATAAAGACAAAGCCGGTATATCTATATCAGATGTAAGCATCTTTGCTGCATATGGTCAGTATTGTACTGGGTTGAATTTCCCCCTCCACCGTACCAACCCCGATTGCTTCACAAACTCACCGAGCAAGACCTTAAATTGTTTCGCCGAGCACACCGAGCCAGAAAGGTAGAAGTAACATGAAATAATAGTCACCACATGCAGCTGATGTATAATTCATGCATCAATCCAGCAGATGTGTTGTATAAAGTAATTAACTAATCAGAACAATCAGGAGAGAGAGACAGAGGGAGAGAGGGAGAATATAAAAGAGAGGAGAGGGAGGCAGGGGAAGAGAGAGACGGAGCAATCTCCAGATGCATCTGCTTGATGCGCCAAATGAAATCTGTCTGTCTTAGAGGGACGCTTGCAGCAGGAAAAATGAGCATGCAGCTCTCTTTCTCTCTGGTTTCTCCCCTCGTGTCTGCTGATCTGACTGTCTCATGTTCGTTCAAATCATCAATAAATGTGGTCCAAGCAGGGTTCCACTAATACTGCAAACACCTTTTGCATCTTTTTTTTTGGGGGGGGAAATAATTTGCTCCCAAATCGGCAGTTTTGCAGTTGCACGCTCGGTTAGTGGAGGAGCGATCAGCCCATCAACCGAAAATTAAACAACAATAATACTGATTAGCAAATTATTAACGATGGAGAATCTCATCTAGGTTCTCCTTCACTTTTTTTAAGCACCTTTGAGATTTTGAGAGTTTCTTCTGGTAAGAAGCAGATGAGAAATTATTTAATGGAAAAACAATTGCTTTTATTTTGGTTTATTACGTAGTTTAATCCACAGTTACTCATAAAAATCAGCTATTCTACATTTAGTCAATTTGATGCGACTTTACTGTTTAAGTTCAAATAAATGGATATTGTACATGAACAGATGTTTATATATTATTAAAAATCTCTTGGCAAGGGACAAAATGTTATTTCCAGAAGCTTTTAGGTGTTTGTTGTCCACATATTGTGAAATAAGCAGTGGTTACATACAGGAAGACACTGAAATGTCATGCAAAGATCCAGTTTTGGTCAACATTTACAAATATACCAACTTAAAAACGGGGAACTCTGGGCTCAGATGTTCACTGGGATTGCACCAGTTGCTTCCTGGACTGTCTGCTGCATAATGGCAGGAAAAAAGGGACAAAACATACACTCAGGGTTAATCAAATGGGACTTGTGTGTTTTTGCATTCAGTTCTTTATAAAAACTGTTGGATTAGGTTGATATGTCACAAACATGATGGGTGTGGAGAGGTTCAGCTTGGTTTAACTTCTCCATCAGCCAGTTTCGCACCAGTTTCAGTGACTGGAAGAAGCCTTACAGATAATGGTCTTGTAGACTGTACAGCTACATGTCAATGTGCTAGCTTACAATTTAACAGTCAGGTTTTACAGTAGAGAAGATGCTAGCTTCTGCGATACATGTTATTTTTTAATCTTTCATAGCAAAATAAACATTAAATTAAATGTTTAAATCAGTACTTATCCAGAAAAACTGCTTTGTGATCTGCATATACATTCTTTAAAACAATGACAGATCTCTAAATGAGCACGAAACAGCTGAATATAGAACGTTATTTCTCACGTGCAGTAATAGAAACACTGTTGTTTCTGATGACGTACCCTGTTTCCACCTTTCCTTCTCCATCCCTGTGTGTCTCCTGTCTCTTCACAGTTGTCCTAAGCTGGAGGACCTGCCGCCAGAGCAATGGAGCCACTCTACAGTAAGAAACGCCCTCAAGGAGTTACTCAAAGACATGAATCAGAGCTCTCTGGCTAAAGAATGTCCTTTATCACAGGTGCTGAAGCCCAAACTGTCTATTCAACAGAAGGGAAAAAAAATTTAAGAAAACAGATCAAAATTCAACCCTTTCCCCCCTGCTACCATAACCACACACCAGTACAAACACCCCTATCTCCATCCCCTCCGTCTTTTATCCTTCACTTATCAAATGCCCTGAGTTTGATCAAGTGGGAAAGAGAATTGGCATAGAAAATCCAAATCAATGGCTATTGTCATTTGTTTGCCGCAAGATTTTTTATTTTTTTTGGTTTTTGTTTTGTTTCATCGCCCACACACTCGCACACACTCGCATGCACTGGCAGCCAAAAGCAGAGGTGCTCTTGAACATATGGTTATTGTTAGATAAACATTGGACTGAACCCAGAACGATCCGGATTGTTTTTGTTTCTTTGGTTTTGTTTTTTTCTCTGTTTCGGTCCGTTCTCAGCATTTCACTGCATCGGGCGAGAGAAGTGCACATTTACATGTTAGGTGTTACACTCTGTGTTGTTCTGTGGGCCGGGAGGTTCGATAGAAAGCACTGGCGCAGATATTGTATTAACAGGCGGCGTAGTCTGTATATCACAGAGGCAGCTCTGGAGTGAATGGAATGAAAAGGCAGTATATCTCTCACAGTGCCCAATAATGTGTGTGTGTGTGAGACTTACACTTCAACAAGATATGTGTTTGCTTCAGTATGCTGCTGAAATGTCAATGTACAGAATGTGTGTGTGTGTGTGTGTGTAAATGTTTTATGTGTGTGTACATCGAAGCGTGTCCATAAGTGGCTTCAGTTTGAAGCCAGCTCTCCTCCCAGGCCACCGTATGGTCACCTGGAGACCCTTGTTTGTGTGTGTGTGTGTGTGTGTGTACTTGGATAAGCAAGTGGCTGCTCTCAGCGTGCCTGTTTGTGTGTAGTAGTGTGTGTGTTTAGCTGGGCATGAGCAGTGCACTGATGATGTAAAGAGTCCCTGGGTGGCGTTCAGGCGGAGCCCAGCCCGGTCTGGTAATCACCCTGTTTACGGTCCATATGTGAAGACGGCTCAGCGGAGAGCACACACTAGCTCCGAGGATTTAACACACAAAGCAGACCCCGCCTGTCTCAGACACACATTTGCCATACTGAAATACACACTCGTCTCAAATCTCATTGAAAGATTGACGCCTTTTTATAGATATTTTTTCCTTCGGAAGATGAAAGGTGGTTCTGAAACAGGACTTTCTGCTTGTCCTTATATCAACCTCTTATGTCGTTCTGTGTAAACTTGCCGCAGCGAGCTGAAACGCACCACTCCAGTTCTTGAATTTAAACACAACATGGCAGCTTTTCTGTGTTGCTTCATAATCTGGTGATCTACAAGCATCTGTATCTGCCATGTTGAAAGATGGCTGCCATGATGGCGTTTGACATCTGCTGCTCTGTGGCTCACGAGCGGTTTGCTCCAAACAAACCCAGCTCAGCCTGCGTGTCGACACGTTGCTAAGATAAACGGACCACCAAAAAGTGAAGCCAGTGGGAGGAGAAAGGGGCGTAGCAGGAGGGGTACGGCTGGAACTTTTTTTTTTTTTAGGATTAGTGTTTCCTTGATATTCTGCTGTGTAATCCCAGACCGAAAAGAGAGGTTAATGGATGATCGGTGGCGACTGAGGAAGTGAAAGAGAATCCTCCCACTTCGGAACAGGGCTTTAAGCAGGCGGAGAAGGAGGAGGACAGAGAAAAGAATAAGGTGGGGGGGCTAGTTTGTGAAATGCGTCTTTTGTCCGGTGCCATGTCTAACATTTAGTTTCATTCTTTTGTAACAGGGGAGTCACGCTTTGTGTGTTTGCCCTGCAAATGGCAGGAGGACAGAACACACTCACCCATGGCTATTGTCAGTCTCCAGGAGGAACTAATTGTGATCGGCACACACACACACACACACACGAAGCACTCTTAAGGGTTTGCAGTTGATAACACACAAAAGCATCAGCAAAATGTGACTTCTCTCGTTCTGCTTCTAACCCACCAATCAAATGTATTTCTGCTTTCCACCAAGCTTTCCAGCCCCTCTCACCAGTGTTCCCAGACACTATAGCAACAAACGACATCCCCGCCCCAACCCTCCACCTTTCCCCCATTCCCCCCACCACCTCATCTCACCCACCTCCTGCTCCCTCTCACTCAGCAGCCCCCCCGATGCACCAGCTGCTGCATCATGTAGCAGAAAATAGTCATCAAAATGCCATCTTTGTAGACCTTCACCACCTCGGCTGCCACAAGCACAACCTGGTTGCCAGTGCATGCGTGTGGCTACACATACGTGTGTTAGGATGAATAGTTTGGGATGGGGGGGGGGATCCTCCCAGTTGAGGTGGATATGTGCCATAATTGAGCTCTGCTAGATGTTGGCGAGAGACGAGGCACAGTTTCACAAATAGGATCCTCTTTTCCCCCAGTTGATTCAAGGCATCGGGCTAAGTTGGAATGTGTGTATGCTTGTCTGTAGGGGTTGGACTGTGTGTGTGTCAGCCTCTGTGTGCATGTGTGTACCAGTCTAATGCTAGCAGCTGGGCGCTTACAGCATCTTCTCACTGCACCGCTTGCACTCACACACATAAACGCACACGCTTCTCTTCCTGTCTCCCATGTTGGGGAGTGGAGTAGATGTTGGGGACCGATAGTAGCCCAGTGCCACTTCCTGGTCTTGCTGATAAGCTCTCTGTGCTGCAGATGGCTATCACTTAAAGGGTCCGCGCACACACATTCACAAACTAGGAGTCGCACACACACACTCGTCGTCTTGCTACCTGTTGACAAACCCAAGCACAGCCCTCCTGCTGGCACCACAGTGGAAGCAGAGGCTC
Organism: Pseudomugil gertrudae; assembly: GCA_037177535.1. Classification (NCBI taxonomy): domain Eukaryota; kingdom Metazoa; phylum Chordata; class Actinopteri; order Atheriniformes; family Pseudomugilidae; genus Pseudomugil; species Pseudomugil gertrudae. The sequence continues at coordinate 2,535,770 of JBAMHV010000006.1, read as the reverse complement.
TGGTTATCTGCTTGATTTCACTTAGTGCGTATGCACGTGTGTGACAGAGCAGCGGGGAGAGAGGAAAATAGGTGTGTGTGTATTGTTTCCCCTCACACATACAGGCAGGGCCCCCTGTGAGAGGTAGAGTGATGTATTGAGGGAGAGGGCTGATTAATGAGGAGCGTTTATTAGAACATCTGTGTCAAAGATGGCGGAGGAAGAGGGAGTGAGAGAGATCTGCAGGCCTCTTGTTTGTTGCCTGGAGCCGCCTTAGCCCAGATATACTGTAAATAAAACATGGCAGGATGGAGGAGAGGAGTTCATTATCCCACCCACCCGCAAACTTAAAGGAGAAGTCTCCTCACCTAAAACACTCAGATGGATCTTTGGGTTGGGGATTGGTTACTACATCCAGATTAAAGTGGAACGTGGCGTTTAGCTGCACAATCTACAAACTTTCAACCCTAATATTCACTTTGTCTTAAGGTAATGGATCAAGAGAGATTCCAGTTGTTCTGGTTTGCTCCAGAGAGGGTGAACCAGGAGTTAATACTCCGTAAGAAAATATTACGTAAATCCAAGAGAAGGAACCACTTCATGCATTCTCCCATTAAAAGGCTAATTCTGACTTCCTAACCCTAACCTGAACTCCATCAGGGCTTTTATTGAATGAAGGCTTTTCAATATATCTATAAAAGGCTGCTTTGTTATACTGCGCAAGTCCAACTGCAGACCTCTTCACCCCCCTTTCTCATCATGACGGGATGATGCACCGCAGCTTGGTTGGCACAGATTTACACCCAGACTCTCCTCAGCTGTCCATTTTTCTCTGTGCAAAAATGGAAAGAAGCAGCTGAATGTGTGTGACAAAAGGCGAGTACTTCTGACTCCACATGGCGTTAGCAGGTATGGGGAGACTGAGGTGTTTGATTACTGGTTATGGTGGGTTTAGATGAGCTCTTCCTGAGTAATAAACGCTCTTTTTTTTTACTGTTATACCTGCAAGATGTGGCTTTTTAAGTTTAAACTTCTTCTTTTTGCTTGTATATGTTGTTCTTTTTTAAGTTTTTATCATGTTGTGCCAGGCTCAGCAGCGAGCGGTGGCCTGTTTGATGCGTACAGTTTTAAGAGAGGTCAGGAGTTAAGACCTTTATGATGTCACAGCTGTCACCTTTAACCCTCCTTTTGTGCAGAGAAGCCAGAGAACCAGATTCATCCTGAAGCACTTTTATTTGTGCTGCCATGCTAGTCTGCCAGAAGGCCCCCCCCATCCTACAAACGCATATATTACAGAAAAATGATAAAGATGGCATACCTATAATTTGAAAACAGATGGTTTGTTTCTTTTGAATATTTATAACAATCAAAAACAATTTCTCCTGCACCAACCTCGCTATTCACCCGGAGGCTGGCAAGGTGTTAAAACATTCATTTTAATGAAACTGGATGCGGGGGGGCGGGGGGCAAAGGCACGTTTGTTTTTTTCTCAGGTGAGGGGAAAACAGTGGAAGTAAATGTTGAGAGGGCAAAGAGTCGACTGTATAGAGAGAGGTGGGAGCATCAGGACGATCTGCTGGAAGTTGTCTCTAACAGATTGTATGAATAAAATACTGAAATATAAAAGAGGATTATCTGTTTACATTGCCTGACTCCACAGCTGCTCTCCTCTTATCCTTTTAAAGGTAAATATCTGTTTGCCTTGTGCTATTTGAAGTTAAAAGATGTTTATAAAAAAGGGAGAAGTTAACACTCGGATGCCCACTCTGAAGGAAAACCACACAAACTCAAAGGCATTTGATAAAAAGAAGAGATAAATATTGTTTATCATTTCTTTCTGTCTTTCTTTTTTAAAAAAGATCCTAAACTTCTGCATGCCTTATTTGCTTTTTGGGGTTTTTGGATACTGGGCTTTACCATATCCTATATTTTCTTATTTGTTTTGACAAGCTGCATGTTTCACAAGCGTTTATACTATGTTTGCATGTCCCTCTGTGAGTATCTAAAGTCTCTCTCCCTCTCTTTCCTCAATCAATCTCTCTTTTTCAGAGTATGATTTCCTCCATTGTGAACAGCACTTACTATGCAAATGTGTCGGCGGCGAAGTGTCAAGAATTTGGGCGCTGGTATAAACATTTCAAGAAGACAAAAGATATGATGGGTAAGCAAAACAGAGGGGCGCAAAGTATGGCGCTCACACTTTTTTTGTCTCTTTGCTCACACACACACACATTCACACCAGTCATCATTAGACTATGTGCCCTAACCAGCCGGCTCTTTGTCTTCGGCTGTTGCACGCAGCACGGATACGTTTTTATCTCGTTATCTAATAATTCCAGATTACTCTGTGCAGTTGAACCCAGCGTTATCTTTCAATCATCCATGATTGCCTCATCTAAGAGTACTGCCAGACCCAAACTGAGGCTTCTGACTTCATTTTTTATTTTTGCGGGTTTAACTCTTTAGTTTTCGCCTCGACTAAAGGCGCGATGACTTTAACTGGCCATTGCCTCGTCTGAAATTCCATTAAATTTCCTTATCTACCCTCTCCACCAATGCATTGCTTTATATCATCTCAAAAATATCTTCTCCGACCTGCCAGGAAATGGGGGTTGCACTGTATAATACCAGCAGCAACCAGGCTGGAGATAGAATTCAGATATAATTTTTCTGTCTTGTGATTAAGCAGAACGGCTCTGTGTTTAGAGACTCGCAAGGCAGCGCAGTGTTGAGATATTAGTTTTAGCAATCTGTTGAACTTAATCTTTTTTCTTTGCCAGTGTGCTACTGCTCACTGTGATGACAGAGGAGATACTGTATCAAAATGTTTTCACAGCCTCCATGCAAATCCTGTGTTGTGATCATATCTTATCTGATCCCTTTTTTTTTTCTTCTGTTAAAGTGACAACATTAGTTACTTCAGACCTGCTGTACTTGTGTATTCTCTTGCATACTCCTACTCATTTTCTGTCACAGTTGTTTTCCGTCTGGTTTTATGTTCTTCAAAAGTGGAAGCGCTTGCAGCTGCCAATCTGGCATTTTTAGCGATGCTGGTGTTTTATTCCTGCGTAGCTGAAGTGGGAGAGCCAATCTGTAGAAAGCCCTAACCTCCTGTGTTTCTTTTCTCTCGACTCTACGCTGTGTGCTGTGTGTCTGCGTGTCTGCGTGTGTGTGCTGTGTGTCTGCGCGTGTGTGCGCATGTGCGTGCCCTGCAATCTGACTGCAGGCATGCGCCAACCCTCCCAGCTGGAGGGCTACCTGGGGACGTGTGTCCTCCGAGAGAGCCCGCGATCCAATGCACTAGGTACGTTACAACATGGACACACACACATACACACATATATAGATGAGTTTGTGTGGATTTTATTAATAAATCGGTGACCTCCACCATAATAGAGGCAGAATTTAAAGTAGATATATGATGCTTTTAAATTCTACCTTTTAACATGTAAATCATGAATTTATTGTCTGTATAAAGTAGAACCGCAATGCTTTGGTCTGAATTCCTGCTTAT
>JBAMHV010000006.1:2494806-2532015 GCA_037177535.1 Pseudomugil gertrudae | reverse complement strand
GAGGTGTGTATCGCTCCACACACACCTTATAACCCTGTTCTGAGGTGTGTATCGCTCCACACACACCTTATAACCATCAAGTCCTGATCAAGCCATTTGCATTTGTACACAGAAGCAGTGATAACATCTCAAGATGTGCTTACTCACATTCACACAAAGTCAAGTAGCCACACGCCTTTTTGGCCAAACCTCAGATACAAGAACCATGGCACACAAGGTGCCCACCAAAGGCTCGTGGCAAATACCCCCCAACCTCTGTATTCACGAAGAGCTGCTATCTGGTCCGCGTGGCCACAAACGGAAAGGAAAACACAGGAGATATGCCAGATACAAAGGCTGGAGGAAGAAGTAGCATAGGCCATCACTTTGTGCTTTGGCAGTAGCATCCTATGATTCCCTTTATTTACGTCACCACATTGCATTTAAGAAGCAGTTAAAGCCTGAAATTACAGGGAGTAAGGAGCTGATCAGAGGTACTGCCAACTTACTCAGCTGAAGCGTTGCAGGCACCCAGCGGGTGTGGCGAGGCTGCTTTTGACTTACGCAGGGAGGTGAACATAAGAGCGAGTTGGGTCAATGTCTCTTTCTCCGTCCCTCTCTCTCTCACATTTAGAGACACACACACTCAGTCCCTCCCTCCTGCAACCCACATCCCATTCCCATTGTGTGTTTAATCCGGGGCTCTTTTGTGGCAGGATTCCACACGAGGACTCCCGCTTCTGTGGCAGCCTTTTTTCTCCCAGGGCCTGCCATGCTCTTCTGTCACCCCTTCTCTTTTCAATTTGCATGGAAATGCCTCCATGTGCCTCTGTGTTTGTGTGTTGTGAGTATGCCCCCCAGCAGTCTGTACGAGCAAGCATATGCACACACACACACATGGGCTGCGAGAGAATAGACACGCCATACCATCAGAGCTAGGGAATGCCAGGGATTATAAGCAGAGATGTGATTATTACAAAGATTTTTGATGTTTTTTATTTTTATTTTTATCCTCCCCTCCCCTCCAGTCAAACACATCTCGATACACCCATCTCGGTATGTCCAAACCGGACAGCTCATATGCACTACTGTGGATGTTTTCAGAAAACATTAATCTGACTAAAAAGACCTCTCGGTCTTTACACCAGTCTCATGCAGGATGTGGAGGCCGCAGCCCACTTCTGAGGTGTTAACGTTACAGTTTTGGGTGAATCCTTAAATGCTGCCCCCTCACTAATTCGGCACAGTATATGCACGAAACCAAACCTCAGCATAAGTGATTTCCTTCCAGAGAAGCAGCAACCTGAGAACATTCAGCTGTTCCAACTGCTTATTCGCTTCATTGTGGGTAGTATTTTGAATGTTAAATAGTTGTTTTCATCCTCTAAGCTCATAATTTAAACCTGTCTTAAAATATTCCCCAGCAGCCATTATAGGACTTAAGGATTCCCAAAGCAGTAGATGCCACAAACACCTCCAAAAAATTGCCATTAAAATGATCGCGCATGCATTTATTTGATTTTTCTTTTTTAGTTTTCAGGGTGTTAAAGTCAAATAAGTAGCAGAACAAGGTGGTTTCTATATACTCTGATGTGTGCTGCTTCTGTCTTCATCCACATTTATATTTAAACCATCCTCCCCTAAAAATGTCATATTGGCTAGCGTGTGTTCCTTATTTTAGAATTAAGGATGCAAAGACAGAATCAGATTTAGCAGCGTTGCTTCTGCCTTTGTGGACACACACACACATTATTTTTGCACCCACACACACACTCCACGGTCTGTGCAAAATGTTTTTTCCACGAAGCCACAGACATTCTGAACTTAATTTTAAAGGCATGGGTTGTGGAAGACACAGGTCAAACACAATGAAGCTCTGTTATCTGCGTTTCCATCTTTCCCCTTTTTTTTTTTTTTAGCATTCGCTGATTAGCTGTGTCACATCCAGTCAGGGAGGGAAGGGCTTCGAAGGGCACGCTGGTTATGGGAAAGACACCAAAATCCAGTAACTTTTGGATAATAATTTGGTTTGCTTGATTTGGTTTGGAAGCCTCGCTGGTTGCAAAAATGTATTCCCTTCCCATAGAGAGAGTAAACAGGAATGTTAACTGACAGGCAAAGATCCACCCGAGGCAAGAATCTGATCCAAAACAGAGCAGGTCTGTTTCATTTCTCTCCATCAGAGACTATGGTTATGGTTGCATCAAACTGATGTTCATGATTGGATGAATGAAATCTAAATTTTCCCAATTCTCTCCTTGTTTTTCTTCTTAAAAACGACTGTATTTTTTTATATAAGTAATTGATGTCAAAAAAGAATCCATATTCATTAATACGCCTCCCTCTGTCTCCAGCGGAGATGGACGGCCTGTCGGATCTGTCTCCTCCTGGCTCCAACCACAACCACAACCACCTGGGTTTCTCCCAGCAGCAGCCTATACCTGGCAGCACGGCAGAGCAGACCCCGTCCTCGCCAGTGCCGCCTCTTCCTCATGCTCCACCGCCGCACGGCGGCCAGACCGGCGGCCGGCAGCCCCAGCTTACTGGTTTGCACCACCCAGGCTTGGTGTCCACACCCATCAGCCCCCAGCTGGTCAACCAACAGCTCGTGATGGCACAGATCCTGAACCAGCAGTATGCAGTGAACCGGCTACTGGCGCAGCAGTCCTTGTCGCAGCAGTACCTCAACCACCCGCCTGTCAACCGCAACTCCCACACTAAGCCCCTGGAGTCGCAGGTGGCCTCCAACACGGAGGTTTCCTCTGAAATTTACCAGTGGGTGCGGGACGAGCTGAAGCGGGCCGGCATCTCGCAGGCCGTCTTTGCCAGAGTGGCCTTCAACAGAACCCAGGTAAGGATCAAAACCAGAGTCTTAAACTCTTTACATTAATGAGGTCAAATTTATTTCAGCTAAAAAGTAGAGGCTGTTTGTCCTCTCCATTTGGCCTGTGAGGGTCCACTGTAAGGGCTAAATGACTAACAGACATGGGTACCGTGACCCAGCAAAATAAGAGAAGTCAGAAGATGAAAACTGGGATTGGTTCTGTGTTTAAAGCAGCAACAATAAAAATAGAGAAAGAAATGTATTATCTCCTGGGAAATCTTCCTTTTGGCTGCAGACTGAGATTGAGACATCTCAGACTGAATCAAATTAAATAATAATGCGGATCAATTGAATTGACCTTTGTTATGGACTCCATTATCATTCCCATTTGTAAATCAAAAATATTTACTTTTGTATTTCTGAAGCATTGAAGATTTAATTCAAAGTAAAACATGACTCTGTCATTTGTAGCCTGATGTAATTTAATGTAAAAGAAGCTCGATGGTGCATTTAAGGAGCTCAGGAAAGTTTGTGCACGCCAGCTGCTTCCTGGAAAGCTGTTCATCTTTGTTTATGACATCATGAGGCACCAGTGGACGTTCATAATGAATGAAAGGTCCACACATAAATACAATCTAGAAATCTATAACTGTCCCATTTATGACATCAAACCTACAAAATTAGCTGTGAAAGGTTCCCCACCAGTTTCCCGCTTTGAAAAGAAATATATCAATTTAAGTAATAAGCAAAACAATTTCACGATACCTCGTTTGCTATGATTGTAAGAAAGACTTAGTGTTTGAAGCCGCAGCCTATACCTCATTTATAATTATCATTCACTCCAGATAACATCTCTGCTGTACATGAGGAGAGCTGGCAGTCTGCCATGTTAATGATCCCAGGTTTGGTTGTGGTGTCTATTCTGTCTGCTAAAACATGTAGATTTAGAGGCCCGACACTGAGAGTCAAAACTGAAGCTGTCTCTTTGGACTTCCACGAGTTTGTCACAGTAACTAATAATTTAGTTTTTTAAATAAACTTTATTTAGAAAACCGAACAGTGCCATACAAACCATTAGTTTAGAGTGCAGGATTGCATTATGTTGACATGTGGCTGACATGACAGGCACGAGCAGTTAGGATCATTTCTGTCTGAATCGGAACAGAAGTTTCCAGTCGGTTTGTTAACATCCAGGATGCCCAAGTCTAGTCCTGGAGATCTACTGTCCTTCTACTTTTAAATGCTTCTACTTGCATCCATTCTACACCTTCACTGAATCAAGGGAAAGGCTTGTTATGAGGCATCTGCAGATGATGAGGATGGGGAATTCAGCCATTTGTGTTGGAGAAGCAAAGCATCTAAAAGTTTCAGGATGGTAGATCTCGATCAGCTGACTTGGGCCCCCTGGTTAACATGAAGCATTTTATTCTGATCAGGCTTTTAGTCCAGAAACTCCATGTCCATTGGTTCTGTTTGCTTCTATTAGCATCTACTGGTAATATTCCAACTCTGATTTAGTAGCTCATACAAGAATCTATCTAAGAGGTAAATGATGCCACATAAATAAGTAGAATTGCATTAGCCTATCAACAAATATTCACCAATATCTTCATTGTGTTTGCATTTAGGTTTGTATGAATGTAAAAGATGCTTCCCAAACAACAACAACAAAAAGAGATGTTTATCACATGGCGAAGTCAGACAGTGGTGTTTTTGTGCAGCTTGGGAAGCTCCTACAGTTTTATCTTTGGCTGATAAGAGGAATTAGTCCGATGTGCCTTTAGAGGGTTATTTATTAGATTTGTTTTTCTTCCTCCAGCCTGTGTTAATAAAAGGAGGGGGAGGTGTGTCAGATAGTGACATGAAAGAGGCTGCTGTTGATGCTGGAGGTAGATCAGCAAAGGCACAAAGAAAGACGTGGTCACTTCCTGACCAAAGCGATTGACAATGAGGGCTGACGCCAGAGAAGAGGAGTGCACACGCTGAAGAACGTACATTCAGACAGCTCATTCATGTCTCTGAAGACGTGCATAAATAAACATGGGATTTTTTTTCCTACTTGCCATGGCATACGTTATTTACAGAAACTGATCATTAATCCAAGAGGACTTGCATGCATAAAAAAGTAAACAGAAAAAAAAGCACAAGCATGTTTTGCACATCACCTTGTTTTATCCCCAAATCACACGTATTGATGGTGAGAGAAGCAGCATCGCTTTGCACAGTGTGTGGCCAAGAGCTGATGAAAAGGCCCAATCACACATCTCTGATAATGGAGTCATCGCTGTCTCATAATGATGGAATTGAGCGCTATTGAAAAGTAAACAGAGGATCCACTGATTGCCCACTGAAAAAGACATTTCATGCAAATAGCTGTACACTTATCGAAGGCAGCCTAAAAACATGTCAGATGTGCAAAATTACAAGTTAAGAGATGAAACAGAAGTTTCTGTGGAACGGTTTTGTCATCTATAAATGAAGTGACAGAGCAGCGTTTTCACTTCAAGATGAGAAAAGGGTGAAGAGAAGGAGAACAATATGATGTTTCCTTTGATGGGATGAATGAGTTTACAGTGAATGAGGGAACGCTAAGGTGTTTCTTCACCTGCCTCTGTAGAAGCATCAAGTCCCCTAATGGGATTTTTCCCCTGGTCTTTTCCTCTCTTGCTGCTTTGTCGCCTCCTCACCATCTTTAATACCTCTGCTTCATTCACAGGGCTTGCTGTCTGAGATTCTTCGTAAGGAGGAAGACCCCAAGACGGCGTCCCAATCACTGCTGGTCAACCTGCGCGCCATGCAGAACTTCCTGCAGCTGCCGGAGGCCGAGCGCGACCGCATCTACCAGGAGGAGAGGGAGCGCAGCCTCACGGCAGCCTCCGCGATGGGCGCCGCGCCGCTCATCAGCACCCCGCCCAGTCGGCCCGTACAGGTACCTCTCCTTCTCTCTGGTCGGGATTTCTCTGTGGCGAAGCTTTTCTGCACGAAAAGTTTAATTATTAAGAGGATTGTCCTAGACAAACCATCGCAAAGCTCTGTACACAAAACAAGTAAAATAAATAAGAGAAGTAGGTGCCAAAGTAGCCAATAAAAATAGAAAACAAGACAAATAAATAAGCAGGTGGTTAGAAAAATAAATGAAAAAAGCTTATTTCACTGCTGCTGCTCCACTAATAATTCTTGGAAGAAGATTCTTACAGTTTAACCAGTTTGGTGCTTTTTTGTTGAGGGTTTCTCAAGACAAGAACTGAGTTTCGGTTGCTCCTCTGCAGCGCTACATGGCTGTATATGCGTGTAGTGTATCCTAAATCATCATATTTATATCCGTTTTGTTCAAAATGATCAGAGGATAAAAAAGCTCACATGCTGTAAACATCAGGTTAAACATTACCAATCAAACATGTCGATTCGTATGAGGCTGTTTAAGCTTTGGCCAACATGTACTGTAGCATTTAAGTTTATTAGTTAGTAAAGCTGCTTCTCTCGTAGTGATCGCTGGATAGAAACAGGAGGTCCTTCTGATTGAGCATTTCCTGTTTCTGTGTCACATGGTTGCTGCCACTTCTTGGAAACTACCAGCAGATAATGACTCAATTTAATCTAATGGGAAGTAAATGTGTGTGTCTGTGCAGATTCAAACCAAGTGACAGGACGTTTAGTACACTTTGACCCTAATTAGAAGTTTTCAGATCAACACATTGGTAAATAAAACCTTTATTAGTCACGACAGTGCCTCATAAAACACAAAGACATCAAACATTTTCACTCCATATCACACGTAACACTAGTCTATGAAACTTTGTTACCTCTTTGTTTAAAGCTTAAAGTTATTTTATGTTGCTGACAACAAAAGAAAAATACTGATTTGAATCAATATGTATGACAATCATGACCCAAACAACATTCAGAATATTCATTGTGTTATGTGTTTATACTGAACACTCCTCACACGATCATTAAAAAGCCTTGTTTTACATGCAGCAACAACAAGCATGCGTACAAGCGCCACCCTAACGCATTGTTTTCTTACGCACCTCATGTTACCCTTTATTTCAGGCTACAACACGTCTGCAAACACATAGAATAACTAAGAGCTGATTCACTCTTCCGAGCTGCACAGTGCAGAACATACTTTACATTCCTGCAGCATGTAAATGAGTTCTGCCTCATCCTCACCACACAGGTGAGAATGGCGCAAATGATGGGTCATTTTTTGTGCTAATTTTGACCTTTTTACCGCGCATCAGGCAGCACTAACGACACTCCTGTTTAAAAAAAAAAAGCTTACCCAGTGATGACGAGCCCTGCGAAGATCAAACACGGTTTAGTCAGAGCCTCCTTTCAAAATCCCTGCATACCACAGCACAACTTTGTACCCTCTGTGCAAATCAGTGTCCCTCATGTGAGAGGTATGTAGCAGCTTTCTACCACTTAAGCCCATTTGATGTGCGGTCGGCTGCAACTGGGAGGTGAGAGGGGCTGACAAAAGCATCCTCTGTCCTGTCCTCGGTGTAGGTTTAGCTCATTCAGGTAAGGAGAAGAGTAAAAGAGACTCAGGCCCACCCATCTTTCCCTTCTGAAAGCGCTCAGTGGGATGGCTGTTACCGGCCACACAAAGCTAAAAGAGAGACGCTTTCTAAAGCATTGATGCTTGAACATTAGCAGCACCACTTAGCAAGTTCACAGGCAGACCATGCCGAACAGTGGATCTTTGAACCAGAATTTATAGGAAGTAAAACAGAAGAAGAAGTATTTCCCAGTTTGATTACCTGCTGTTAGTGTTTTCATTGATGCAGCTGAAGCCAAGGTTGATGTCCTCTATGCTGTGTTTATGTGGGTTTCATGGGTTCTGGATGGGGGCTTCATTTGATATTGTTTATTTATTTTTATTTTTTTAGGATTTAAAGCAAAGCAGACTTAGATTTAACTTTAATAATCCCTTTGGGATGATTCCCTCAGGGAAATTAGATACTAAGTAGAGATTAAAAATAGAAATTTGCGCTATTATATGAAAGGTGCTTTATAAATTAATTACTTACAGTTAGAATCGAACATAAGTGCACAATAAGCCATCGGTCGTAGGTCTATAAGGTGTAAACACGGCAACAAAAGCAGCATTCAAAGTTCAAAACTCTTGTTTTTTTTTTTCTTCCTGTCGCTCAGTGCTGTAGACACATCAGTACAATAGCTCGGAGCCTAATATACTTCACCCGTATGACTTAAACTCACTGACATTTATCATCTCAACCTGCTCCCACACAAGGTAATTCTCACACCCCGCCACAAACACACACGTCTGCACACTCCATACACCTGGCCATCTGCCAGCCTCTCCTATGGAGCAATGCGGTGTGAATTTGCGCACATAAATCAGCCAGGGTGGCAATTGAGCCAGAGACAGAGGAGGCTTTTTATTGGCCTCATAAAAACAGATGCAGAGGTATGTTTCTCTCATGTGTGCTGATGGGTCGGCGCAGCTCTCCCCCGTCCACAAAGCCAGTCACTGCACGTCCCAGCCTTAACAATTTGCTTGACACAGTGTCGTCCTGCTCAGACTGACACGCCAACATCAAGCTGCCATAAAAGCAGATAAAAGGCCGAGGGTTCGACAGACATTCCAATTTCACCACAAATTTTAGGATTATGTGATTGTTTTTAACACATAAAGCGTGTATTAGGTGTCTAGACAAATACTTGAATTCATATATAGCTTTTTATCTGGTTGGAGTCGGTCGCTGTTGGTGTTATTATGGTTTATTTGAATGCCATTCACTTGCACTCACTCCCAACCCTGTGGATGTCTTCTTTGAGAAAGCCTCGTATGGAATGATTCATATGCTAATGGTTCTTGGGTAATGCTTTTATTAGGATGCTTGTTACCTTGTCAAAGGATTTTTGTCGAGATGCAACAAGCCGCTGATTAAAAATGATTTGATTTCACTTGACTTGCATTTGCTTTTTAATCACCAGCTTGACATAAGAATAATAACATTTCATACAACACATGTAAGTGTTTTAGAGCAAAGTAACACTCTTCTCTTTCTGTGTGTGTGTGTGTGTGTGTGTGTAATCTACACTCCAGTGTGTGTGAGTTTATGTACATGCCGGTGTAGACAGCTTTGTCATTTTATTCTGTTCGTGTTGGCTTGAACAAACATGGCTGTGTTGTGTTTCTGATACTGCAGCCCCGGAGGGAAGACTGTAACAGCGTAAGACCCGAGGATTGGAACTCCAGAATCCCCGTGGGCATTTCACCTGTGAGCAAGCGACTTCACCCACTCACCTCTCAAACTCATAGACAGTACACACTCTAGAACAACTAAACTTTCAGTCTTTTTTTTTGCATTGTCAGCGTTAATTTTCTACGGAAAATGTGTAGAAAATTATTATAACTATAATATTATAGACAGTAATGGCACAATAGGACATATAGATAATGATTCAATCTTAAGATGAATTATAAGCAATGTTGATAAATATACAAACAAAATTGTAAATCAGATAAAAAAGATTTGAGGTGTTTTGTTTAAACTTTAATGTGAAACGTTTCACTTGCGTTTTAGGTCAAACCGTCGCCTCTGCCGAGCGAGTGGAACGGCAAGACGGAAAGCTGCATCCTCAACATCAACTCCACCATTTATGATGAGATCCAGCAGGAGATGAAGAGGGCCAAAGTGTCCCAGGCGCTGTTCGCAAAGGTCGCTGCTTCCAAGAGTCAGGTACCAAAACACGTTTACTGGACTAGAAAATAAGGGAAGATTAGTTGCAAACAAGCCTGACATGTTTGCAGTTGTTTCTCCTTCAGAAACATCCATTTAAAGCAGGATAATACACATGTTTTAGTTTTTAAGCAGGTTTGTTTGTGTCCAAATAAGCTAATCTCTACCTGTAAGAGCCTTTTGTTAACTCTTTGTTGACACAGTGATGCACACACCTACATTAAAAGCATTAAAACACCTTCATTTCTACATCTGTGTCGCATTAAAATATCTAAAAACTTTGTTCAAAAAGTAGGAAAAGTTGCATTCATGCAGCAGATTGCTGACTTGTGGACATAATGTCCTGTGTTGTCTTTATTGTGGGTTTGGAGTTTAGCGGTCAGCACTGTTTTAACACCAAACAAACCTGTTTATATTAGCTGCACATGCTAAGATGATAAGGGGCTCCTGTCATCCTCTTACTGAGCATACACAGCTCACACAATGTGAGCCTGTCTGTGTAGGAAACAGAAAAATCGGTGGAAACATCCCAGCACTTTAACTCTTTATTAAAAGCAATTAAAAACGCACCGCCGAGGACTTCCCATTAAAGGTTTTTTATGAGTCTGTCGCAAGCAGAGTTGGAAAGATTTCCACAATTGTGCTTGATGAAGAAGATGGAGGGAGAAATAGATCACCAAGGGCGGAATAATCTTGAAATATCTGCAAAGGCTTTATTTTTTTCTTGCTGATTAGGATGATTATACCCCCAGATAGCTTTGTTTTACCAAATTGCAGTTTGATGCACAAACCACTGTTTTTGTTAAGGAGTTCAAAGACTCCTTGGTAGGATGGAGAAAGGGAAAGGGTGGGGTGGGGGGTGTGGGAGGCAGTCGCGGTTTAACCCACTCATTTCTCTCTCTTCTTAAATGACGTTTGTCTGGGAAACTGGTTTCCACTGTGCCTTCTCCACCTCCCTCCCGGTCTCCCCGTCTTGCCCCTCTACCTCTGCCGTTCCCCCCAATTTCTGCCTCTCTTTCACGTTCCATTCATGGCAGGCGGGTGTGAATGTGAATTGAGCAGCAGATAAGAAGTGTGCTAATTATGCCTCTGAAAAGGGGCCTGTGAGAGCACTTATCTCTGGCTCTATCTCGTAATGGGCGCTTCCCGGGCAGCTGGTCTCTCCCCCCGCCTTCCTCCCCAGCCGGCAACGCCACAGCTACCAGTGCCTTCAGACCAGTACCTGCTCCCAACACATCGCCGAGCCCCAAAAGGCAGGAGTCGAGTTTTCATCATCTTCGATTGATCGACTTGTAAGATAATTTTTCATTTCCCCAAATTCGCGAGTCCGACAAAAGTGAAGCGAGAAACGTCTGCTCCTTTTCATGCACATAAAAGTACGAGACAACGGCACGATAATGATTCAATTCGCAGATTAAACATTCAGTTATTTGCTACAAATAAAATTTAATGGCTTCAGATTTATCAGTGTAAAGTCATTCATTTATAATTGTAAATTTAATATAAACCAGTTTGGGATTTAAGATTTTATAAGTTTTTTGTTTTTTTTTAGGGGGGGGGGTGTTGTAACCTTTTCATGAACAAAGTCATTAAAAGAGAAAAAAATATTATAATAGAGTGAGAAAACTGCTTTTCTCCATTCTCATTGATCGCTATACGTTTAAGTGTTGCTGACTTTTATGTACTTGTTATAAAATATCATTTTGTCACAAAGAGGCAGAAAGAGTGTATTTAAAAGGCTTGATTCATCTTTTATTTATACACAAAAATATGTGATTTCTTCTGGAATCCATATGTGAGCGGGCAAAATGTGCAAGTAATTAGCAGTCTGTGTGTCTGTCTCATCAAGCTGCTTCGGTTATCTCCCCATCTCTGCTTGTACACCTCAACTGTTAAAATAACTTCTCATCTGATTTAGAGGATTTGTTTTGTGTGTTTGGTGGTTATTGGTGGATTTTTAATGTATTAATTTATCTTTTATAAATGCCCATGTAAATTTGAGAGGAAAGGTTAATTCTATTTATTTTATTTACATTGTTCAACATCGCCACTTAAGCTTAGGTCATGAGATGTTTGCAGCCTTGCAGCAGAAAAATAAAATAATAGTAGTAGCCATCCAAGCCCTGGGTAGAGAACCCTGCCAGCAGACTGCTGGTACTGAGCCTGGGAGAGCTGTGTGGATGTGGTTGGCAGTGAGGATGGAGGATGGGCAAGACTGGCAGGATGCCCATATGGGGTCCAGGGAAATAATCATTGGGGGAGGGTGACAAAGAGGCCTCATCACTGAAGCTGGCACTATCCTGTCAGCTTGGTGTGCAGTTCAGCCTCTTCAGGGTTTCCCAGCATGCTTTTCCTAGCACAAGATCAGGTGACCAGGATATGTTAGTCCTGTACGTTGCTTACGTGCTACAGTACATCGAGTAGCACATTTATTTAACGTGACAAGACGATGCAGATGTGGAAAAGGCAGACAGGACCCTGAAAGAAGCCACTGGCAGTACTGGTCCCCTGGGTGGGAAAGCAGCAAAGAGGAGTTTACCGATTGGTGCACGCTTCACTGAGTGTGTGCTCAGCGTGTAGGTGTGTGCTTATACTGTTTATAGAAATGTATGTGTGCTTCTCTTGCATTAAATACAGGTTTGTGTGCGGGCAGATTTAATGTGCGGAGCAGTGTTTGTGTACTCCGGTGTGTGTGTGTGAGTGTGTTGGGGAGGTTTCTGGAATGCAGCCACTCTGTCCTCTCTTAGGGCTCGTAACCACAGCAGGCCTCTGCCAGACCTCAACTGCCCCCCCCCCTCACATATTCAATGTTGCATTTCAATCACTCTTTTACTGCCACATATTCAGAGTAGTAGCTATAGAGCAATGAATCTAACCAAAGCTGTATTACTTTATCAGATTAATGGTTGCTGTTCACTTCAGGCCTGATCATTCTGTAATCCATGCAGCTATTCAGATTTATTAGGACAGACTTTGTGTTTACTTTTTGATAAAAATCAGAATCACTATTCATGATCCATCCTGCGATGATTCTAACGGATCAAATGCTCCAAAAATGCTCCATGTAGCTTCAGGGGATGTCAGACTTGGAGAAAACAAGTGTGTGCTGCCGTTTCAAACCCAGCGATGACACTGCCAGAAGAAGCGCGTTTAGCCAAACCGCCCGTTTCATTGTAGCCTGCAGAGGTGCGAGCTATGATCCGGGTAGCCTGGAGTTGATGTCAACATTATTAACTGGCTCAGTAAGGCTACAGCACCATGCAGCAGGCTGCAGTGCTTTTGTTTTCACTCATGTTTACATGAGACTGGCTAGCCTGGCAGAGAGGGCAGCTAATGGGAGGTTAGCCACAGGGTGGGGTGGAGCAGACTGGGGGTATTCCTTTGACACGACTTTTATGTCTAAACATCCCTGACACTTCCTGAGAGGAAACGTGCAACGGGTAGAATCAGAGCCCCTGCTGTCGTAAAACAAGCACCCTGGGAGCCCTGCACACCGTGGGGGCTCAAAACCCTCCGACTCCTCAATGACCAGTAGAGTACAGATCATCGTCACACCACCCTCATCTCTCTCGCTCTCTTTCTCTCTGTCTCTCTCGCACTCACTCATTCTCCCCTGGAAGAGGCTACGCTAATTAGCCAGACTCTAATGAGACAGAATGGCACTGATCTGGTCCGCCGCTGTGCCACCGGAGGGGGAGCCGTGCAGGGGGGGCTGGTGCAGTAGGGGGGTGGGAGAGGAGAGAGCGAGTGGTGGTGATGGTGGGGAGGTTGGTGCATGCCATCTGTCACCCTGCACCCGCCTGGCACGGCAGTCCCTGGAGTGGAGGACGGTGGGGAGTGAGTGCCATGTTGGTCTAGAGATGTGGGCTGGTAGGTGGGGGGTGGGGGGTGACGCTACTAAAGAAGGAAAGCAGGGTGACAGAATTACGGCGAATGTTTCCTTCACGTTTTAGAACTTCAGATTTCCTGTAAGACTCTGTCGTTTCACGTCGTTCTGGGACTCCAGCGCTTTTCCTTCATTTGGCATATGACACGCCCAACCACACTAAGCCAGTAAGCACACACACACACACACGTGCACTCTGTGTGTGTGTCAGTCTGCTGCATCCAGCGGCTGCCTAACAAGATGGGCAGATGGCTGACCTTTTCCGTGTCTGTTTCTAGATGGTAGAAGCTCAGATGTGTGTCTGTTAGTGAGGAGCCTCTTTGGGTCAGTGTGTTAAAAGTCAAGCTATGCGTCAAGATCTGTGTGCAGAGTCATTTAGTTTGGGAAACGGACATAGAATATGCTAACAGATGCTTGTGATAGTGGGATGGTAATGAGAGGATGCAAAGTTTGACTGTGTGCTGCTACAGCAGGGCAGCATCACGACTTCATTTCTGTCGGTGGGCTTCTCCACACCTCTCCGTCTCTTAAATTAGGCAGATCAGAGCAAGCGTCTGAAAGCCCCCGGGGATCTAAAAGGGCCGTGACTGTTTATTAATTGATTTATTTATTTATCTCCTCTCCCTGCTTGGTTATTAGGTTGCTATGGGAAACAGGCTAGGCCAGATCCCCTCTATTATTAAAGACAAATTTTTTTTAACTGGAGACCCAGCTGTCTGAATAATTAATTTACTGAATGAGTTATCTTGCAAACACCGACCCCCCCACCCCCCCACCTCCCGAAATAAGCCTGCTCTTATTGTTAAATGGACAGTGGAATTCCCACCAGCATGTTTTTCTCCCCACTGTTGAACCATCTCACTGAGCATGCTCGGAGCTCTTCCGAGTCTCTGCCATCTCTCTCTCACTTACGCCTTTACATGCCACCTCTTCACCCCATCTGTCTCCAACTGTGGAACTCACTTACTCTTCCTCGCCTACCTCCTACCCGGCAGTCCAAACTGGAGAATCTGCCTCGGCTGTCGGGACTCTTTGTCATCACCTTTAATGCATTATTAGATGATAAATGTTTTGTACTGTGCAGCAGCTGTTAGCCACTTTGGTGGATATCTGAACTCATTTCACTAGTCCTCTCTTGTTCAATCAGCTTAAATAGTACTACTTAGTGCATCAGCCACAAGCTGCCTCGCTCTTCCCATCCACCCATCGTGTTGACAAAAGTTCCTTGTGCTTTTCCTCGCTTTGTCTTCCCTACTAATGTTAGCAAGCTAACCCACTCTTACTGTCTCCACTTCTCCTGACAGACCACACAGGGCTTGTTCTGAGGCCCATTCTCACTAATCTGATCAGGCAGGCAAATACGCCGGGAAAAGCGCTTTAATGATCCCCCTAATTACCTCAAGTCAATACCAACTGTATTATTAGACTCGGGGAAAATATTCCATTAGGGTGCCCCCCGTGGGAGTCCCCCCTGTGCGCGCTGATGTCACGTGCAGCGCGCCCCCTACGCTTGTAATTAATTTTATTTACACACGCAGGAATGCACAAGGTCGCACCTGCAGCCCGGAGCCGCCCGACTCGGCCCGCCTAATCAGATCTGTCATAATTACCATTCTGCATGCTTCTGACACACGCCGGGAAATATTTCAATTTAACTACAGCCACTAGCGCCAGCAGATGCAGTCTGAGAGAGGGAGTGTGTACAAGTGTGTGTGCCTGAGATGTATGAGTGAGAGAGAGAGGGGGGGTGCATGGGGAGATATTAGCACCTATCCAAGTCATCATCCTGCTCATGTAGGCTTGGTCTTATCTTTTTCGCCCTCTGAGTATCTTCGCTCTGAGGAAGACTACTCTGTTGCTTTAACATGAAGAAGGCATAGACGTTGCTTTCTCTGCTGTGATTACCGGATTAAATATTCTGTTCCTAGCTGAAGATACATTTTTGGGTATTTGGCTAAACAGACAACCGCACATCTAAAGTTCTGTCAGCACTTTCTTCAGTTGAATATTTAGTTTCATTAGTATCTGAAGCAAACTTGTAGCCCAATTAAATCACTTATTTAACTGACATAGACAATTTGCAGGTTCTCTGCTATTTCAATCTCTAATTCAATAAGATCAGTCATGATTTATCAGCTTAATTATCCTTTGATATTAGCAATTAAACCCCAGCTTTGAATTAAATCTCAATCAAGCTCTTATAATTGATGGAATCAGGCTCCATGTAGGTGCTCTGTGTGTGTTTGTAATGAAGCTGCAGTTTTTGTTTATCTGTAGTTCATCCTCCATCTGCCTCATCAGTATTAAATAGAAAAGATTATAAACAAGAGGTAAATTTGTGGTGGGAGAAGAGTGTTTGAACACTCAGTGCAGCTCCAGTACCCAGATATCAGCCCACCAGCAGGATAAACTAGATTATGGCACAATTCAGCAATACTAATATTTGATTCAAAGAGGCACATGTACTAAAGCTTCATCTGTGACTCATTTTTCAGCCATTTGGTACACAGGATCAATCTGTGCTGCTTTCTTTTGGATTGTTTTTTTTATTTTGAAGGTGAATTTTGCTTATACGTGAAGCTTAAAGTTTAATTTGTGTGTATGAAATTACAAACGGTGTTGAGCAACGTGCAACACCAGCACAGTGTGGGGAACTCCCGGGTTGAACTTACGATGGCTTTTTATGCAGCTGTGATGAACTTTGCTGCAAAGGAGAAAATGTGTGGTTTAAAAAAAATCATTTAACCACACAGATGTTTAATGCGCTCCATGTTTGATGGACTGGTCATTTGCCTTTGGTTATTCTCTATGCTCCATCTGCCTCTATTTGCTCGCGCTAAAAATTCCCCCAGCACTTCATTGGTCCGGCAGCCATGACGTAAAGCCGCCACACAGAACGAGCTGGTATTGTCTCTGGGAGCAAGTGCTGACACAGAGAGGGCCACTTCCTGCACAGTCATGTCTTGCACACACAATGCACGTCGTGTTAGCTGTCGATCTGTCAACATTGACAACTTGTTTATTGTATCTGCAAAGGTTGCGACCCTTTTTCAGAAAACGCTCACTGTTTGGCAAAGACTCCTCGGATGGAGACGAAGCGTTTGGCATGTACGAGTCAGGCTGGCAAATTTCTCTCCTAAAGCTCAGGCCCTGACATCTCCACAAAGGAAGAGAGTGACTCAGTCTGGCAACAACAATCTGGAAGGCACCCCGCTCTGACACATCAGTCACACCGGCTTGATTTAATAAGAAAAATATAGTTAAAAGCACAAGTTTCATGTGGTTTAAATGATTCGGTTTTTAGAAGCTTTCCTTGAAGAGTCACATCTAGGCAGGATTATGACAATTATATCATCATCATCTCGTCTATCCATCATCTCAGATGCATGTCTGTTTGATCTATTTGTTTTCTACCTCGTTACAAAAGAGCAGACTGGAAAGTGGACTCAGATGGTGAGGTTATGAGAAATTATGCAGAGGTAAATAAAATGTGGGTTACCAATAAACCCTTTGATCACCACGTGGTGACCAGGCTTTAATTAATACATCGTGAAGAAAAGTCGTGTTATTATTGAAAGAAGTTCATTTTGGCTTATTTTCTATAGACATGTAGCATATGTAGGATCATTACCACTGCTGTTAGTTACAGGTGATCATGTGACCTGGTAGGATTGGGTAAGAGGTGGATTTAGTGACTTTATACAAGATGCTTTTACACGAGCTTAAAATGGTATTTTCTGTTTCAGATGAATAAACTGAGCTTCAGTGAACATGTTTTGCTTTTATTAAGTCTGATCATGTAAACCATCATTTAAAACATTAACACAGCTGATATTCACATGTAAACAAAAAGATTTGATAAAGAAATCCTTGATGTCGCTCCGGTTCTCTAATTCTTTCTGCCCAGTCATTGTGTTTCTCTTTGTCCTCTTCACACCCAGTTAACATAAGAAGTACATTTTATTTTTTATTTTAGTGAAGTTTGAAAAAGACTGGCTCAGATTTGCCTGAACACCTTTCAGGTTACATAAAATGCATTATTATTTAACATACTTCTGTTTGTTTCTACAGTGAGACACATTTAGTGATAAATGATCCAACAAGGTTACGTTTTGTGTAAACCATGCTCGTATTGCAAATATAGTTAGTTATAGACAAATAAATGGAACTTTATAATTGTATGTTGGAGGGATACAGAGTGTTGTTGCTGTATCTTTACCACCATCCTCCCAGTTGCCAGTGGGGTTCAGTTGAGGCCACTGACCTCATTTCCTCTGCTCTTTCTCCTTCACACCAAAGCCAAATTATACGTTCACACAGAGCTTTTCTGTTTGCATATAAAGACTTGCCTCTTTCCTGAAATGTGCAGTCAATTACTGCTTATTGTTGCAGGCGATTCACATATGCCCGAGCACCAGGAACATCTGAAAACTCTGCTGTCGTCAGCAGATGGGCGTCCACCACGGCGTAATGTATTTACAGAGCATCACAGCTTACCTTGTGGGTCGAACGTGCACGTGCAGTGTGCTGCTTGAGCGTGCACGGGGAAGAGAAACAGGTTTGAACATACTGTGTTATCTGCAGCATTTATCTGCGCGGTGTGGCCTGCCAGTGCTGGGACGCTGCCAGGTTCAAGGAGGAGGAAAGACAGTCATGCATTGTCTCCTACTTTTAGCTCTCTCCATATTTCAGACAGAGGGGAGATTTATCTGGCTGCCTCGGAAACTGTCCTCTCCTGAAACAGCCAGTCACAACAATAGCCACAATCATTTCTTCTATGATTTTAGTGTGTGTGTGTGTGTGTGTGTGTCATGGTGGCCGGTTTTGTCCAAACGCTGCTTACTTTTCACTAAAGCATTATTTCTGGTCACGCATTAATCTGCGGATGGAAGGGGGGAAAGCTAAAATGGCAAATTGATGGACATCTGTTGGCTTATTTTATTTATTTTCGCGGTGGCCGAGGTCAGCTTGATGGGACTGATAACAAGCAAATGAGATTAGGGGGAAGGTGTTGGTCCAGGCCGTGTGACAGACTGTCTGTCTGTCTTTCTGCTGTCCCTGTCTCACAGCAAAGCCTGTTTTTTTTCCTTGCTTCCATGCGGGCGATGTGTGCAGTGGTTTGGTGGTGAAGGGGTGAATGGGTAGGTGGGTTGGCCAGTGAATACCATGCTGTCCTCTCACAGGGCAGGCCCATGCCCTCATTGGCAGCTTGTGACTGCAGCTCTCACATACAGCGTGTACTGCATTGCATACTTGGGTGAATCTTGTGCATGAATTCGGCTATTGTGTAGCAAGAAAATCTTCTTTTTTTTTATTTTATTAATCACCCGTTTTCTATTTATATAAAAACTATATGATGGTCTGCTGAGGCTCATGAGGTTCTGTCTGGACCTCTTCAGTTATAATTTGGTACCTCGTGACACCAAAGCCTCTCAAGCTGCTGGTCAGATCTGTTTTATAGACCAAGAAAAGCTTATTTAAGTCCATTTGTTTGTCCAGGAAGTAAGTTATTAGAGGGAATGTATTACAGTGTGATATTGTTGCAGGTGTGTAACAATACAAGACAGCTCTAAGCTTGTTGGTATATTTCCTTTTTATGAACATGAATAAAGTACTTTTACTTTATTACTGCTCAATGTGATGAAAATAGATAAACCTGGAAGCACATCACTCTTAGTTTCAGGTTTAATTTATTACTATTTAATTTACACAGCATTTACTAGGAGTGCTGTTCTGAATATATCTTTTGGGCTTCAGGACTTTAGTTGTAACATAACTGACTGGTTATAGTGTAGTACTTTGCTACAGTTCCTAATAAAGCCATGCCTGTTGCTAGGTAACCAGATGTCCCGCCTTGTGTGGGACAGGCGTCCATTACATTTCATTTGACCCACAAATCAAGACGCTGTCCTGCTCTCGCATTGATCTTAATACAGAAGTAACAACGTGGGACAGCGACTTGATTTTTGGGACGATGTCCCCCCATCATACATACCTGCAAGCCCCAACTATAATTACTTCTGCAAAAACTACAAAAATCAAAGTCTGGTGATGATGCAGTGTGACCTTGGATCTATAGGCCACATGTTCATGACAGTTCTCATATAGCAGGAAGCTTATTAAGCCATCTTTAGGAGCCAAGTTAGGTCTGTGAAGTGCAACTTTAACAAAAACTGCAGAGTTCTGCACCCTCCTCCTTTGTACGGCTGTCCAAAGGGGGACGTCTGGTCATCCTAGTTGTAACAACAACTGGTGGTCTGACACAGTCACACGATTTGATTGGGTCACATCTCTGATCTTGGCTTTCTATATCGAGCTAGCGAGGCAGAATTCAACAAGACAATGACATGGATGAGAAACCGATGTATGAATGAATTTCCATTAAACCAGAAGCTGCTACTGCATACTGCTCTGTGTCAACACCTTCAGAAAGAAAGGGGAAAAACATTGCAAAGACACCGATTATGACCCATGTGGAGAAAGCTTTGGCGTATTTAGCTGTGCTGCCCTCTTGGCTGTATTTTCACACGTTCCTATGATGTTGGTAATGTAGAGATGAATGGATTCTGCAGGTTTTGGACAGTGGATGTGTTTCTGCCAGCCAGCATCGTGACACAAAGCTTAAACAGCATTTACATCAGTCATGCAGCTTATCCATCAGAGAATTCAACAATAAGGCATTTTCCCGCAGAGCAGTGCGATCTGCATGTGTGCTGTAACTTAATGATGCTTCTCTTTGAAATGATCTTCCCATCTCACCTGATCTCTGCTCAGGGACTTTGCAAAGTTTAAATATTAGATTTGCAAACAGTCCTCAATAATTTTGATTTATTATACTCTTGGGTCAATAAAAGCCTCAAAATAGGAAGAAACTGGCTTTTAATTTCTTTAACAGCGAGCTAAAACGTCCACATCAGCTGGTGTGGACGTTATTAAGTGACCATGAGAAGGATCAGGGTGCAACAGGGTGTGAAACTTAACTTCCACAAACCCAAAAATCATCCATCCAATCAATCACAAAAGGTTTTTCAACTTTTGCTTCCTCTTTGTTGCATTTTTGCAGCCGAGGTGTTTAAAGCGTCACATGAGGAAAACCTCTCCACATTGTGTGTGTGTGTGTGTGTGTGTGTGTGTGCTGTAGTGTATTCTCTGTTGGTCTGCAACTAGGCCTGCTCTGAACTACTCGTTCTGTTTATTTATAGAGAGCCCTTAATGATCTTCAACAAAACACCGAGTACACTGGATTGAAGAGCCCTAGATTTTTGTTTTCTGGAACGTATTGGAACACTTTAGTGGCAGGGCAGCAAGTTCCATGATCCAATCAAGAGCAGTTGGTGCTTGTCAGCTGCGGTGGAGAGGCTCCACAAATTACATTAAACAATAAAGGGGGGAAAACAGATTTGCAACAGTATGGTAATACCAGCCGAGTGCGGGAATGTTGAACATAAAATCTCGCTCATGTACTTACTTTATTCAAATATGTTAACTTGTTAATGTTCGCTATATAAATGACTTGTTAATATTTTACATGTACATGTAATAAATCCAGCTGATCTTTGAAAGTTTAGCTACAAACAGTAGAAGTGCCCGTGTCTTTCCTCGCTCTCGTCTCGCTGCCTCTGCCTGGCCTGTGGAAGCAATGCAATTAGACAAACACAAACAACGCTCCTGAAACTGCGGTGGAAAGTGCTGACTGTCCACAGTGCAGGCTGGGAGCTGCGCTAACTGCTGCTTAGTGCACATCGCGTCACAAAAAGTTCAGCCTTTTTCTGCCACATGAGTTTTTTTTCCCTTCAGTCCTCTTTAAACACCGGCTCAAGAACATGTAAAACGGTCAAACGCAGGCAGAAATGTTTAAAAAACTAATAAAGTCTGTACTGTGTTTCATCAAATGGACTTCCTGGCATTGAGACGGAGTTCACGGCGCGCCTTTGTTTGATTGGCTCTGCTACTTTGGGTTTAATCCTGCTGGTTTGGGGAGTGTTTGAGTTGGATTACTCCATCGTTGGGCTGGGGTACTGTTTCTCTGGCTTTGACAAGATGGTGTGTGGTGGTTTGTGTGTGTGTGTGTGTGTGTGTTCTTCAATACCGAATCAGCTGAAACCACAGACAGCCCAACTGGAGCGCCGTCCAAATCCCTCTGCATGCAAATTAAAAACGCAACAATAAACGTGGCAAAGGAACAAGGTGGGCACGCAGGCTTTATGGCCCCCTCTACTCACCACCCCCCACCTCTCGCTTTCTCTCTCCTCCGTTCTCCTTTACTCTTTATGTCTCTTCCCCCACTCGGCTCCGTCTAAAAGCCCTCCTGGGTTTGATGTGGCTTATGGGAGGAGTTGGAACAGGGGACAACCAAACTGCTGAGTTATCTCCTGCATGCAGTGTGGCAGCGTGGCTCTGCCCTCTGTGTGTGTGTGTGTGTGTGTGTGTGTGTGTGCAGACCAGCAGCACGGTGTAATCCTGTGGAAATGAAAGGTGCTGCCGCGCACTGGCCGGGAGATTACAGCGCCGCTCTGTCGCACTGCCAGGACACACCACCCGACTGAGACAGCGTCACACACTCGCCCACACACACACACACACACACACACACTTTGCTGCTTCTCTTTGACGCTTTTCCTCCTTGGTCATCCCTTCCTTTTTTTATCTATTCTTGTTTCTTTTCACCCCTCTTGCAGCTTCTGTAGTTTCATGCCCCGCTAACCGCCAGCTCTCATTGGCTGTCCGACACAACTCGGTGTGTGTTTTCACACACTGGCCTGTGTCGGGTTCGGTCATCAGCATGTCACTCAGCCTCTAAAGAGCCCTCAGCATGTCACTCAGCTGAGTGAACAAACACACTTTCATGACTGCAACTGTTCCCCAGAACAAAACAATGTTCATCATCACAAACCCGAGTTTAATGGAAATGCAACTAATCTTTATAAACAATTACAATAACTTTATAAATACATATATTTCTATATATAATGTTGTCAAAGCAGAAGCTTTTAATTAGGAGAATGGAAATTAATTTCAGGAATGGAAATAAGTAATTACATTTGAGCTGAAGTTTCCTAAAATGCACCAGGAAATGATGCCTGAAGACAAACAGATTATTATTATTAAGATTCTGTTGTTCAATCAGAGCATCAAGATAGGACATTTTCCTAAAGTCAGTAATGAAAAGCAAATAAATAAATAAAAGTTTACAGTGTCATGTTACTATAGCAACCCAGACAGGACAACATGCTTAAAGTTTGTTTTTTATTTAATGTCACCTCGTGTTGTTTTGGGATGGACGGCAGATATTTAGTTTATTTTATAGTCTGGTTGAGGAGGCAAGCTAAAAGCTACTGCTGCTCTTCCAGATATCACATCAGATTATGTGTTTTAGAGGAAGTCTAAGAGAGAAAGATTTTTAGCTTGTTGTGAGAAACCTTTTTCACTTTTATTTTGGGCACATTTTTATTTATAAGTAATCACAGAGTCTAAAATTGACTCTTGCAGCTGTTTAAGTTGCTTTAAATGTTTCAGCAAAATGTTTTCTGAGCAAAAATAATAGATTGAGAGAGAATTAGCTCACCAGCACAAGCAAGCCAAACCAAAATAAAAGCTTCCCCTAAACAAATAAAAGTCATTAAAAGGTGCATCTTAGCTCCTTTTATCTGAATAGTTTTACGCCAGTTTTTCCTTCGAAGGAGAGAAGTGTAAAACTCCCTGTCCAGAGATGTAAACATCTCATCTTGACAGGTTTAAATGGTTAAAATTCCACCCAATATAATCCTGTTACCGTGACACGGTTTCTCTGAACTAATAGTTGTTAATTCGCTGTATGTCATGTTGAAGTATTTGTACTGCGGCTGACGTTTAACGGACGTGACATCAGCTCGTCACTGAACCCTTTAATCACAACATTCAGCCTCATTGTGCGTTTTATTTATCAAATAAAAGCTTTTATTTCTACATGCATTTGTGAAAGTCCCGTCTCGGGCCTCAGCTGTGTGTTTCATGGCCCTCTGCTGGATCGTTTCAAACATGGGAGTCACTTGCTTCCTCCCCAGGGTGCTGCTCAATATGCACTCAGTATGCCAGTGTGTGCTTCTTGTCACATTAAATCCTTCCACCCCGCTGTGCTGCTTGACCTTGGCTAATTCACGTCTTCATCTTCATCTGTGGAACAACAACACACGGCCTGCAGGTGCGCCGTTGTCACCCAGCAACGTGTCCTTTTTTCACTGCGTACTTTCCTTTTGTTTGTGTTGTTGCTGGATGTAGTTTATGTACCACCATCTTCCTCGTTTGTTTCACTGATACACACATTTATTTGTGTTAAAGTTATCTGATTCTTCATGAAGAAACGGAGTATTTTAGCATGTTTAGAAGCAGCTGTGAAGGCAGGATGACTATTAAAACAAAGAATTTCATTAACGTTCCATCATCTGTCTCGTTTTCAGGGCTGGCTCTGTGAGCTGCTGCGTTGGAAGGAGGACCCGTCTCCAGAGAACCGGACACTCTGGGAGAACCTCTCCATGATCCGACGCTTCCTGAGCCTGTCCCAGGCCGAGCGGGACGCCATCTACGAGCAGGAGAGCAGCGCCGGCCAGCAGCACCACAATGAGCGTCCGTCACACCTGATGCACATTTCCAGCGACCAGCTTCAGGTGAGTCCCTGCTGGCCCCACCTGTTTCAATACTAACATAACTTTGTAACCATATAGCTGTTACAACATATAATCATGCTTTTTTATGTTCTGGTTTCATTTTTGGAATAAATAATAAAACATTTATTTTTACTGACATAGAAATAAAGATATTTTAAGGGACATTTTAACAGACTTTTAACATTTGCATCTGAAATAGAGACTCAAGAGGACAAACGTCCCCATAAGGACAGAAACGTGCTGCATTAATGTTGCAGCCAAACATTAAATAAACACAGTGAATAAATGAAATGGAGCAAACCCGTGCAGAGCACTGGGAGAGCAGATCATTTATCAGTATGAGTTTTGTATTGTTTGTCTGTGAATATAGGTCATAATGTAACAGACTGGTGTTAACATCAGTTCAGCTGGGATGACGGTGTTTTATGTGGGACGGTCATTCTGAGCCCAAACAGGCCAAAACTCTGTTTTCTAAAAGACAACTATAAATATAAAGCACATGTACATACAACACACATTGTAATCCTTCTACTCATTATTCACAGTTAGAATTGTTGCAGAAAGTTTACATTATAGGGCTAAATAATTAATCCGACATGAAACCCTTAAATGGAAATTAATACTAATTAGACCCTAAATGAATGTATACAGGATCCACGAGACACTTGTGTCGATAATCCTCTGCTTACCCTTATCCTAAAAGTCTCAAACAAATAAGTGAAAAAACATCATTTCTTTCCTTTCATGTATTCTTAACTAATATTCTTGGAAAATGGATAAACAACACTTAGGAGTTATAATGAACACTTGTAAATTAGAACCACAGCAACACTTCAAAGTTCCCACTTTTCAGCGAAAGCCATTTCAAAGATATGATTAGGCTGAACTTCTTTAACAGAGCCGCTTTATACGAGACATCTGGCGTATGAATAGAAAGTAACACACAGCCGCGCTTAACGGCAGAAACATCTTAATGAAGTACAATAATACTTCTATTAAAAGTCCGTGCCACATCTGACTGGCTGATTAGTTATTTGGTTACTTGGATACATGGCCACCATTTCACAAAGACTCTCATTTACTGGATATAAATAAGGTAATAGGATTTCTCTTACAAATCAGTTTCAGCAGCAGATATGGAATGAGGGAGTTTTGTGCATGCAAACCGAAATGCTCGTAGATGGATTAAATAGGATTATTTCAGATTTAATGCTGCAGTTCTGCACTGTCCATAAAGACTAGTGTTTAAATATTTTGTGCCTCCCTTTCACTAACGTGATACATTAGTTAAATTAGGGAGAACTATCATAGCTCGGTATATTGGTACAGTAAAATCCCATCTTTGGGTGCATTTATGCAGCTGGCCCCTGCAAAGTGCTGTTTTCCAAACTTGATTATGAAACACCTATCTACAGTGTCTGAGTCAGAAATGAAAATAAAAGAGCACCCACTTTGTGGGGGTCAACAGGGAGCACGAGTTGCCCACTCGCTCCCTCTCCAGCCACACAATGAGACATTTTACGAGTAATGTGTCATGTGTTTATACTAACGGGACTCTGACGGCAAAGTGAAAGCCATCGATAGCATTCTCACAAATCAGCCAGACCATCGCTGGGTGAATTGTGTGCGGGGAGCTTGTTTATCGCTGCCTGGCAATGGAGCCAGATAAGCAGGACAGGATATAATGGAGCGACTGGTTTCCCCGCGAGTTCCCACTAAGCGTGGAGCTGCTTGTGTCTCTGTGAGTGTTACTGTTCCCTCCACAGACACAATCTCGCGCTACCAAAAAGTCCTATCTGCAGAAGTGATTGCATTCAGTGCCGTCCTGCATGGAACATTCCTTCAGCAGAGCCTGTTCTCCACACAGCAGGCCCATTTTTCCTCACAGCTCAATTGATTTTAATGAAAGGCCTTATTAAGGTGGCGATAAGTGTTCACTGTTCACTCATCTCCTTTCTCTCGTCTTCGTTCCCCCCCTGCAGGCTCAGCCGCCTCAGACGCAGCAGCACCAGCCCTCCTTGTCCCTCCACCCCTCCCAACCCCTTCTATCCCAGCAGCCCTTACAGCAACAGCAACCCACCACCGGCCCCCGGTTGCCACCACGCCAGCCCTCCACCGCTTCCCCGGCCGAGACGGAGGACGAGGGCAGCCGCGTGGGCAGCATCAAGTCCCGCCCCAGCGGGGGGAAGATCTCGCTGGAGGCCCTGGGCATCCTGCAGAGCTTCATCCAGGATGTGGGCCTCTACCCCGACGAGGAAGCCATCCACACCCTCTCGGCTCAGCTGGACTTGCCCAAGCTGACCATCATCAAGTTCTTCCAGAACCAGCGCTTCTACGTCAACCACCCGGTGAAGGTGCTCAAGGAGCCCAGCAACAACAACAACAACAGCACGGCAGCGAACAGCAACAGCAGCAGCAGCAGCAGCGGCAGCAGCCCCGCCTTCGAGGAGGAGCTGACGGACTTCA
Organism: Pseudomugil gertrudae; assembly: GCA_037177535.1. Taxonomy (NCBI): domain Eukaryota; kingdom Metazoa; phylum Chordata; class Actinopteri; order Atheriniformes; family Pseudomugilidae; genus Pseudomugil; species Pseudomugil gertrudae. The sequence goes on along the minus strand of JBAMHV010000006.1, from coordinate 2,505,501 downwards.
GGGAGAGCGGAGAGCTGCTGAAGGAGCTGGACGAGAGCACGCAGACCAACAGCACCATCTTCTCCATCAAGATCGAAGAGCAGCTGGTTCGAGGCGCCGAGGCCCACTCAGAGTTGGAGCACGAGATCAAGGAGTAGGACCCCCCCACCCCTCTTCCTCCTTCCTCTTCCTCGTCTCGTCACATACTCAGACTTTTCTCATGCACGCACAGACTGATGATGCTGCATGTAAAGCTCCGGCTGACACAGAAACACTGCAAACGCAGAAAACTAGTGTTCTCAGAATAAAGGCGTCCGAACTGAACAAGGACTAACGTCTGAAACACACACACACACACACACACACACACACACACTGGAAAGCCCGTTTCAGACTCGGTAAAACAAGGACTACTTTTTGGATTTTGTAAAACTTGTATTATTTACTGTAAAGACTTATGCATCGATTAAATAACCTGCACAAAAAAAATATTCCGAGTATGTTGCCGTGGATATTTGCTGACTGCACTCTATGTACGTTGTTTTACACTGAATATCTTTTTTTTGAACTACTGATTATATTCAAAAGGAAAAAAAATCCCCTGGACTTTGATAGGTGTTTACGTATGTGATGTTTAACTGGATTTTGTTTTTTTAAAATAGCAAATGAAATCAAGGACCAAGTGGTTGTCAAGGCCTTAATTATGAGGTATCAAGTCTGGAGCCTGCTGGCTAGATAGGTTTTTCTTTTAAAAAGAGCATAATGTAATTATGGATCACTCCAAACTTTGGGAATGCAATCACCCAGCCCAGGTGCATCTCCGAGAATAGCTCGGTCTTTACTTATTTGTTAGGGAAGAAATATAAATATATAAATATATATATAGACATTATATTGTAACTGTATAAAATAGACAAAAAAAGAACAAAAAAAGTCTTAAACTATGCCAACAAATGCCTTGTACTATACGGCACTGCCGACGTTAGATTATTTTGCAAAACCTCTGTCACTGTAACTGAGTTGCCACACAGTTAGAAATGTGAATGACACCATGTTTATGTTGTCCGACGTTATTTATTTGCAGTTCATGCAGCATTTCTGTCATTTTTTATTCTAACCTTTTGTCACGTGGCGCTTTTCTTTTTTTTTTAAATCCCCTTTTTTCTATTTATAAATGTAATTTCAATGGGCAGTAAAAGCAAAAAGTGTCTTAAACGTTTTAAATGGAGAAATGTGCTTTAAAGGTTGCCTATAAAGTGCTGTATGTCGAGCAACTCATGCTACAAGCTTCACGATTAATGTTGTATGCAATTTTTACTATCATGCAAATAAGCTTAGGTAAAAAAAAAGACTAACCTTAGAAAGAAAACATATGCAATCTGTGTAAAAGAAAAAGTGGATGTCTGCGATGCGTCTTCCTTTGGTTACCGATCCAATTCAAAAGTAAAAAAAAAAATCTCCTGTACAAAAGTTTCTTTTTTTATGAGTTCATTTCAATGAGAACAGCAGTTATTTTGTTACGACTGTTTTATAAGTGTTTCTCGGTTCTGCAGAAATGTCCTAACTAGAAGTGATCGATTGTTTAAAATGAAACGATTAAACTGTTTGTATTGTACCACAGATTTCTTGGCATTAACTTGACCAGACTCTTTTGGCCCCAGAGGGATTTTTCTTTATTTTTATTTTGTCGCCTCTGGAAACAAAAGACGAGACAATGTGAATTGTTTTTTAAGAAACTACTGCGTCTGACTCGTTTCAGCTGAGGTCACTGAACACATGTTGTTTGTAATAACTGTAAATATCACATCTTATGAATCATTGATTGTTTATTATTGTAAATACATTTGAAGTTTGTGTAAGAGCTCACCGTATGAAACTGAAACGCTCTGTCGTGCCTCTTCCTCTCAGACCGACTGTACCTGGCCGCTTCTACTGCATCTTCACTTCTACTGAGTGTATCTGAAACACCTGTGAAATCTGAAATAAATGAAAAGAAAGAAAAAAAAAGTGAGGTGTGAACACCTGGAATGGCGAAGCCCTGTGAAGCGGCGCAGGTGTCCCGACCTCGCTGCGAACCCCCAGGTGAGGACAGGTGTCTGCACCTTTAGGAAATTACCCTCACCTGTTAACACCCTGAGAAACACGCCAGCCTGCCTGTCTGGGCCGGCGTTCCCGTCACAATCTGAGCTTTTTTTTTTCTTTGTGTGTGTGTGTGTGTGTTCAGAGGAAAACACAAATATCAATGTGTGAGACACTCGGGATGATTCATGCTGTTTGTCAGAGGTGATGAGACGCGTGTTAAGAGGTGAACAGCTGATTACCACGTCATGAAATAAAGAGGCAACATTAAGCTTCATTACTTCTCTTTCCTCTCGTTGCTGTTACGCATGGCTCGGTGACAATCGGAGGTGCCAACAAACAATAGCAACTCCAGCATTATATCATTATTCTGTGTTTTCAGAAGGATCAGCCATGTTTGCCTCAGCCTTACTAAAGGTTTTGCACGCAGATGGCTAATACTTCTCTGGAACGCAGTACAGAGGGTGAGGGGAAAGAATCATCCTGACATGGGATGGATGGGAATGCAAATCCTGCAGGGAACAGCAGAGACGACGCACCACCTTCCTCTACAATACCTCTACAAGATGTTCCCACAATAAATAAAAAGCCAGACTGGTGAATCAGTGGCTGTAACCCCGAGCCGGGGTATTTTTAAATCAAATTAGAGGCATAGACGGTGCCACATCGTGCTGCGGCGCGCCACTTGTTAGAAGAAGATAAAGTATCTGCTTGTGATATTTGTAGGAATCCTCTCAGTGTGTGTGTGAGCAAACAAACGGCTTCACACATGAAGGTTTCAGCGGACGCAGACGGACGGCGTGGGCAGGCTGAGGTCAGAAAGGTCAGCTTAAGTCTATGGGTTTGGGAGAGGAGGTGCTCGTCTGCAGGGACAGAGGAAGCTACACATGGGCTGGAGTAATCCTTCAGGTGGTAGAACCCACCCCCACCCCCCCCAGGCCACACACACATAACAAGCTGACCACACACTGGAAATAACACACTTTTAACATAGTGAGATGTGTGTGGAAAGAAAATATATGAGGAAGTGTTAACCTCTTCTCCCAAACTGGAGCCTATCCCAGCAATGATTGTGCGAGAGGTGGGGTACACCCCGGACAGGTCACCAGGTCATTGTAAAAGACATATAAGCTACATTTCTCCAGTAAATTAGAGATTTTTATTAAGGCTGTAAAATATATTTGTTAATGCAAACAGTCTGTGAAATAAACATTTTGTAATGTAATAATGCTTAAACATTACCGTCATATCAAAATGTAAATATGAATTATTTAAGCCAGAGAAGCTGATTTATTTTGTCTTTTTTTACTACGTTAAACTGAATCCATGAAAAAGCTTTTTTTTACATTTAGTTTTCTCATCATTGGGTGTGCAGAAACACTCCTGACAGTTTCTTTTCTGTTAATCTTCATCTTAGCAAGACAAAAAAAAGCTCTTTTACAAGTGAGTCGTGGTCCTGGATATGTACAGCAAACACACAAACATACCAGTTACATGGTTAAAACGCAACATTACATTAGAAGAATCCGTTTTGTGGAGTTGATCGCATTAACTTTTCATTTGGATTAAGAATTAAATGAATTTATTTAGCTTTTAGTTTTTCTGACACATGAACACGCCGCGTTGTGGCTCAGAAAGTTTAGGAGCATCTGGCGTAGAGGTTACAGAGGCAGGTCTGGGTTTGGAGCAGAGGTTTTTAAGCTTGTTTTTTAAAGGAAACTGTCAGAGTCTTTATAAATAAAACATGCCTAAAATCTGCTTTTCACATAAAGATAAGGCCAAATTGAGTTTTTTGATGTTATGTGTACAAACTTTGTTTATGGGCAATACACTTGTTTTCCAGGTGGGTTTGCATTCACCTCCCATCCAGAACACAGTAAACTAAACAAGAAAAGTGGAAAAAAATCTGCTTTATTTTACAAAACTAACCAATCGTATGGGCTGGGCTGATAGCTCAGATGTGATTGGCTGAACTTCTTCCTCCGCTTCCTGATTACTACGTCATCCGACTGGAGCGAATCGGTGGCCGACAGGTGCAAACGGGCTTCATGTACTGATGCATAAACGGCAACGCTGCAGACTCTCACAACAGAAATGACGTGATTAAAGTTTCTGCTAATTTTAAGACAATAATTTAAATCAGGTGCTCTATTTATTATTATTTCAATCAAGGTTAGATTAGTAAGTAATGCGTACCTTGATGTGGTTTCTGTCCTGCCCTCAGGTTGCTCAAACTTCCCACCCTCTCCCTCCCCCTTTATATCTGACTCACTTGGGGCCCCGATGTTCATGGTCTGAGGATACTGTGGTATGTGTGATAGTTGTTACGTCCCCATTAAACCATTTATGCATTACTGTTTGACGTCTTTTCTCTCTCTAATACATGTTTTCTTGTTATCAGCAAGATAGTACAGGTTTTTGTTAACGTTATAAAAGTTATAATAAAAACATGCCATCTACTGGTGAAATGCTGTTACTGCACTCATTGAGAGGGGACGCTTTTCATAGCAGGGGGGCTTTTCACCATTCAGACAATGGTGAAAATAACAGACTGGTGGGAAGTTTGGGCAGCGTGAAGGCAGGAAGAAAACCACTCATCCATCCATTTTCTACCGCTTGATCCCAGAGCAGGGTCGCAGGGGGGCTGGAGCCAATCCCAGCTGTCGCAGGAAGAAAACATCATTCGTAATTATTTATCATTTACATTTGGACTTCATGTTGTTTTCTAAAAAACATCAGCTGATTTACATTATTGACGTAATAATTGTAGAAACTTTGATCATGTATCAGCATTTCCGCTGTGAGGAGGAATGTGAGATAGATAGATAGATACTTTATTGATCTCCAGGAGAGAATGTGGAGCATTTCATCCTTTATGCAGCGTGTTTTTGTTTGTTTGCACCTGTCGGCTAACGTAAGCATAGCAACGAGCGAGGCTGATGAAGAGCAGCATCCAAAACCTCCTGCACGACACCGAGAGGCAAAGGAGGAAAAGTTGTTTCTCAAAAAGACTGTAGATAAAAAGGAGAGGTCGGACATGAGTCGGTATTGTTTTAGAGGCGTGGCTTTGCTTTTCATAAAATCCAGATGTATTCTGTAAAGAATTAATTAAGGATTTAATAAGTTTATACTTCTTCCTACCCCTTTACGAACACGTTTAATAAGTTCTGTTTCTTTTACTCTTTTGTTTTATTGTTTTATAAGTTGTTTATTGTGTATATATATATATATATATATATATATATATAAAAAAGTTGTTTATTGTTTTGCAAGACACACTTAAGCTGTAAATGTTCGAAAATTTAAAAAACATTTTTTTTACACTTTTATCAGCATCAATGGATTCATTTAGACAACTCTGATAAAATCCCTTATTTATTTAATTAATATCGGCTGTGTATTTTTTTTTTTACAATTACCTGCCGACCCTCTGAAATTCTCTCCCGGCTCTCATGAGGGTCCCGACCCCCAGTTTGAGAACCACTGGTCTGGGAGACCTGGATTCAAGCCCCTGACTGCCCTCTGGATGCTGACACATGGCAGCTTACTGCTCTTCCATAACACCTTCTAAAGAGAGAGAAGGGTCAAATGCTGAGCCAAAGCTCACAAACAGGGTTAATAAAGTCAAATAATAATAATAATGTTATTAAAAGCTGCCTCACGCCCCCTGCAGGTCAGAAGTTTTACTCTATGGGCAGCATAAATAAATAAATATAATAAATATATTATATATATATAAAATATAGATATCAATAATACATTTTTAGACGTCCCTTTCATAGACAAAGCAGCTCGGATGAAAGCATCATGCGTTAATGCAATCATTTGAATCTGATGTAGCCAGGATGCACATCTGCAGTATGGACATGTTTAAAGCACATACACGCTCCACTAACCACAAACCCCCCAGAGTACTCATGAAGACGTCAATCACAAAGTAAGCATCGACACGTCAGAGAAGGGAGTTTGGCTTTACGGATGCAGATTTGAAGTATTTCGCTGTGAAATCCACTTACTCTGTCCTCCGCAGAGCTCGCAACATTCAGTTATTACACAAACATTTGAAGAATTTCACAGCATCATGAGGTGGTGTAACTTTATTTCTGACTGCAGGGAAGAATTTAGCTCATGTCCCGTATAACATTAGGTTGAAGCTGCTCTCATGAGAAACTTTTCCCCTCCAAAGTGAGACGGGGAGCATCTGGAGAATCCCAAAACAAGAAGCTGCTTTTCAGGAATGTGATTAAACCACAAGCTGGTTTCAGCTGTTAGTCATAATTTAGCATGCTATGTTTTAAACTGAAGCTTTGTGGAATAAAGGTTTTGCTCTACACATTGCAGGGTTCCAGTTGCAGCGGCCTGGAGAGGACGAACCAGCATTATCTTGCTGAGTGGATGCACCTGTGAAGGTGTGGATATAAGATCCGTCTGCAGGGTTTGTCACTCTGCTGTGGCACCTTTACTTTGAGTTAATCCTTTGATTATGTTTCTGAGTTTTGTGTCTCTAGTTTAGGTAGTGACCTGAAAGAAAGACCTGTTAGAGAAAGAAAACCTGTAAACATGCCTGTCATCCAGCCCCGCATCAATAAAGTTAAAACAAATACACACCATAAACACACTGGTTGAGTTTAAGGTTGTTGTGCGATGCTGCAAACTTTGGTGTCTCTTTAATATTCAGACATTAATGATATGACACAGATTATTTTAGCTTAAAATTTCACAATAATCTAATGGTTTAGCTTTTTATTGATCATGATCATCACCAAAGACAGTTCAATTCTAGTTAAATACACATTTTTTATTAGTAAACTATTCACATTTTTATCATTGTATGTTTGTAAAAAATATAAAATAACATCACCAATTTACCAAAATAAAAAAAACTCTTATTCTCTTTTATTACTTGATGAATTGAGATCAATAATGTCACCAGTGCCAAACCTACTATTATGGCTCCAATCCTTTCTGCTAAATGTCCATCTCATGCTGGTATAGAACAATACCAAACCAGGCTGTGGCATCGATACTATCAATATTTATATTAATTCACTCAGATATAACAGTTCCTCCTTAAAGCTGCAGATTTATCTGTAAATCACATTTTATGTACAAGACAATTCAATCCATTACAGCCGTGTGAGAAAGACGCGTTAAAAGAAGAAAACAATCAGAAAACGAGAATAAAACAGAAGATAAAATACAAAAAAATGTTGCAGTTTAAGGAAGCAACAGCTGCTTTGCTAAAAGGCAGCGACATATATACTAACGCTGATGCATTGTGGGAAAACTTAGATGATGTCAAACTGTATAGCCTGTGTTTGTAATAAACTTCTCTGTTTATTCTGAGATAATGCTAAAAATAAGCTACAGATGCATCATTACACACATATTCATTTAAGGCCCGTTCCTAAATGTCCTTATCAAGCGTTGCCATTCGCTGCTGCCTTCAAAGCATCTTTTACACTGTGGTATCAGTTCATCCACTAGGGGGCGGTGTTGAGGGCAGTAGTGGCACAGTAGTTGTAGTGCACCGCTATAAAGATGTTTACAACTGTCAAGGTCACCAGAACAAGTAAGAGAATAAAACCAAAGTTCTTCTGCCTCTTTTCCGAGTTTCTGCGTCGTCTTCGTCCTGTTCCTCTTCTTCTTCTCTTGTTTGCTGGTCGTGTGTGTGCTGTGCAACCCAACGCTGCCCCCTGAAACCTCCAGTGGTATTATTCCAAGCCGCTAGCTAAGACCACGGTACGCATGTAATGAAACGTCGATCATACATGGGCCTTTTGCTTGGTTTTTCATTCCTCATTGGTTTTGTGTACCTTCTTCTTTTATTAATAACCAGTAACACACATACTGATATTTAAACATCTTATGAGTCCAAAAGCATCCAAACAGACCCTGTGGGAGACATTCTTTCATTATGTGTATGCAGTTTTAAGAACAGGCCTAAAATAGATATGGGGCTCAAAGGGCTAATTGCTTTAACATCTTTTTATAGAGCACATGCCACTTGATAGCATATCAAACATGAAAGATTAGAGCCACTAAAAACGGCAGGTCCACGGCCACATTTAGTCATTCAGTCAATGCAAACGATGTACACAAGCTGCATTAAAAAGGTCTACAGCAGATTTATTGGACGGTGTGTTTGCTATGTTTCTGCTGCGTTTAGCTTCAGATTAATGGGGACGTTACGCTCAGGCTGCTGCAGCACAACATCGTCAGGTCTGGCTCATGCCGGGGAAGTCCTCCGTGCCTACCCATGAACCCTTGGGACTGCGCAGTAAATCAAACAGGAAATGCAGCAGAAAGCCTAATAAAGTTATTCTAATGATAGCAATCACCACGGGATCGCCTCAGTGTGAATGTCTGGAACTTTTTCTCCTCTGCTGAGCGACCAAACACCTTTTTTTGGTATGTTTTCTTCTCCCCTGACTTCTAAATGTGAAAGAAGGTTAGAGGTGTGAAAATTAATGACATTAATCAGAGTTGTTTCACACTCTCCTCTCTGAAGTTTTCGGTATTCAGGAGACGTGATTAACGCTGGGGATTGAAACCGTCTGATATGAATATCTATTCTGATTTATGGGATAAAATGGGTTCCTGCCCATTCCTTATGGTGTAATATTGAGTTATAGTTTTCAGAAATCTATTACAACACATGGGATGCTAACAGGTTTGCAGATATCCCCCATGACTGGTCTGAACCGGTTGAAGCTGCTATGAACATTCCCAGGGTCTTTGTATTCGTCTTAAGGCCGACACCTACGTTTTCTTCTGCTGTTTTAGACATAACAGCTTTTGTTGGAAGTTCAGGGGCAGACACAACAGCTCCACCGTGCTGCTCAGACCTTCCACCTCTGTTTAACGATTCAGACATCTCAAGCATAATGTTGTGAAACGGACAGATGGATGTGCTTAGCACTTCGGTGTCTTCCGTGTTCTTGTCAAAGCTTCCAGTCCATTCACTCAGCTGAGTCACAGGGACGGAGCTCCTTATTAATATTTAACATATTTCTGTGAGTGTTGAGAAAAATGTTGCTGTTTTCAAAGCTTTTTATTTTTGTAATGTGGTTTAGAAGAGGGAAAAAAGTAGATAAAATTGTTAAAATATTAATAAAAGCCGCTTTTGTTTATTTTCGTCTCACAGTAAGAAATTATTTGCGCTGTCTGAAGTAACAGATTCACCTTTTTTGTGTGTAATTTCAATAAAAAATCATCTCATCTTTATTTATTACAGCCTGTTGTTCATTTTCTATGAATACAGCTGAAGTGGCCTCTTGTTATTTGAAGCACTAATTGAACCCATTTTTCCTTTTCTAAACCTGTCTTACCATTTTCATTTTAAAACAATATCTCCTCGATGAACAACACCACTCACCAGACGGCTCTTGTCACGATGGTTCCACTTATGCATTGACCAAAACAGACTCAACAGTGAAAGTTGCGTCACAGATTTTTCAGGCTGTTGGCGTGTCAAAGTGCCTCACCACTTACTGGTCTGAATTATCTTTAATATATTCCGTTTTTTTGGCTTTATTTTTTAAAAGTAAACAGAGCTGACTGCAGATAAACAGTTGGACAGTCCTTAAAACAGGGTTGTTCAAAAGGTCTTGAAGGCTCGGGTGCCCGAGCCCAGTGTAGGAAGTTTGGGATTTTCCATACAGAAGATGTTTAATAAAGTAAAGTTTTATAAAATCAAACCATAATGAGAACAGGCTTTTCTGCCAACTTTATCATTTTTAATATTAAATAGAAGGAGTAAAACATTCAGTAGGAATTAGTTGCTAAACAATCTTTTTCCAGTCCCTCCAGGATTTCGCGGAGAATGTTTGTGATTGTTGCGAGCTGAAATCCACGATTATGTGAGTCTTTTTTTTAGAAAAGTAGCAATAAAAAGTTGCAATCTTTGTCCGCCCTAAAATATACTTTCCCAAAACACTTCTCCTTCTCTTCTTCATACATCTATCCATCCATTCTCTACCGCTTTTTCCCTGAACGGGGTTGCGGGGGTGGGGGGGCTGGAGCCAATCCCAGCTCACAACGGGCGAGAGGCGGGGTACACCCTGGACACGTCACCAGTCCATCACAGGGCCCTTGTCTTCATTGGGAAGCTAAATGCATTCTCCCAGTGCCATCTGAAAACAGGATGTGGCCCCTTCTTCTTCGCTGGTTTCCCGCACAATGTTTCCGTAGCAACCACACGCACTAAAATGTGAAAATGCATGAGAGGTGACCATATATTTAGTTTTACCAGAAAAGTTACAAAAAAGTTTCTGAAAGTTGCAGAGTTTAGACAAAGTTACAAATACACACTGACTTTGCTTGATTTTGCGTGAAATCCTGAAGGGACAGTTTTTCTAACATTTAAAAGACCAAGATGTTTTCCAGGAGAATTCTTTACTATATTTCTTAAAGGGACACTGTGCCACTTTTGACCCAAACATTTTTTTTTTTTTTTTTTTAAACACGTGTCTGTCCAGCATCTCAGCAGCAGAATGATGGTCTGGCTGCTATATTGTGCTGAGCAATTTTACTTTGCCAAGAAGATCTTCATGTATTAATGTATATACAGAGATCCTCTTGATAATCAGAATTCTGTATTTCTTTATTTTTAATTTAAATGAATATTTTTTGCTG
>JBAMHV010000006.1:2466851-2479363 GCA_037177535.1 Pseudomugil gertrudae | reverse complement strand
GGTGTGTGTGGAGCGAGACGCACCTCAGAACAGGGTTATAAGGTGTGTGTGGAGCGAGAATAAGCAGGAATTCAGACAAAAGCATTGCGGTTCTGCTTTATACAGACAATAAATTAATGATTTACATGTTAAAAGGAAGGATTTAAAAGCAGGATATATACCCTTTAAAAGCATGTCTGAGCACTGAAACAATTCTATACTACTAGATAAACGTAAAACCAACCCTGAAACGCTTGAGGGGTCAGACTTCACCTGTGGAAACATTCGTTCATGTTTATAATGTATGGTTGCTCTAAGTGGTCAAACGACCCAACAACACAAATTTGTATAGTTATGACACAATTTACAGGACAATAGATGTTGAGGATGGGACTTTGGACCCCTGATCTAAAACCTCATATAAAGCGAGCACTGCAAACCCCAACATGCTTTCATTCAGCTGCTTTTATGACACGCACAGGCTGGCCAGCTACTGTTCTTCTTATGTGGATTCAATCTGCCCTATTTGATGAGTTCACACGGAGGAAAACTCAGTCAGTGGCAGGATTTGAACAACTGGAAGAACAAAATCCAGCAGCAACGTGAGGCATCATCCGACGATCAAGATAAACGCACATCTTAGACACGCTGTCGCCAGTGTAAATATTCATTTCACTGGTGTTTATATTGGGGGATCTGCGGGCCATTAAGGAGTAGATTGATGTGAACTCGGGGGTTTTGCAGTAAGCGGAGACTAAATGGCTTGATTTTCTACGTGCCTAACAGCCTCTAAACAGAGACTAAGTCTTCTATCATCTTGAGCGTTTGAGTGGTGCTCAACTATTTTTAAGCTGATGTTGTGACCTCTCTCTTGTTCTCTGTGTCTGTCAGATAAATTTAATTAATCGCTGTGACTTTAGGTTGTGAGCGGATGTGACTTTCCTGCAGCATCGGCTCATCTGCTGATTAGGTTTTGACTAAAACGGAGGAGCACGACTGAGTCTGTTAAGCAGTGGAGTGATACTCACGTCTGTTTATAATGACAAAAAGCTGGAGATCGTTGCTTCCAAAACATCATGTTTTTCTAATTGGGGTGTTCTGTTACTGCACTTCATGCACGTGTGCTATTAATGGATTTTAGCTTGTACATTAATCAGAGGTTTTGATGTATAATTGGTTTAAATTGTTCTGTGTAAACTACAATAAATCCTGAAGTCTTAATGTTTGTTACAAATGTGTCTCACCAGATCAGAAAGAACAAAACAGACAGACAAAATGACTTCTGATAAGCAAAAAGGTTGTAAAAATCTTATGATTAAGTAAAAAAATCAGCTCATAACTTTAATTGTGCTTTTTAATGATACATGATACAATACTGCATGTTGTAAAATGTCCCAGTCCTATGCTGGGACGCTGGACTTTGTCTTAAAGTCCACTAAACAGGGTTTTTTAAGTGCTGTTGTGTGAAAATATGTATCTAATAAATGTGAATTAAAATTAACTTTGACAGCTTATTTAAAAAATTGTTGTTTTCCTCAATAAAACACGAAAATACTGTTAATAAATGATTCTGCACATGGTAACGTCCACACACGTCCACAGCGATCGAGTCCCCGACTTGTTACCGTGTCCCGGCGCCGTCGCTCTGAATAACGAAGATTTAAGCTCGAAATATCTTTGAATTACAAAACAAACAAATTGACTTTAGACTACTCACATGTCACTCAGTTATTCCTTTCTATTCCACTGGTTTGCTTTTAAAAAACATGACTAAGAAACAGAAAATAACACATGATTATCAGTCTGATATGTCTGAGCGACAATCGTGTTATTTTGAAGCCATTTGCTCCAGTGACCTGGTCTGCTCAGGCATACAATAGAGGGTTTATGTGACAGAGGTCACAATCTCTAAAACCACAACAAAGTCTATTGACGTGCTCACAATAAATATCCCCCGAGACTTCGTTGCTCATATGGACCAGAGACCGGTTGCTGATGTGACTTGTTGATAACTGAAAAATGCTGTGAATAGAGAAATGATGCAAATTTACACTGAAAAAGCTCAAGTTTACATCTTAGATCATAGTTATACACGCTCATTTTTTTCCTGGAATAATATACATCTCATTAAGTTTCATGCTACAGTAGTTCAATTATTTGAAGTGTTTTAGTCTTTAAATATCTTATTCATTTAAACTATGAGTGGTGATGTGTCGTTGATGAACGAATGGATTCATGAAGAATCGATTCTTTTCTCAGGGCACGTTCACACCAGCGTCTTGCTTGGAAAGTGCACTTTGTTGTGTTGTGAATGAATAAACTACTGATTTGGATAGAAATCTGTCTGCAAACGCAGGTCTCGCTCCGTTTCAAGACGACCAAATACAGGAAGCGGACTACAAAAAAACAATGTGCATTGTTTCAGTGCAACACATCGTGGCTAAATGCAAACAAAACACACCTGTGTGTGTGACGATTGAGGCGTTAAATGAGAGAAATATCTCACGGTCAGTCGTGGAAGAATTAGTTAAAAGTTCTGATTGAAATCTGATCGAGCCGGCCACTAGGATGTGATACAGCTCCATGTTTTGTTGCCTCTGGTGGAGAGTTTAATGTATTTTATCACATGATGTATCAGGATAGAGTGAAGAAACTAGCAAATTAAAAGTGTTTTAATCTTCAGACTTTGTCTTTTATTTTATTGGTTTTTTTCAGTTTTTCAAACTAAAATAGCTTTTCATAATTAAAGATGAACTTCAAACAGATCAAACATAATTATAATTTTTAACAAAAAATGTGCAAAAATAAAAGCCTTATGATAAGAATAAATAAATAAAATATCTTCCAATACAAACTAACCGCTGAGAAAAGCTAAATTAGAGTGAAATAGAAACTGAGTGATAGTAAATAAAGAGCCATCTGGGAGTCAAAAGAATCGACTCTTCTAAAAGAGCCGAATCTTTGAGAAGCGACTGATTTGCTCCATCACATCACACGTAGCCAATCGATGGAACATGTTTATAGATCGAGTCTTTATTTTAAACAACCCATTAATTTCCACAAATATGTGACTTTTATTTGGTATTTTTTGTTGTTCATTGTTTGTAATAAATCTTGTATCTATTTTATTTAATGTTTATAACATATTTTTTCATTTGAATCTGTGTATCTGTGCAGAAACTGTCGTGTTTTAAATGTGTTTTATAAATAAATTGAACCCTTGCATGACGTTTTATGGTGCACAATGCTTTACTTTAGGATATAAACAAGGATGCACTTTTTAAATAATAATATTCCTTTATTTTATTTTTATGTATTTAAATTGACTCATGAAATAGTGTTTGCAACATGGTTGTTTTTATGATATTATATACATCTATAGTATCTTTTCCCTTTTACAGTTAAAGAAAATGTGACAATGTGTGTGTGTGTGTGTGTGTGTGTGTACATATAATTGTATTTTTTTCTTTTTATGCATCGTATGCACTTTATTTGAGCTTTGTCTAGTTTTATATACTTTTCTTTGTTTGTTTTTCTCCTCTTTTTAATGCTTCCTGCAGCTCGTTGCAATGCTTTAAGTTTTCATGTGAAATAGTTTGTTTGTATCACTGATAAATTTATATTTCAAACACAACAACAAAAGCAGTCTCATGTATTGTGTTATTCTGCTTATTAGTGATAAAACATGGATTTTTTGGGACCAGTGAGGTTAGAAAATTTCACTTGTTCTGAAAAGTTTCTGCTCAGATTATTTTATCTGCAGATAATTTCTTATTTCCAACAACATATACTCTATTTTTCTACGTTTTTCCCCTGTTTTCCTTAGCCGTGCATTTTAAAAGATGCACTTTGACCTGTAAAAAGTTGAATTTCACTAATGAAACAGAAACTTTCTCTGCAGCTGTGTTGCAGCACAGATGTGGAGCCTCTGCAGCGGCTGCAGCACACTGATGCAGACAGAATTATGACAAGCAGACAGGGTCAGAGTTGCAGTTATGATAATTGCATAATTGTTTCTGAGTGAACAAATTTCCATCATATCAGCAGTGCCAGCGTCAACAAAACAGTTTGTCTCTCTGAAAAGGATCTTCCGTGGAAAAGAAGATGCTCAGGTCCGTCTTCGCATGCACGTTACAGTCCCAAACATCGCTGTGTCTAATACCGAAGCCTCCATATCAGGGGTCTGTTTGTGTCTTTTGGCCCCGCTGTTCTCATTCCCGTTACAATGAAATTAGACCATCACAAGCATCATCTCATGGAGGCAGATTCAAGGCCCATTTATTTGAGATTGCTTTTAGTGTAATTCAATAAAGGCTTTTTTACTCATTTATTTCCATGGTGAAATTCATGCTGAGGAAAACCAGGGCTGTATTTCCCTCATTAGCAGTAATAATAACCATAATAACAATAATGGCATTAAAAAGTAATCATTTGAAAGGTCCTGCCGTTACTGTCAGTCTCAAACAGAAAATATAGGACATAATTATGGACATAATTATTTGGTACTTATGTGATACAGTACAGCAAGAGTGTGTAAGGATAGATTGTGTCCAATAAAAGCTGAATTAAAACTAAAAAAGTGGGTTTTGTATCTCCGAACTGAACGGAGAGAAGGCTAAAACAGTACGAGAACAAAAAGAAGCAAAAATAATTCATGAAAGGGGAATGTTGTGTAATTACGGGGGAGAGAGGTAAGCAAGAGGGAGGATTTAAAAGACTGGGAAGCAGCAGGATCCACAACTCCGTCAGATCCATTTTCCACCACTG
The DNA here is from genome assembly GCA_037177535.1 of Pseudomugil gertrudae. NCBI lineage: Eukaryota > Metazoa > Chordata > Actinopteri > Atheriniformes > Pseudomugilidae > Pseudomugil > Pseudomugil gertrudae. The sequence continues at coordinate 2,474,617 of JBAMHV010000006.1, read as the reverse complement.
GAGGCCAACTGGCTATCAAGATGGTGCTGCCGCCACTGAGGCTTACAGATGAAAACTTGGTTCCTTTGCTAATCTGTGGAGCAAGCACAGCCTCCCCGAATGCCCTGCAAAAATAAATATTTGAATATTCTCCGGCACTCCTAAACCAGCTTAAATTGGATCAGTTTATTTCGCCGCTTGCCCTTGCCAAAATGCCAAAAGAGTGTGGGTCTTGGCGAGCCTTTCGCACCCAGGCATGCCACCTTCCCCCCGGCCCGGCCCACCCTCTGCACTATCAGCTGACACAGAGTCTGCCCCCGGGCTGCCTCCTTTCTCCTCGGCCACACTCCTACTGTGCGGAGCTGGCACGGCGAATCCCACGCAGACACAGGTCTTAGCCGGCCACCGGTCCAGAGCGCTGTGACGTCACCAGCATCAGGTGATTCTGCCATCACGGTCATCAGAGGAGGAGGATGTGCTGCTTCTTCGTCTGGTCTGTATGCAGAGATGGTTTCAGTGCAGCTTTCCGAGGGGGAAACTCTTTACCTCGACGCGGCAGAGTCCATTAAAAGATCAGTTTTTACATTTTGTCAACTTTTTCGGGAAGTTTGTTTTTACACGGCATGAAAATGTTGATTTTTCTTCGTCTCATGGACGATGAGAACACAAATGTTTTGTATAAATCTACAGCTGAGATTCAGCAGATAACATCTGGTTTTTAATATATGAAAAGAATTAAACTTATCTTCATCCTGCAATTTGGGGATTTTATCAGTGTAAATATAAAAATCAATTTTTGGTCATTATTCTTAATTAAAATGTAGAAAAAGACATTTTACACAAAAATAGAAATATACAAATAATGTAATTATATTTTTATATTTACTGAAATTAACATTCTTATAATTAAAAATTTTATTCAAAGAATCTTTCTGTGAAAATGTTTTTTATTTGGGAGAAATATTTAAAGCAACAACTTACTGCTTAAATAGACTGTTAAATTTTGTTTCGACCTTTTTCTTCTATATTTTTTTTAGGTTTAGAAGACTGCACACGTCTGTGGCTTGTTGCTGTCCTCTCACATTCATCATTACAGGTCACAGAAACATGGATGACCCTCTGGTCACCTTTCTGCATTAGCAGAGGCACGCTGAGGTGAGAAGTTGCACCAAAGTTGCAGTAAATTGCAACTATGAATGAGGACTGTCTAAATTAGCATAAAAGCTGTAAATGCGACTTTGCATATTACTGGAGGTGCTTGAAAACATCATTCTGTCATGGATGTCATGACATGTTGGTTTGTCTCAGTAACCTCATCTTAGATCAACACGCTAGTTATCAGGATGATTTGTTATTATTATCAGTGACATAATGTTTATATGAAAGACATTTTTTAATAAAAAAGCTGGAAAAAGTCAGGATTTTACTGTTTACTTTGGAAAACAAATAACTGAATTCAAAATAAAACAATGTATTTAATGTTTCAAATGTAATATATACAATATATGTACTGGGAACATATTTTTTCTTCAAGTTTTAAATTTTTTTAACATCTTGATCTTTAGAATATATATTTTTAAAGTTTTTTAATTTTCTTTCTCCTTCACATCTTGTTTTAGTTTTGTACTTTTGACCACCTGCGGTGGTGGGCATAGAAGCAGCAGGTTTAGGCATTTCCTCTATCAAGTTGCCTTCAGAAAACATGGAAATGGACAGATTCTATCAAATCTTTCATCCATCCATCCATCCATCCATCTATTATCTACCGCTTTTGCCTGAACGGGGTTTTGGGGGGGCTGGAGCCAATCCCAGCTCACAACGGGCGATAGGCGGGGTACACCCTGGACAGATCGCCAGTCCATCACAGGGCCCCAAATCTTTCATTTTGAACTAATTTAACTATTTCAAATATTTCTTTCAAATAATCAAACATTATGGTTCTGACTTTGTTCCATAATTCCCCACATGCTTTATAAAAAGGCATCCTCATTCAGCCTGTTGTTTGCTCACCTCGACCCTGTGATCACCCCGCAGATCGTACAAATATAGGCGGAGCCTCTGTGACATCATCCGTAGGTTTCAGAAAAGCTAAAAAATTGATGGACGATTCCCACTGACGCCATCTTGGGAGCGTTATGTGTGTTGTCGCTTCTAGAAAATAAAAAAAATTAGCCAAGAGGTAAATGATGATGATGTCTATCAAACACCGAGCTGCCTGTAGCTAAGAGCTAACCAGGCTAACCTAACGCTAATGGGAGCTTACCTAATAGAGACAGGCAAGCAGAAGCTAAGGTGTGCTGTTAGCCAGATACACTCTGCCTTCATATCTGATACTTTTCAATTACAAAAACATGAGATGTTCCTAATTATGCCGAAATTATGCCATCTAAACTCACAATTTTGTCATGAACTTAACTCATTAAACCTAAAATATTTTTTGTATCAGGCTATAAACGTGTTTATTTCTGATATGAAGTTCTCTGTGGAGGCCCTAGTGGATGAGAGGGGAACTGCAGTTTGTGGCTCTTCCACATAGGCCAGAGTTCGCTGCTTTGCTCTCTGAGTCTTCCTCATTTGAATTAATCTCCTGATTAGGCCAGCTGTTCTTCTTAAAGCAGTGTTTTGCCAGCTTATTCTACAGCCCTGTTCCCATTGTATTGGTTTGTCTTAGCGTGGAGCGAGCCAAAAGGTGAAGCTGTAGATTTAGCTGACCTACATCCCAACCCTCACCCATGGTTATGAGCTGTGCACTGAGACTGAAACGTGTCAGGGGTCAGTGGTCTGGAATGGCCTCAGAGTACAGTTAGTGCTCCTTTGCATCTAAATAAGTGAGTGGAGGTGGTTTGAGCATCTGTTCAGGATGCCCTCAGATGTCTCCCAGGGAGTAGCATTTTGGACATGTCTAACCAGGAGGGGGGGGGTTGGTTGAGGCCCAGAAACTGCTTTAGAAATTATTCTGCTCACCTGGTTGTGAAGCACCTCATGAGAGCTGGAGGAGATATCTGAAAGTCAAGATCTCTGTCCATAAAAATATATAGAACCATCAAAACAGTCATTTCAAGCTATATGTCTGAACTTTGGCAGATTTAGTGGTCCCAAATAAAGACTGAGGATGCTTTCACACCATATTCTGCCTCAGTTTGATTGGGCAGAAATCATGATAGTTTCCACACGATTTCATTAGTTTTGCTTTCACACTGCAATTGATCCACATGAACCAAACATTTTGAACAACATCAAGCAGTTACAACAACTTCTTGTGAATCACCAATGACCAAGAAAATCTGGTTCATCGACTGGCCGAGACAGATTACTGCTTGTTCATCTCTAGTGAAAACGGGATAGTCAGAATTGTATCCATTTTTGAGGTTTCCGTCTTTATTTTTCTGTTCCAACCTAATACGTTTTATATAAGAATATGTCCAGTATGAGTAGCAGGAGAGGCAACGAGTGTCCCAGCATGTCCTAGAATGGGTTTTTCATCTTTGGTTTACTTGATAAACCAATTTCCTCTCACCACAGTGTAAATACGTATAAACACTATTCCAATTGAGCTGTCCTCTCCATGGAAGCAGACCAGTATGCCCTTCTCCCGCCAGTAAAAGTCAATCAGATGTTGACTTTCTTCTTCTTTTCTTCTCTTCCTCTGATAATGTCCTTCCGGCTTTCTTCTCCATAATTACCCATTACGCGTTAAAAATGGCCACTGTGTTGATTTCCAGTATCTGGCATGTAACGCCGTGCTGTGAAAGACACAGCTGGAACATGACGCTCTGGCTGTAACATAAAGTTGAGAGGTGAGTTTTTTTAGCTTTTGATTGGTAGAGGACAATGATGGTACGTCTCCATAGTACGTATCAGACATGCTGCATCAACACTCTCCAGTTAAATTGCTGATGTCTTCATCAGGTACCTTCTCCTCAGCTCAAAGCCAGGAGTGACCAGTTGTGGCCCTGAAGATGTGGAAGTCTTTTAAACATTGATGAGCCATTCACTTATTGGTTTTATCTCAACATGTTTTGTTGATTTTATATTTTTGCTATTGAATAATACATTAGACCTGTCCAGGGTGTACCCCGCCTTTCGCCCGTAGGCAGCTGGGATAGGCTCCAGCCCCCCCGCGACCCCGCTCTGGGAACAAGCGGTTGAAAATGGATGGATGGATGGAATAATACATTATATACCATAATAGATATTAATACATAATAAATTATATAGTCAGAAGCAGAGTTTTAAGCTCATTTCAGCTCTATGAAGTGGACTGATATGTGTTGTCTATCTCCTGTGACTGGGTTACGCACAGAATTTGCATAGTTATCCGTATGGAATCAGATTTGTTTCAAAAGTCCAAGCAAAACTTTTAAAGACTCAAGCAAAAAACAGTTGTTGTATGTTGTAATTGTCTGCCTCCTTAAGTTTCACAGAATCTCATGGAATAAAGGTCATGAAGTTAATCCATGGACTGTTCACTGTTTGTCTAGCAAGATAAGCATCTAGCCAGCTTCACATTTTGTGAGGACAGAACAAAGTTAATGTCACTTATCTTTAGTTTACTATAACTATTTTACTCCTTTAAACAACACACAGTGACAAATGCTTAACTTAATTTTTGAAGAAGTTAAAATCCCACTTTAAAGCCGCTGTAGTAAAGAATTGCCGAAGTCTGCTACATATACAAGGGGTTAAACAACTTCCAGCTACAGCTGTGTCACTCAAAAACTCTGCAGCCAATCAGAATGCGCCCCTGAAAGGTTTGTGTCAGAAATGAAACCAAACCATCAAGAATCAAAACCAAAAACTGTGAACCGCAACCAAAAGACAGAGAAGAGAGAAAGAGGACGAGGAAACTGCAAACAAAACTACTGAATGTAACTAAATAAAAGCCTAATAGTTTTTATGATGATTAATAATTTTTGATTTTGAGTGAATTTATTTTGCTTGATTCTTAAAAAGTTTTGCTTGGAACTTTTGAAACAAATCTGATTCCATATATCCGTCGCTTGATGCAGAAAACGAAGCACCACCAGAAATCGTGGAGCCAGGAAACACGCAACCGGTGAAAGTAACAAACCAAAGAAGAAGAGAAACGGGAAGAAAAGGACAGAAACCACCAAATAAAACAAGAGAACAAATCAGCAAAAAAGTTTGTGGTTGTGTTCTCCTTCTGGTGTTGTTGGATGTTTGTAAACAACCATGATTATTTTAATTTTTACGTTATCAGTCACTTAATTTTGTTATAAGCCTGCCTGACATGCTCTGATGTGCAGCAGTGAACTCTGAACTCAGCGCTGCCCACTAGTGGAGGAACTGACTTATCAAATCTGACAGCGAGAAAGATGAATGATGGGGACGGCAACGTGTGACCGTGTTTGAAACAAACATCCATTTGCATACGTACGCAAGGGTCTGTAAGGTCAGTTATATGTTGATGTACTTCAAGAAGATGTCATCTAAAGGAAAATGTCAGGCTTGTGGATTTATTCAAAGCTTTCCCTCCAAGGTGTAAAGTTAAATGTGACATAGAAATGTGTCAGAAATGGGCACAAAGAGTCTCATCTAGGGGCAACATGCAGGTGGGATTGCTCCAGACATGTTTAGACCCATAAAAATGAGAAACCTAGGACAGTTATAGACCTATATTTCTTTTAAATCTAATTTTAGCAAAACAAATAAATAACTGAGGATGATCGTATTTTATTTTAAAGCATATAAGTCCATCCCTGTGATAGAGGAAACCCCACATTGGGGTTGTTTCTAATTAAAACCTGCCTCTGAAATATCTGTTGCAGCTCTAAGAAAGCGTCGTGTCCAGCTGGTACTCAGGAAAACTGCTCGCTCACTATCAGCCCGGAGCAGTGGAAGTCTTTGCTGCACTGCTGCGAGTGGAAATGAGGTAACCGAGTCTAAACAGTTTTAGTGAAGCTCTCGTCTCAGTGGCTGCATTTCAGAGTGGATTACAGCTTTGTGGCTCTGTGCAGGCCGAGATGAGGAAAACCGGCTGCTGAATGTGCTATTTCGCCTGCTAAAATTACATTTGTGGGTTTTTGTTTAATACGCTGCTGTATTTTCTTTCTCCTTCTCTCAAGTTTGCCTACAACTTCTGGGCGATGTTTGGCCAGCACCTGCATGATTAATATTTAATGTAGCTGTTTTGGAAGTAAGTATTTACATGGCCTTTAATTACTCAGGTCAGTTCAAACTTACATTTATCGCTGCTTTTTCTCAGATATTCACTCTTTTTTTTGTGTGCACAACTCATCAACTGCTTTCATCAGTTGTCTATAATTGCCTCATTAGAGTTTTCCTAATTATAGTGATCAAGAAATCTTCCATACATATCAGCAAAGAGGAAAAAAACACATCTCTTTGGTTATCCGGTTTATTAGATTCACTTAGAGAGAAATGATCACAGCGCTCTGAGGCTCATACAGAAGACACGCCACGTCGCTGTAATGTATGAAGCTGTGTGTTCAACAACTCTGACCTTGTGAGCCATCTGTTTCCGTCAGGCTCACGTTTCACCCTGTTTCGAAGCAATCTTCTCTGAAGGCTGAAACGGGAGGTTTTGGGATCCAGATGGCTGCTGAGGTTACAGCATTTTTGATTCGCCGTGGTAACGGTCTCCTTTAGCAACCTCGAGGTGGTGGAGGGAAACTGGACATCAATTATGAATGAATTTGACATCTCAAGAGCGTTATTTCATCTCAGAATATTAGTTTCCTCCACACACTGATGTAGGGGAATATTGCTCAGTTTTTATATAAAAGAAACAACAATTTAGTTTCTAAATAACGACCGAAGCTGCTGATATTCTGCACATTTACAATGAAATCTGTTTTATTTTCCTCACCCTCAGTTGTGTTAAACTTTGTACCTTTATTTCTTTATTCATCATCTTTGATGCCTTCCTGTTTAAAGGCTTGTTTTCAGTGCATGCATGGCTCAGGATGGTGTGTTTGCGTTGGCCACATCATCAAACCACTGAAAGCAAACACACTTTAAATTTAGAATAAATCTTAAGTTTATGTTTACAGGCCTGCATTGATGTTTGCATTTAATTGTGTTATCATGGGTGTATTATGACCACCGCTAAATATGATGGGTAGGTCAGCAGGGAAGCGCCATGACTGCCTGCCATCGTTAAACTACAGCCGCAGGTAAGAGGCGAGTAGCACCAATAAGAAGGTGTTTCCCCTGCGAGTCGTTGCAATAAGTGTGAGGTGCTAAATGTATGTTTGTTTTAAATATGATACACAACTCTGATGGAATGGCAACCTGTCCAAGGTGTACGTGCCTCTCGTCTGGTAAATCCCCGGGAAGTTGCCAGCTCACCTTCACTAGTGAATTTAATGAAGTTGTATGGAAAACATGACCCACAATTTCAGGGTTAGATGTGGTTATTCCTACACAATGTACCTTTAACATACAAACATTGTAATTACAAAGTTTGCCTCAGTGATCCAAGATCTAACACATGAACAAGCGGTAGGAAATTTTAGGGTCTTGTCCATTTAACAAAAAAAAAAATAAGATATTTAGCATTTATTATCATGTGATATGATAAAACTCTTACTGTATAGTTTTCTGCTTTCCGGTGTACATTATGGTCTGAAGTAAAATGTGTAATTTTAGGATTTCTACAAAAATTTGAGTAAAGTTTTTACCATAAAGTGGTGCAAAATATCTGAGAAAGTAAATGTATCATATATGTGTTATGGTGGGTAATGGAGGAAGATGCTGGACCCAAGCAGGAAGAAGACGGCAGATGAAGTGATGTGATGATGTTT
>JBAMHV010000006.1:2423813-2440937 GCA_037177535.1 Pseudomugil gertrudae | reverse complement strand
TGTGGACGTCACGCTACCCGCACGGCCCGACACGCTTAGAACCACAACGAAGTAGGTACAAAAAATGTAACCGCACGACACGACAAATCCTGATGGAAACGCTCTGTTTCTGGGTATAGTTGTGTGAGGCCGGGCGGAGTAGGTACTAATGGAAAAACGTCTAAGAAGGCCCAGAAAAGACTTTATTGGCAGGTTCTGAGGAAGAATAACATCACTGAGAGGTTGTTGGTGTCCTCACCGCTGCACAGATCCACTACCCGTGATGTTCTCCAGCTGTGCAGCACAGAGGAAATCGCTGCACAGGGTCATACAGGTCGCCCTGCAGATTGCTGGTTGCCTACAGTACCATAAAAAATACTGAGTTTATCAGGATACATCACACTTCGGACATGGATTGGTTGAACGTCTGCCTTCAGGTAGACACAACAGATTTTGTTCAGCAGCCATCAGGATGCTAAATGCTCCTCAGCAGACAGAACGCGAGGATGTTCACGTCAAGCCTCGTGTTTACAGCCTGTAACCAAATGCAGTAAATCCTTATAGATCCTCTCATTGCTGTACTTTTTGTACAACTTTTGATCAACATGTAGATGCTTGCACAAGTGTGCGCTTGTGTATTTGTGTATATATTCGTACATACATGTATGTATATGTATGTCCTTACATATAAACGTGTAGATATGTGTGTTTGTTTATGTAAATGTGAGTGTTTTGCATTTTTAATTGAACTTAATTTCACAATTTCCATGCTTTTAATTTGTATTTTATGTTTATTATGATCTATTATCTTTGTTACACCTTTATATTGAAGCTGCTAGAACTTCACCCGATACCTTCGCGGTACAATCCTGATAGAGTAACGAACTACACCCAGCAGAGGCTCTCATCCACAGCGGTAAACAAGCGAGGAACACATTGTGATCAGAACATTTTGACCTGAACTTGGGAGGTTTGGGAATAAACCAGCTATCTCCTCAGTGAACGATGACCACAGGAAGTAATAAAACAAATTCTCCGATCGAGTTCTGGCTTGCTGCTTGAATGAAGTGGCGTTAATGCAGACTTCTTAAGCTTCACTACAGGTTTATAGTGAAAATATGTGCTGTATGTACACACCAGAAGCAGTCTGCTCTGCTGTCTTGGTTCATTATGCGCCTCCTCTTGTCTTTGCATGCAGAAGCTCTATAAACACAGGGACTAAACCACATGTAAATACACACAGGCTCTCGTGCACATGCACACACTGAAAACAATGGTTATTACCAAGCACACCTGGGTTCCCGCCTGCGCCATCCTCCTAATATCTTTTAAATCTTCACATAAGGTATGCCTTCCATAGGGCTTACAATACCATTTGCTCTAATAAATTCTTTTGGCAGTGCTGAGTGCAAGCTGCTTCTCTAAGGCCCCAGGAGAAGCATGGAGAGGAGCAGAAAGGGAGAGGCAGCCCAAAATATGAGGATAAATAGTGGGGAATCCTCCAGGACCACGGCCCGGGTAATCAACATTCTTCCAACTGGAAACATTTTCCAATTCTTCATCTTCATTTAGCTTCCTTACCTAGTAATTCTAAACAGCGGGCTGCAATAATTTGCACTGACGCATGAATAAAAAAGGAAAAAAAAAGGATAAAGGGTCCAAATTGAAGGCATTTGGAGGGATGAATAGGGTGGAAGAGAGAAAGAGAGGAGGGAGGAGGGCGATTGTGATAAGCAAATGGAATTAATGACAGCTAGTGTTTGTCTAGTGAAGACAGGAAGGAGCACGGCGTCGGGTGCCATGTTAAACACTCCACACGCGGTAAAGTAGCTAATCCACGCTCCCTCCATCTCAAGCCTCTGCGTGATTACAGCTAACAGTCTCCTCATCGTGAACGACGTGGAGCAGAGCAGCGGTCCGTTACCTCTCCAACAAGAGGCTCATTAAGAGCAAGAGAGTCAGAAGGAGGCAGAGGGGCAGAGAGAGAGAGAGAGAGAGGGGGAGAGAGAAAGAGAGGGAGGAAAAAAACGATCTGTAAGTGTTGACTAATAGAGGAGCTCCAAGGTATTTATTTCTTATTGTTTCCCTGAAAAGTCATTATGCCACACTGGAGGTTCTTCTTTCCTCTTTCCAGCAGAGAGCAAGAGTGAAGTGTGTGTATGTGTGTGTTCCATGTTGGTGTTTTCTTTCCTCATTTCACCCCCCCTTTCCTTCCTACTCTCCTTTAAGGAGGAGGCGATGGCTTGAGGCGAGCCTGGATCTCCAGCACTGGAGCTGCACTCCTATTGTGGCACTTTGCTGCAGCAGCGTACGAAACTGTCACTTGTTCAGTTAAATTATACATTGCTTCTCCTAATTCCCAGCCTGATATTTCTGGCAGAGTGGAGGTGCACGTGGACAGGCGGCATCTGTTAGAGCCACCGATAAAGGCCAAAAAAGCTTTTTTCACTGCAGCCCATTTGTCACCCGCTCTGGAAAAAGGCGGTACAGCTGATCTCCTGCTGCCCACAGAGCAAGCGGGAAAACTGGAGCTAACTTTTTAAAGGTGAAATATAAACTTTTTAAAGGGGAATTGGATCCATCTTCATTAAATCTATTTAAAAAAAATCCTCTTTTCTTACAACTCTGACATCTCAGGGTTCGAGGTAGCGCTCCAGCCCCAGCAGCTGCAAACGTCTGAGAGGTTAAATGGTTTAATAGTAATTACAGTATAGCGACATTTGAATATTACACCATCTAAACACAGTTTTATCAGTTCTCAATTGTCTCAACAATAGTTTAATTGTTAGCTCGGCCGCCTACGCAATAGTTGGGCGAAGACAAAAACCACTAATGGCTCAGCAAAGGAGAAGATGAATAACATTAAGAGACACCTGCACACCTCTTCTCCTTTATTTGAATAGATTTCTTTGTTAATTTTGGAAGCGAGTTTAATCATTACAAAGAACACCTACTGTCCCCCAAGCTACGGTTTAAACCATTTAAGCATTTATCAACACAATGGCCCATTCTGTTAAACTGATAACAAATGCAAAGTGGTGCATCTGTTGATTTGAACTTTATCAATCTCATTGCTCGCCAGAAAAATTAAGAATTGACACGATGAAACTGATGGTAGCGTTCACTTGAAGTAATTTTCTTGCTGCATAGGCTTGCATCTGCTGTCATTCATTAGTCTGGGAACACCGTGTGTGCAGGTAATTGTTGAGAGGCACCCAGAGGTTTAATAATCGCTTTGACTTTTTAGAGCGTCAAAGCCAAAGGTCAAAGGTGTTTTGGCAGATAAACACTTCAGGGAGTTTAGGAGGGAGGAGCTCAGGTGAAGGAGAGAGCGTCACTGCGTGGCATGTTTGGAAATACAGACGTGGACATGGACAAACGTGTTGAGAGGAGTGGAAAGTCCACGTAGAGGTAAAAAAAAGAAAAGAAAGATGCTGACTATTGATCTGGTTTAGAGCTGATGCAGAATGAAGCACCGCCATTTAAACTTGTTTTCCTAAGAAGAAGGTTAAAAAAAATCCATTTTGATTTGGCCGCTTCACATTGTCACAAAAAATCTCACCTGAGTCGGATTTGTTTGCAGTTTGAATGAAGCCGAAATGTCATTGGACAAGACGCTGATGCTTCCTCGTGTGCCTATCGGAGTATGCGTGAGTGTGTAAGTGAGCGTGATATGTCGTGTAAAGCCCTTTGAGTGGTCAACATGACTAGAAAAGTGCTATTAAAGTCCATTAACCATTTAGTAGCTGACAGAGGTGGTGAGAAACACAGAGGAAGTTTCTGTTTAAATATAACAAGCTAAAGTCGGCTCCTTCAACAAAACTGATGTTTAGGCTCATTTTGAACTCCTAGACAAAAGTTAGTACACCATGTACACTGACACCGTGCAGAATAAACATATAACAACTGTCACCAGGAACACTCATTATTTGTGTTTTTCTACATATTGAATCGACAAACAATTAAATAAATAAATTTGTATGCAATATATAATGCAATGAAACACATGTACGAGTCCAGGCTTTTTAATTGGTGGAAGCAGTTAATGCTAACTAGCATAGCATGCATAGCAACTAACATGTGCATGACAGATCATATAACCAAAACAGCATGGCCGTCGAGTCAAAAGCTGGGATTTAAGAGAAAACAAAGTCATTTATGTGAGAAGAAGCCATTTATTGAAACCAAATCAGTGAATACAGTAGGCACCGGTTTCTGTGGAGAACCCTGCACAAGTCTGAGATGTCACGTTATCACATGCACGTTGAGCAGGAGTGTTTCTCACCGCAGCTTAACATTAAAACTAAACTGTTCCACTAATTCAGGGTTCAAAACTGTGCAGAACCAGGTATAGTTCCTTTAAGTCTCAATTACAAAATTACAGATGTAATATTAATTTATAATGTTGATAAAAGGCGCTAAGTAAAAGTAAGTTAGTCTGGAGAGAAGCGATGCTGAGACAGGTGAGCATCAGTAAACAGACTGTGTGTACTAAGTCAAGTCGAGTTAACAAATGGTTTTTAAATTAAACTAAAAATTATGAAAAATAATGCAGATTCCCTACAAATTCTATGCAACTGCAATGAATCAAAATGATGTATTGTGTAACAATGCTGTTTGCAATTCTGTCTCCTAATGGTCTGTGTAATTACAGATTTGATGATTTTGATGACAGTGCCGTAGCACAAACTGCTTTGTTGCCTGGACGTTACTGATTGGAAACAAATATGCCAACTGATGTTTTCATCTCATAAAATGACAGAAATCATTAAGTAAAATAATCCTCTGTTCATTATAGACCATAAAACAAACAAAAATCTTTATTATTTGTGTCTGAATGGAAAATTTTGCATGATAAACTTTTGCTTCTTCAGATTTTCTATCTACTTAGTTACACGATGATGCAATTTAACGTGTATCAGGTGCAATAAACATGTCTTCCAAGGACTTTTATGTGATTCCTTTAGGTTCCCACTGATGTCAAAATCAAATCATCATTTAAAAATGAACTTTTCCTCCTGATCCAGAAGTGCTGCGGTCCTGAGAAACACACCTGATGGCTGGAAATCAGAGCTGCACAAAATGCCGTTTGAGCATCGTCATCACATTGTACATGTGTGTGCAGCAGTCACATTGCAGGTCCTGCCATGTAGGAGGCAAATGAACTCAGTTTCATGGGTACCTGATAGGACAACGACGGCGATAAACAAACCTATAGAACACAATCCACGTTTGCACATGATAGAACAAAACATTTACTCAGGACCAAGCACGATAAACAAATGCAATAACAGATAATTATAAGACTTCCTCTAAAATACGGGCTGCACGATGTGTGGCCTCACAGTAGGTTGATGGTTCCAGCCTCATCAGAGGGAAGGGAGGAACAGGGGTCTTTCTGCATGTGTGTAGGTTCTCTCCCAGTACACCAGTTTCCTCCCTCTGTCCAAAAACATGCATGGTATGTTGACTGGTCACTGAGAGGGAGTGGTTGTTTGTCTCTCTGTGTTGGCTCGCGGTGGACTGGCAACCTGTCCAGTGGACCTGCCTCTCGCCTGCTAATTGCTGGGATAAGAACCGGATTAAGCTGTATAGAAAATGAAAAAACCCTTTAAAACAAACATAAACTACACTTGCAACCAGGGACGGTTTTTGCTATGGGTGGGCGGGGAGGGCAACCGTCCTGGGCGCAATCTATTTGGGGGCGCACAAGCACCTTCAAAAATAAATAAATAAATAACATTTTTTAAAAATCACAGATTTTCTAGACTAATACCGTTCATTTCCACGTAAAGTTAATAAAGTAGGCACTGGAGCGCCTCTGCTAACATGTCAACTTCTTACTGCTGTGGATGTGAGGAGGTTGATGGAGAGGGGGGGCTCTTATGATCCCAGGCTAAATAAATAATATGTCATTCATGAAATTAACACATATTAATAAATGATTAAATTTATTGGGTTAAAAAAAAGAGAGAGAACAGAAAAGAAAACACGAATCTGCATCAACATGAGTTTGTTCACGTGACCTCAGTCTTGACTCTGGGTGCACATAGACCTTTGGTAAAGGTGATGATGTTAAGTCGAGTGGAGGGTGAAGCATGAACAAAAGAGGAAAGAAACCATCAGGTGCCCAGTTCAGAAAGAGAACAAAAGAAGAAGAGGAGAAAGGCTCAAAAGATAAATGTATACAGGTGTCTATGAGTGATAATTGTGTGTAATGAAACAGCAGCCTCTACACTATTTATTATCCTCTTGCTAATATGTTGCTACTGAGCCACAGAAGACGACTGTATTTGTTTTTTTGTTTAGTTTTTTATAGCTTTGCTTAACTAGCAAGTATTAAAATTTGATCATGCAGATTGTAAAGTCATGCAGGGGTACGCCCAGGGCGTGAAACTAGCCAGGGACCGCCTCTGCTTGCAACATTCAGTACAGGTTAATTACCAACTGGACACACAACTTAAAAAGCTTTTCAAGTCGTTGTTTGAAATTTCCTGGATTTTTTTCCATGTCGCAATATTCATCGTAGGCTTAAAAAAAAGCTGTCATATTAATAAAAATAATACATTTCCAGCCCAGCTGGAAAAAATAGCAAAAACACATGTTTCTGCAATTTTTTAAAATTGCATTTCCTCCTAAAGTTCTTAGATTGTCTGTTTATTCCTAAAAACAAGCGACGAGCTCACCTCATACGATGAGTTACAAAATCACTAAGTTCACGAGTGAGTTTGGTGCCATGGCATCAATGCTGTTTGTACTTTCTGCCTGCAGTCTTAACTTTTTGGCAGGGTTAAGTCCTGCCGGTGTTTTCACAACATTTAGTCGCTCACACTGTTGCTGTACAACACACACACTTTCATCTGCTATTAATAAGCAACTCTGGAGTTTATTAAACAAGAAAAAAATGCTTCTGTGTTTAAGATTACAAAGCTGCATTCAAGTCACATAAAGATTCATTTGGGAAGAAGGGAAAGCCCAGTTAATGCACCGTACTTTGCAGATACAGAGGTGAAAATGCTCTGGATGGTCACTAAAACACATTTATAATCACTGTAAACTCTGAAAAGTGAAGTGGAATCTGTATGAACTCTGTAATCAGAGTTGTTTCTTATTTAGAAGAATGTGAATAGAAGTAATATTGATGTGCGTGTCCACACACACACACACACACACACACACACACACCAGCTGTCATCATTTTACCATCTTGAGTGGAAGTAAATGAATGTATTATAGATCCAGATGAATAAATACAAACAAAGAGGTACATCATTTATTCTGCGTAACGCACAAAATAGAAGTTAAAAACACTCTTCCACTTACTTTAATTAGCTTTATATTCGGGATGGGTGGAGTTAACCAGGACGAGATGAAACGCTAATGATCTCTGGGTTAGTAAAGGCTCTTAAACACGAAGCAGAAGCTGGGAGAGAAAGCAGAGTATGAGCATACAACCAGAGTCAGGCAAACACTCAAAGCCGACAAATTCCGGGTATGTTAAGCAGAATGGATGAGTGGGAAGGCTGGGTGACAGCATGAATAACTTACATGCATGGATTGATTTACTGTTGCTCCTACAGATGGTACAATATTCATTGCTCACTAAAATATGCATTAATAAACTTAAAGATGTGCATTACATTTTATGCTCAATAAAGATTAAAGATGTCTTAATAAACATGCTGTTTAAAACTCACTACTTTGTGCATTCCCACTCAAAGCAGAACCAAACTGTTTTGCGATACAAATTTTATGTAAAGCTCTTAATGCCATTTTTTATACGTGTATTCCCGGTTATCCCTGCTTTCTTTCAAAAAGTTTCAAATAAAATAAAACTTGCAATATTTTGCATGCTTTCTCTGAGTCAGGTGTATGTGTGAAGTTTCCCTGCAAGCATCACGTTCGCCTCTCTCCTCTCTGAAGGTGAATCTTTGCATCCTCTGGTTTGTCATACGACACCTCCTGGTAGAGGCTGAGGCTGCAGCAGGGTGTGTATTTGCATGTGTGTGTGTGTCCATTAGTCTTCAAAGAAAACAAGGTGTTTGCTTGAAGAGGTGTGTGAAAGTGTGCATGCATACAGTACATAACCCCACTTATGAAAGCCAACCACCCTCAGTGTCTCCAATGGCTTAGGGCCCTCTTTTTCCCATGGGGGCCCTTGATTGAAGCCAGAATTCCTCCACGTGTGTGTGTAAGGGAGTCAGGCTCGCTAGGATTGCATTAGACAAAAGAGATGCACTTGCCAGCAGCTGTGTTGAAGACAGCAGCATCCCCACCTAAAGCGCCCCATTCGTTCCTCCTTCCACTCCCAGTCCAGTCCAGTTAGGCAACTGGAGTGGCGATGGCGCGCGCTCAGGGAAACGAAAGGCCCCTCGGGAGTCTGGAAAGTGAATAAAAGAAGAGCACAGAAAGAGAGAATAAGCATTTTTCATGCTTTTTGTGTTTAATGTCATTTCCAAAAATAATGTGGGCCTCAGAAAACAGAAGGAAAAGATTTTTAAGCAATCAGATTCGCACACATCCATGTCTGCACACACATGCACGCACACACACACACGAGGAGGGTTGCTGTGAATACCTGATTCTTCCCCCTCTTTTTTCCCCTCCTCATCTCCCTTTAAAAATCTGCAAATCCATTTGCTAAACAGCTGCACCTCTGTAGTGCACAGATAACAACCTGGGCCAGACTGGCTTTGCAACAGCGAGTGGAGGCAGATAGGCCCAAATCTCTGGCCCTTTTTTCAAAAATGCTAATGACGAAGGAAACACTTCCCCAGCCAAAAAAAGAAAAAAGAGAGAGAGAGGGAGAGAGGAGGCTCTTGTAGATCTGTCAATTGCTATTTTGACAGATATTTGCTTGTAAGTACACACAACACTTGTTCCCCGTGTCTTATCTGGTGCTGTGCAGAACACTGACCTACATTACATCAAGCACAATATGATGCACAAACATGCTCTGTTCAATAGCACATTTTTCCCTTTTTTTTTTGTTCTTGTTTGTTTTTTCTCACTCCCCCTCTTTTCTCTGTTTTACCTTAAAAACAGATGCATTCAAATGAAATGGCTGCAAATCCGCCGAACAGAAGGTATTCTTTCTCAAATAAAAACCTTGTGGCTTAAAGCGAGAATCTTGCAACCATCTCCGGATGTTTGATTGCTCCTCAAAGGCCCGAGAAGCTGCGTTCGGAGGGAGGGGAGGGAAGGAAATATTGGAAATATTGCCACAGCTGCTCGTTCACTCCAACTCTAACTCCCTCCATTTGCCTTCAAACGTTCTTTTGTGACACGCTTTCCAACATACAGACACAGTTGCACAGAGTGTACACTAGACTGATAGTTGTAATGTGATGTATTGTTTGTCTGTTTTGTTTTACGAGTCTTTTCAGCTCAGCAGCTTCCAGCAAGGTCAGCAGTCAGTCAGACAACAGCAGCCCTGAATTACAACAACTTCAGTGTCTCACACAAACACACTTTTGAGTGAAATGGATGATTTCCAACACAGAGTTTTAAATTGAGGTGCTTCAGCTAACAGATTGGCTCACTAATCACCAGAGGCTGCATTACAGAAACTTCCATACTACAAAATCCTCTTTTTATTGGTTTGGTAACCGTGAAAATGTGAGTTATTTCCAGATTGACTACTTTTTTTTACAAAAAAATGTGATGCTGAAGACAAGGTCCAGCTTACTTGTCCTTCCCACATCATTCAACCACAACTAATGAACTTCCTCAGGGTGCAGACTCGGTCACAGATTGTGGAAAGCTGTCAGATTCTGGAGAGAGGAGGGAAAGGTTATTAAACCGTTGCCAAATCTAATACTAAAGCATCAAACTCTGCTGTTTCAACGAAGACGGTTAAATTATACATTTTGCACAAGGTCTGTTGCTGTGTCTGAGAGGAAAACCTACGGGTCTAGTAGATTATTTAGATCTGCATTTGACTTCTGTCAAGAACTATTTCTCTGTGTTTCCATCAGTTTCACATTTTCTTATGTAACTTATGTAGGCACCAGCAAACCAAGACAAATTCCTCGTAATGTAAATTACCTGGCAATAAACTTGATTCTGATTCTGATAACAAAGATGCTGAGTATGGATCAGGAAAGAATAAAAATGAGGCTACATCTGGACTTACATCCATCCATCCATTTTCTGCTTATTACCTGAGTGGGATCGGCCAGGAGGCGGGGTACACCCTTAACAGGTAGCCAGTCCATCACAGGGCCAACACACATAGACAAACAACCATGCACACACACACACACACTCCTATGGACAATTTAGTGTCTCCAATCAGCCTATCCCCAAAGTGCATGTCTTTGGACTGTGGGAGGAAGCCGGAGAACCCGGAGAGAACCCAGGGACACACAGGGAGAACATGCAAACTCCACACAGAACCGGGTTGGACCTCCCCCAGCTGAGGCTCGAACCAGCAACCTTCTTGCTGTGAGGCCACAGTAATAACCCACTGTTCCATCGTGCAGCCTGTCATGTCTTTTATCTGTTTCCCTGCTTTTCTCTAGTCCCTCTTTCATTAGCTCAAGAGAAGACTGGATGCTGTTGTGTCATGATCGGTGGGCTCTTCTGTGTTGGTACCCGCTGTGGTTATGGTGGGCTAGCTCCTGGTGTGGATGGGTCCTCGAAAATATTGTTTCCTCAAAGCCAGTTGTTTATTCTGTTTAATTTTATTAATATTTTTTTATAACTGCATTAAGTCAGAGTCGTAAATTAGGAGATGGAGTTGTTGTTTGGGTAGACTGGGGAATGAGGGATTAATGAGGGAAGGGGGGGGGGGGGGGGGGTACTTGGGTTTTGAGTGTGTGTGCGTGTGTGTGTGTAATTGTGTGAAAGAATCCACAGGTTTGTGGTGTGAAAAATGATTTATAAATAACATTTGATTCATGACTCGTGCCCTAGTGGTGAAGCTTATTTGGATAGGTTGTCAATAACAGTGACAACCAATAAGAACAGAATAAAATACATAAAGTATAAATCTAAAATCAGTCTGTATGGATGAAGCAGGTCAGCAGTGTAAACAGGACTATGAAGAGCTCTGGAGGTCAAAACCAAAATTTAAAAAAGCAACCAGTTGACCGACTCATAAACTGGGTTTATATGAGTTCCTCTGTTAGGCCAAAAGTCCGGCTGCAGGGTGCTGAACACCTGAAGACCTGATGTTTGCTTGTCGACACTAATGTTTCTGATGTTCCTGAAATGACTTAAGCAGGTTCTTATTAGATATTTTATGTTATTCTTCAATGAAAATATCACCCATGTGTCTGAGACTGGGTTTATCTGAGCCTCCTAAATCCCCCACTTTCTGTTTAATGTCATGGATCGTCTGGTGCAGTAATTAGAGTGGTATTACGGGAAAGTCTGTCTTGGCTTTAAAGTTTTCTCAGTATCCTCTTAGTTTGTTTTATTGTTTAAGGAAGCTCTGCTGATCTTTGGCAAGTTATCTGAGGTTATCTGAGTTGTGAGCTAATCCGGCATCTATCTTGCAGCCTACTGCTACTCTGAGCTCCATCCAGACAGTAAAAGTCAGTCCAATGTTGACGTCTTACCTTCCTGTTTCTGTTTCTTATTATTTTCATCTCCTGCTTTGATAAGGTCACCTCACATTTTTTTTGATGACTCGGCCACAATGCACGTTCAGAACATCCAGCTGCTGGCACATTAGGAGGCTGTAACGCATCACAGAGGCTAAAGTGCAGTTTCTCAGCCTGGGAACAGTTTCAGGAATGTACATAATAAATGTCATTGAGCCATTAAAACAAGTCAGAAACCTCATTTTTAAAATCAGGAAGTTTCGTAGTGCTACTTAGTGTCAAAGGTTTTATACGGTCCACTTTGGCTGATAAGTGCAGCTGAATCTCTGATTCTTTTAAAAATGTTTCTACTAACAGCATGAATAAATGTCCAAATAATTAAAGTAGATGTCACTAAAAAAAAAGCTTTAGTGATGTTTTATAAATGTCTATGGTGATGCTGTTACACCTGCACCCGGCTCTGCAACAAACACACCCACTCCAACCAGACTCCTGTGCAGCAACTCACCTGATTACTAATCACATCCACCGGTTATCGATTCCCTCTCCAGCTATTCATCAGCCCAACACTCATTCCCTGTCGGACCTCATCGTAGCATTGCAGCAAACTTAATTCCCTTCCCCAGTCTCGACTCCCTTACCTTGCCTTTTGACTTCACCCTTTGGACAAATTTCCCGCTTTGATTCCTGCCTGCTTCCTTGACTCTGATCCCAGCCTGCTCCCTGGATCTCTCTGCCTGCATACCTGGACCTCTTGGTATCGACTCTTGCCTGGCTTCTGGACATCTCTCTCTGGATTAACCACTTTGGCTCGCTCTTGCAAGATCTTTCCAAGATTCAGTTTAATAATTCACTGAGTATTGTCCATCTGTCTCAGAGGTCCTTTGTTAGATGCACACATGTTTTCGGGGTACCATTTACATTCAAAGCGTATGCACCAATTTGTAGGCAAAGTTGGGATTTAGAGCAGCTTGAACTGTATGAAGTTTAGGTCTGCCTGAATTTTTCCAATAGAAAACAAAGCATTGGAGTAGTTTAATTACAAATACAGGTTGTAGTATAAAGGCCAGTTTGTACTCACATAGCATCAGGTCAGGCTGACGGAGTGTGTGTTTTTACTCGAGTGTAGGGACTGCAGATTGTAGTAGGGCTGGTATCAGCCAAAAACTCCATAAAGAGGCCTTTCCTGATGAGTCACTTCAGTTCTGGCACGTACTTCCAGTTTTAGAAAAGCAGTAGCAGCTAATTGCATTCACACACACGTATATATATGTAAATATGTCCATGCATTCAAGTAAAAACCCAAACATCTAGAAACATGATCACAGTCTGACTAATCACAAGTAGCTGGGTTTGAGTAGTCAGAGTGCACATGAGGTCTGAAGAGGTGCGTTTCGAGCCACTGCAGATCTGTGCAGAGCCTATATCAGTTACAGCGTAGCTGACCTCATGCAGGGCCTGCATGAGTCCAAACCAGCCTTAAACCGTGGAGGTTAAGGTTAATCCTTTATGGTTTGAATCAAGAAAAAGCAAGGCAAACTATTGAACTATAATAATCAAAATCACCGTTTTTTGGTTCTTGTTAATAATATAGTAACAGCAGCAAAAGGGAAACTCAAAACAGTGATGAGATAACAAGTCCTTTTACATTAAATACCCAAAACAAGAGGCTTCACTTAGCTTGTTTCTACAATATGTCAATTAAATATGGTGCAGTCACTGAAAACGTTGTCCTGTTAAACAGCAGAGGAGGCAGTTAAAGGGCTAAAGAGGAAAAGGAGGACAGTGAAGTAAAACAGAAAGAAAAAGGGCTCAACTAAAAAAAAACAGGCTGGTTTTGTGACATGAAACATGCTGTTTTAATTTACATTTTTCTGGAAATACAAAGGCAAATCCAAACTATGATACAGAGTCTTAAGAGATTAATCATGTTACATGCATTACTGGCTGACAAATAGGTCAGATGCAGCAATATGAATTTCCAGATTAAAAGATGTTACATTTGGATGTGAAACTGCATTTCTGATCCTAAACAATTAGATAAAAAGATACTTACTCTGTCTTGAATCATTTATGGAGATATTTTTATCTTGGAAAGAAATGAAGCATTTACTGATTAGACAACAACCGCCAAGCAAAGCGACTGACATAAAGCTACTAATTATATATAAGTTGTACTTATGAGTTGATCAAACTCTCTTGACAGATAAACAACATTGTGACCACATTATCCTCCATAACCAGCTATTACCTCCCATCAGCTGAAGTCCTAGTCCTTTAAGAGATAATTACATGTTTCTTCTTTTCATTCTAATTATCAGTTCATTTAATTGTATTTTGATATATTAGGATATATAGCTCATCCCCTCCCCCTCCCCTTGTCAATCATTTATTCGTCAGACCGCACGATGTTTTATCCTACAGACACCCTTTGGGATTTGACCCCACTTGACGTTGTCTGGCAGGTGTTTTAGGAGGCAGCAGGAGTGGGAGGCTTGCCCTGCAAGGCCTCATGAAAGCTGCTTCCAGAAGTAGCTTCTTGTTCTATATTTAAAGTGTTGACATGTACGGTTCACAACAGAGTTTCAATTCATTAGGGAAGACATTTTTCCTTTATTTATTTATAGGGTGGGACTTGATTGAAAAAAAAAATCTAATAATGAAAGTCTTTGTAATTAATAATTTCCATTTTCTTTTATTCATATAGGGAAGGCAACTTTATTTATATAGCACCTTTCATGTGGACAGCTCAAAGTGCTTTACATTGAAACAGAAAAATAAAGATGCTAAATGTCAAATCAAAAAAAGGTACTGTGATGCTAAAAGTAACCATCTAGTGTTTTTTGTCTTTATTTATTTATTTAGTACGTTTGTGTTCATCTTACTACAGTAGATAAATACTTACTCATATAGATAAGTGAATCTAAAATACAAGAACAAAAAATATTATAAAGTCAAGTTTTATGAGTGTCTGGACAAAGCTTTTAATTATATTTCATATTATAATGTAATAATATCGCTAACCTTTGTCAATAATTAAAATTAATTTAAAACAGCATCTGGTTTCTAAATTTAAATGATAAAATTGTCTAGAAGCAGGAAAAAGTTTGCATTTGACTTGTTGGGCTTTATAATAAATTCAGATTAGTCACATCTATTGTCGTACATTTGATTAACATATCTTTCTGTTTAAAAGCTTGTATTTACTTTCTGATGAATGTCTCTCTTACACACACACACACACACACACACACACACACACACACACACACAGCATAAATCAGGGGTTTTACCTTGATTGCCTATGTTATGTATTATTTAATGTTTTACTTCATATCTATTTGATTTGGTGTTTGTCATGATGTTTCTTTCCTGTGCCGTGTTTAATCTTTGTGTTTAGAAATGTTTAGGTGAGATATCTTATAAGGAATTTTACCTGCACAATTTGTTTTCCTGTTGTTTATACATTTATGTGAAGTGTTTTTTACTGTGCAAAAATACTAATAATGATAATAATAATGAATGATAAATAATAAAGTGTCATTTTAAGTATTTTAACTAGCAGCTCTGGCTTTTCTCTGAATAAGAGGCTGTAACATGTTACATGTTTGAACTTTTTAAATGGTTTGAGTGGGGAGGGGCCTGTAGCGGCATCCACTGCCTTTATGTGTCCAGTAACAACAGGAACGTTTGTCACTGAAGAGGGTCTGAGAAGTCCAGGAGGGCACGGTTATGTGAAGCCTCCACCCTCTGGCTTCCTCCACCTCAAGGCAGGAAGAAAACTTTTCAGATCAAAGTAACCGGAACTACACTGAAGGTGTTTCTAAATAAAATGCACTGACAGAATTGACCACTGGAGAGTTAAAACCACTGTCTGAATCATGCTATAAATACCACCAGTGCACTGATCAAAGAAGCAAACTGTCTTCATTAAAAAACAACATACTTTTCCATTATTAAACCCTCTTGTTTTGGCAGTCTGTTGATGTTAATATGGACAATATTGATCAGTGTTCGGCCTACTGCATGTGTACTGGAATACACTGGAATACAGTATAATGAGATCTGCCATGAAAAAACATCCAATTTAAACTACACTGCATCACATCATGTATACGATTATATCCACGTTAATCTGATACAGTATCCTGAAATTTAAATGCATCTGGAAATGTAAAATCATTCATTTATTTGTGTGGTATTTTAAAGTCTTTTGGATGTCAAAGAATCAGCCTAAATGTGTGAAAACAACTTTGTGTTCATGCTTCATGGGACAGGAAAAGGTTAAAACCTTTACCTGCCTCTGGGATAAACTTTAGGTTGGGTATAATTATTATATTATATCCATGATATGATGAAAAAAGTACTTATTTTTCTTTTTGTTATTTATGATTTCAGATCCATTCATAGGTTTCTTAGTTTTATGTCTACGGTCACAGTAACTGCAGGAAAAATATTTATTTACTTCAGATGAAGGCATAACTATGAACACTTGTCTCAGTGCTGCAACCAAATGAACATACTCAGCATCTTTTGATTTTCAGCCAAATGACAAAGTCATGGCTTTAAAACATCCATCCAGTGTCCCCCTGCTGTGTTAGTGCTCATACTATACAGTCATGTGCCAGATGCTTTTATTCAAAGCGACTTACATATGATAAGCAGACATTTTAACCATAGCTATTAACCTAACATGCATGTCTTGTGGTCGGGAGGAAGCCGGAGAACCCGAAGAGAACCCACACATACATGGGGAGAACATGCAAACTCCACACAGAAAGGCCACTGGACAACCCTCCCCAGCCTGGGCTTAAACCAGCAACCTTCTTGCTGTGAGGCCACAGTGCTAACCACTGCTCCACCATGCTGTCCATACTGGCAGTCTGTACCTCATATACAGTTTACGGGTTGGATTCATCGTATAGGTCAGAAGCAAACACAGTTCAGCTGCAGATAATGAGACAGAGCTGAGAAGATAATGTAGTTCCATTTCAACTGCCATCCATCCGTCCATCTATCTGTCCATCCGTCCATCTGTCCATCCATTCATCCGTCCATCCATCCATCCATCCGTCCATCCGTCCATCCATCCATCCATCCATCCCTCCATCCCTCCATCCATCCATCCATCTGTCCATCCGTCCATCCATCCATCCGTCCACCCATCCATCCATCCATCCATCCGTCCATCCATCCATCCATCCATCCGTCCGTCCATCCATCCATCTGTCCATCCGTCCATCCATCCACCCATCAGTCCATCCATCCATCCATCCATCCATCCATCCATCCATCCATCCATCCATCCACCCATCAGTCCATCCATCCATCCATCCATCCATCCATCCATCCATCCATCCATCCATCCATCCATCCATCCATCCATCAGTCCATCCATCCATCCATCCATCCATCCATCCATCTGTCCACCCATCCATCCACCCATCAGTCCATCCATCCATCCACCCATCAGTCCATCCATCCATCCATCCATCCATCCATCCATCCACCCATCAGTCCATCCATCCATCCATCCATCCATCCATCCATCCATCCATCCATCCATCCATCCATCCATCCATCCATCAGTCCATCC
>JBAMHV010000006.1:2399882-2410752 GCA_037177535.1 Pseudomugil gertrudae | reverse complement strand
GAGAACCCACGCTAACACGGAGAGAACCCACGCTAACACGGGGAGAACCCACGCTAACACAGTGAGAACCCACGCTAACACGGAGAGAACCCACGCTAACACGGGGAGAACCCACGCTAACACAGTGAGAACCCACGCTAACACGGAGAGAACCCACGCTAACACGGGGAGAACCCACGCTAACACAGTGAGAACCCACGCTAGCACGGAGAGAACCCACGCTAACACGGGGAGAACCCACGCTAACACCGAGAGAACCCACGCTAACACAGAGAGAACCCACGCTAACACGGAGAGAACCCACGCTAACACAAAGAGAACATACAAACTCCACACCGAAAGGCCACTGGTTGGATCTTACCCCAGCCAAGGCTTGAACCAGCAACCTTCTTGCTGTGAGGCCACAGTGCTAACCAACTGCACCATCGTGCAGCCCCTTGCACAAGTTCCTCCTGCTTAAATACATTCTTACAAATGTTCTAAGACAGTTTTTCTCTGCTGTTTATCCACATGTACCAAATACTGAATAAATAACATTCTAGGATACCAAGTTTTATGTTAACATTCACTAAGTTTGGGTTCATTAAAACTAGTGGAAGAGGAACCAAAAGTTTCCAGGGAGCACGAGCTTACTGTCACACTTGCAAACAAGTTCATGTATTTATGATGAAGACCAAAGCCGTTCCTTTTGTTTGTACAAGTTAAACAACATGCAGGTGTTATTTGCAGCTTCAGACAAACTTAAACTTTAAAAAATTAAAGACAAACTCATAACTTACTGTTAAATAAGTAAAATTACAAAAAAAGGAATAAAAAACACACTGATAGAAACACTATTGCTTCCTTAGTATTTCATGGAGAACAAAAAAGAAACAGAATTACACCAAATTCACCAAAATCCAGCCTCCATATTTAATTTTCACTCCTGCAGAGAGCGTGATGGAAAACAGGAAGTCAGAAGCTGTCACCCACTGCCCAGTAGCTGCAGCAACCCAAAGATCAGAGACGTGAAAGTAGAAAACGCCAGTGAGTTCTGCATCCTTTTCATGATCACGCTCCGTCTCCCAACATGGCGACTGTGAGGCTGTGAGAAGCAGAATAAAAAACATCTATTAGAGAAGTAATTGCTGCACGATTAGCAGACGTGCTGTTTGGCATGGCTTTAGGTTTTTCAGCAGAGTTTGGAAGAAATACACCTACTGGAGCTTCCTGATACAATAGAGCTGCCTGGGTGGCCATACATCCTGCATGTCTTACTCCCTTTCCCCCTCTTTTCCTCTCTCTCCTCCCACCCTCCTGGGTTTCTCCCTCTATCAATCCCCCCTCCTCTGCCTGTCTGGACTGGGACCAGCTGGCTTCATTAGAGTCCTCCTCCATTCCACATTGCCTGGTTTTGTCTGTTGCACATTTTTCGGCTGTTTTATCTTAAGCGCTGTCCATCCCCCGGACCCCTCATACATATTTTCTTGGCATTTCTGCAGCCACACAACTGGCTTCTAATGAAACAATCCATGTGTCCATTGTACTGTTTTTCTTTTTTTAATTAATCTTTGTGTCTGCCACCTCCCTGTTTTGCTTTTTTGGATCCTCATTGTTTGGAATCGCTGCGAGTGGGTGAATTTTAATGGTGTGAGGGAGCTGCTGTCGGACGTTTGGGCAGCAGTTTAAAAGAAACTCAAAAGTCGAAAAGTACCTGAGCAGTCTTTTTTAACTTCACGCCTTTCATCCACAAAGGCCAGAGCTCTAATTCATTTTAACGTGGTAATTATTCAAAAGACAATAAAAACCGTTTACGGTGGTCTTTTTTTTTATCCACTAACTTTTAGAAATCCCTTCCAAATCTACTTAATCTTTTAAAAGCCTCCATTATAACAGAAAAGTCAAACAGTATTTTCTGTCACTGTGTTCCTGTTTGATTGAGCTCTCTTGCTGGATGACATCCTTCCTTGATAGATGCACCAGTGACTTACTCACCCTGCTTTTTCCAGTTTGTCATTATTTGGTTTGGAGGAATAACAGGACTGGTGGCTAGACCGCAGATGGTTGTGTTGATTGTCTCTTGTAGGGTAAGGTTGATACCCAGATGGCACAGTGAAACTGATGTCTTCAATGGGCAGAAAGCAACACAGGCTTAGAAGTAGTTGCCATACAAACCTTTTTGTATATCTTCACAGCATTCCTCGTAGGAACTCTGGTTGACAAAGTACATATCAGAGGTTAAGAGACACTTAGATGAATGCATTTCTGTCCTTATGTTCAAATAACATAAACACACTTAGCTTTGCATGTTTGTGCATTGTTGCCAACAAGCTGATGCCCCTTTGCCATCATTAAATCTGAGCTATACACTTAGATGCAGTAAATAAACCTCTGGATTCAGTCAGGGTCAGAGAGAAGCGCTTCTACAGAGAGACATTCGCGTTTGAGGAACAATAGCCTTGGTCGAGTTTTAAAGATGCTATAATCAGCACATAATAGAGTTGGCAATTACACGAACACTGTACACACTTAGTCAGTCAACCTTGCTGCATCTTTGGATGACATCATTTCGTCTCAGCATATTTTTACTGATCAATTTCTAAACGTAAGGTATTTACACTCACCGGGCACTTGAGTGCTGCTTGCATGTGAGATACTGGCCAAACCTGGCCTTGTCTAATATTGTGCGCCCATGCAGAGAATGTCTGAGTGTATGGAGACGTATATATGCGTTCTGATTGGCTCATCGTATTTGAGGGTGGGGCTTAGTCACAGGACAGCTGCTACCATTGGCTACAACAAGCCCGTTTTTTCTGAATAGAACAGCTCGGCCAGGTCTAAAAGCAACGCCGTGTGACAGGTATGGGAGAAGGGAAACAAAAAGGAGGTGCACAAAAGAGAAAAAGCCAAAAGGATGCAGCTGAAATAAGTAGTTATACTTTCTTAATCTGATTTGATCTGTCACATATGACTCTATAGTTCACCTGTTTTCTTTAGGTTGTTCACCTCTGGTGCTGCAGACAGGTGTGGATTTTGGCTCCGACCCTGTGGGGACCCTGTAGTGTTCCTGTACAGGTGTAGCAGGTTGTCTGGACCCTGTTGATGGATTGCACTGTTTTCTGTGTGGTGTATATTTGTCTCCTCTATCTTCTCAGTGTAATTTCTTTTTTCTTTCTGGTCTCTTGTCACCCTTTTGCTGTCCACTGCAGTCAGGTGCAGCGGTACTGTGTAAACTCCACAACAAACAATTATTCCAATAAACACATAACAGGAATTCAGAGCATCAGTGGGGCAGCACAGGTGGAGTAGTGGTTAGCACTACGGCCTCGAAGGCCTTGTTCAGGGCAAGTTGTTGGTTTCGTGGGGTGCACAGCGGACTTCATGTGGCCTATACGTTCTCCTCTGTGTATGTGTGGGTTCTCTTCAGGTTACTTTCTTCTACTGTCCAAACACATGCATGCTCAGTTAGCTGGTTGACCTAAATTACTTTTAAATGACTCATATTGAAGAAAAATGTGTTATTTTTCAGATTAGAAAAGCTTAATAAACACTTTTTTTATATGATCAAAGTGGTGAAATGTCACTTTGCCAAAGCAGGAAATGCTCATAACATCAGAGCCATAAAATAACTGAATATTTACACAAACCAGCCTGAAATGAGACATTTTCCCAGCAAACGTGCAAAGCTTTTCTGGTTGCACTCTCTGTTCCTTGCATGTGGCTGTTTGGTGGAAAAAAAAATTTAATCTGATGCTTTATTTATGGTGTGTCATTATTTATTTATTTGATTATTTTGTAAATTATTTATCTATTGAATTATTAATTCTTCATCATGACTTTTCGTCTACATTATTCATGACTTAATTTGAGATTATTGCATCAAGATGCCGCATTGTTGCAGCGCAGGATCGCCTTCTCACTTCACGTCAGACACGGATATTAAATCTCCCTCTCAGGCTATTTTTCGCTGAAGTGAAAGAAATAGAAAAATGATCCTGAAAGCTCGCTATTAACATACAAACTGTCGTCATGTCAGTGAGAGGAAGGATGATTAGTCTCATGACAAACACTGAATTACGCTTTGACTGATGATCTTAAGATGAGCTGTTCCTGAAATAGTCATTTGTTTTCGGTGGGTTACTGTAATGGGCAAACGTTGTGGAAGATGCACATTTTATTAGCTGTTTGCTGCAGCTTCACTCAAACTGAAGGTGAATTGTTCTTAAAACCAAAGTGCTGATCTGTTTCCACATAACAAAAGGAAGTATTATAGTTATAATCCTCATTTTCAGCTCTGCCGTCCGCCTGCTTGGTTACAGTTTACACTTCCACCATCTATAAATACACATTTCAGCCACGTCAGCACAGAAACGTTTTTAAGTTGGCAAAGTTCTCCTGTTAAAATATCTTTTCAAACAAGTCATTTGCACAGATTACTTTTTATTAATGATACGGTAAGGACAAATGAATTTTAATCAATTTCACTGAATGAATATGAAGCATATTAAACTGTTTACATGACATTAAATGTAAAATACATGATAAAAATCAGTTTTTGTTGCATATATTGTGTGAGGACTTAATAATTTATGCATCTCTAGCCTCAAATCATTAATTAAAGGTCTCAAAACTCAAGTCAAGTCAAGTTAAATGAAGGCCTAGGATGTACTTCCTGTGTATGCATGCTGTGTATATGCGAGATGCAAACAATGCTACCGAAACGTTTAATACTGCAGGTCACAGATAGGGGGCAGTATGCAGCACCAGGACTCGTTACTACGTAAAGGTAATGTTGTATTTCTGTGGCACAACAGGATACCCGTCTGTTGCTAACTGCTATGTACGCATGTTTGTTGCTGTGTAAAGGGGAGAAACAATTGTAAAAGCGAGGTGCTCTTTAAAACTGTCCTCCATTGTGTTTACATCTGATCTCCTGGTATTATTTGCACGAGTGCCTTTAGCATTCAGGTCTTAATTGCATCTTGCGTATTGTCACCTCGCATCAACACATGTGGCCTATGTGCCATCGCACGCTGAGAAGTTGGTGCATCATGATTCACATGTGGACGCGTTGCCAGCAGCAAGTATTTCCCAGGCCCAACTCGTCTCATTCATGTCAAGTAATGTTTCTTGTTGTGCTTTAAATTTGGATTAAACCACATTTCCTGCATTCTGTCTTCCTCCTGCTGGGTTTAGCCCACACTTTGGTGCCGCAACATGCTCAGCTCATGACAGACTTCCTCTAAGATTAGCCTGAAAATGTTCTTTTGATCGGTTATAGTAACGATTGGCCTGAGTGACCCTCAGCAAAGCCCTGCTGTTCTGTTATAGAGGGCTGTAACACGCTCAGGCTGGGCATTTTATGATGCATTGAACATCTCCGCTTTCTGCCCCTATTCTTCACTCACAATAAATACATACATGATACTGTAATTGTCAGTAGTCCTTAGTCTGCTAAACTCCTTTTCTAAAGTTTTCTAACAGTCATCTGCTCCCATAGCTTAATATGAGTCATTTCATCGGCATGAATTTGTTGTGCTGTTGCACTAAACCAGTTAATTCCAATCAGCACGGTGACTGTACCGAGTTCATAGTCTGCACAGAACAAGCACGCAGCATGAAGATGACTTGATGAACTGCGGCGAGGCTTTGTGAGACACGCCGGGTAGGTGTTTCAAAAGGGCAAAGTGCTTGTATGCATCATTCGTTTCACTGCAATACAGGATTTCAGCGTTGGATGAGAATATTCTCACACAAAGTCCCTTCAACCAAACCTATTTTTATATCAGGTGTTCATTCAATGCAAATAAATCATGCTACTTTGAAGGTGAAGATTCAGAACACTTTAATATATCATAAATATGATGATTTTATCAGCAAAATACAGCAGTTATTTGCTCTAAAATGTACATCCATTAATGATTTGCCTCTGCGCTATATTTATGTAAAGCTCGGATCTGCATTTGCCACATTACAGATTCAATACAGCAGATTTTTAATCCAAAGCATTGAAGGATGAAGGCATTCAGATACATCATATATAATCTTGTAGGAGGACCATTATCACAGGAATTTGGAAGTTCTCACATTTGTCTCTGTGAGATGTTTATAATCTAAAGAATATAAAAGCTTTTTTCGGCATTGCATCCAGTAAAAGTCACTGTCGAGGACAGCGTCAGTTAAAGGCCTTTAAAGTGTAAATATAAGGCCGTGTTGTTAAGAAAGCAAATCAATTTCCTTGCTTCTTATGTAAATGTAAATAATAAATGTTGGAGGTTCTGTTTCATTATCAATCAGTTCCTGACTGGTCCTCCGAGTGCTGATAACATAATCTCTACATCAAAGAATAAATATACAAATTCTTTGGGATCTTGTTTGTTCTAAAAGCCTCTTGTTCGCCTGGTTGCATTATTGACAGTTCAATTCATATCAGCCGACATCTCCTAAGCACTTCATGCCGGATCAGGACGAGAGTGTTATCTGAATTGGAAGTGGGAAACTAAAAGGAACCTGTCATGTTGCATTCAGAGGGAAGAGGTGTGTGCAGCAGTGTCGGATGCATGTGTTGCTGAGATAACAGTCCCACGGCGGCACACCGGGGCAACAGAAATATTCCTCTTCCACGTCACTCCAGCTCTACAACAAGTACTCGAGACAAATAATGACTGTTTGTATAAAACCCATCGCATGAATCAGCCTCTTAAAAATCTCAGGAAGAGATTTGTCCTCTTGCTCTACAGGAGGAAGGGTGTCAATAAAGCAGATGTTGGCAAATATGTTCAAATCCTCATCCTAACGTGCATCCTGGTGGAGCGGCAGACAGCACAAATCCTGTTTAAGGCAAAACCATTTATTACCTTTTAAATGTTGAAAGATTGAACACATATGGGGAACATTTGCATTTAAAACGACAGCGTGTACCAACGAGAAAAGCATTTTCTGATTTGGTGTGCGGAGAAAAACGGTGGAATCGCCTCATAGTTTAGTTAAAAGAATGCAAGAATATTAACCTATTTAAGAAAATGTAAAGAGACTTATTTCTATGAGGTGCAGGACTGACTCGGGGTATATCAGGGTGGGGAACCCTGGTCCTCGAGGGCTGGAATCAGGATTGCCATACATTTAATGGTAAATGCTCTTGTACTTGTACAGCACTTTTCTACACATTAGTGCTTTCAAAGCGCTTTGACACTATCAGACACATTCACCCATACGCTCTCACACACACACACATTCACACACTAGTGACGCAGCATCAGGAGCAACTGGGGGTTCAGTGTCTTGCTCATGGACACTTCGACATGTGGACGCCAGAGCTGGGATTTGAACCACTAACGTGCCGGTTAGGAATTGATCCGCTCTACTACATGCACCCATCTCTCTGGTAAAAGACACCTGGTTCAAATCAAATGAACCCAGCAGCTTATAAAGATGTGCACAGTGATTTATTCATTTGCATCTGGTGCGTTGGAGCAGGGAGACATGGAAGAGGGTCAACATTCCCCACCCCTGATGGAAAATGGGCGTGCAGGTGTGTAGGTGCATGTGTGAATGGTGACCGCTACATAAAATGTTTTAATTTGGGATAAAATTATTCCAAAGGAATGAATTCTCCTCTGTGTTTACACGGTAAAAGTAATTTTTCATACTTAATATTTAACTGCGCTTTAGTTTGGTGGCTTGGGAAGGGTCTGATTGTGACTTCCACCTACCAGAAACAAATTCCACTTCCTGTTTCCTTTCCGTTTGGCTGCAACCTGGAAGAGCACAGAACATAACCATTTTGAAACTAGTTCACTTTTTCTAGCAGCTGCAGGAAAGAGGGGAGATAAAGGTGTTTTTATAAAAAAAAAAATAAGGGAATGATGCAGAGGTGTTAACTGATCAGATGTTTCGATGATGCTGGTCCGGGTGGTAAAGTTGTGTTCTGTTTCGCTGGTTTAATGCTGGATTATTATTGTTTACTCCATAAAATCTGCTCCTGCAGTTTTGAGTGTTATACGTTAACATAGTTCAGCCTCATCTTCCTGTTTTTTATGAATATGATCATTCTGCTAGTCTAAAAGGCACTTGGGTCATACAGGGGTGAAGACGTCTTAGCAGGTTTCTGGGACCAAACTCCCTGAACGATGTGACACAAAAGCTGCTCAGTAGAGGGAACAGAAGAAAACCCAGCTCAATGATTGGTCAGGGCTGAAAACAGCTTGGTTTTATATTTAAACATACTGTTTCCATGAATGTTGCACCACCATGCACTCCACCACAATTCTCTGTTTGCTTTCACACTGCAGGCAAGCTGCACCGGGTTTACTTGCAGCTGTAATATTTGTCTAAAGGGTATAAAGTGACACCTGAAAATAAAAAGTGCAACAAAACACTGAACATTGAAGAGACTTTTCTTATAATAGAATTGCTTGGCTTCTTTTCAATTATGCCTAAAGCAAAAGTATACATCATGTTTGTAACATTTAGCTGGAAATAATTTCCACCTCACATACCGTCCACGCTGCCACCAGCCTGTTCTTGCATTACATCATTCCTGTCATTTACCCGATGCAGTAGTCTGATTTCTAAAAGTTTAGATATATTACTAGCAGTGAGTGCTTCAGATTTCTCTAAGTTTGCATTTAAAACAGTGCTACTTATTTATTTAATAGGTTAAGTATCCATCTATCTCTATATGTGTGTATATACAGACCCTGCTTCATCCTATACCTTCTTGTCACCTTTTCAATTAAACACTGCAGCCTTAATTTAAACCATTTGCATTCAAATCCAGGAATAAAAGCATTACTGCTAAATAACATTCCCTTGTTGGGTTTATGAGTGACAGGAGACTGTGGTTGTGGGTTCAACCACCCCTCACACTCACTTCACACTAAAGCCTGATGCACTTTGTATAAAAAAACGTGTGATTTCACAAACATCTGCCTTAATGAGACTTCCCCGACAAGTCTCCCTCAAACTTGTGATTGACTTGACTATAAAAAGTAGATGAAACTGTAAATCATGAGACATATTGTAAAACATACTTCTGTCTTCCCGTACGCCGTAATGAAGCAGTCATTATGATTATTTTATAGGCCTGAAGTTTTTAAAAACTACAAGAATGCATTACTCTGCATAATGAACAGATGTTGTGGCAACAAGCACATACATTATGCATAAAAAATTATTTCAATTTTTGATTGTAGACGCTGATTTATTGAGACAAGCCTAGCTTACAACAGTAATGGATTTAGGATGTGCTTTTGTTGTGTTATTTCCATAATTAATAATAGGAAGGCAGCACATTATATATGCTTTGTATTCATAAAGATAAGAGGGTTGGAGTTATAACAGATAAAATACCGTTTGCTGAACTTTCAAAGCATGCTGGATTATTTTTACATAAAACTTACACTTGTCTGAATGACAAATAAGACACAAATTCTTCTAATGCCTTTAGTGCTTGTTGTCTGCATTTTAATATGGTGAAGAGGGAGCAGAGCCGATAAGATGAGATAAAAACGAAGCAAGGGGAAGATAATTATCACAGCATGATGCACTATACAATAACAGGAAGTCATCCCGATCCTTTTACTACATTTATCTCCATGATCTTGACAAAAAGCATGAAGATGTATATTCATTTAAGGATACTTAAAATTGAAGGATGATGTTTCTTTTTCTGTGATGGTCAAATTTAATTCAGTTTAAGTTAAATTCGGATCACCTATTTTTTTCTGTGTGAATATTTATGATTGATGTGCATTAAATGTGTCACCAAGTCAGAACAAACATCCCTCAGGACATCGTCATCACCTTTTATTCACATCACATGGTGGCTGTTGAAGCATTTTAGGAAATATAAGCTAACATCACTGGATAAAACTGCAGGTATTCTGTGTTGTTTCATAAATACAATAATGTAAAGATAAAAGGCAGGATTTGCATTTAACATGAGTTTTTTTAAAACTTGTTCAGCATCATAGAAAACTTGTGCAGCTGCTGCGTTTCCGCCCAGATGCTGATCGAGGAAGCCCCCCAGCCACAGGGGAACAAGCCCCTGCAGGCCACGAGCCACACGAAGGCTGTTTAAATGGCATTTTATGCCCGGAAACTTTAAATATTAATGGGTCAGTCCCAAATAATCGGTTTTAATTATTTCACTAAAATAATGTATAATAATCAGCTGAAATAATTTAGCTAATAAATATATAATCTGCAGTTTTGTTTGAACTGAAAGACCAATCTGCTTTAAAGGTATTTTTATTATTTTATTAATAATAATAATTTCAATTATTATGTTTATTATTATTATTATTAACAACACAGGATTGGTGATGGTCCCTGTTTTTCTTCTTTTTTTTCACAGACCCACATGAGAAATTCTTTATAAATGGTCTGCATAAGTGCTGCTGTGTAAAAATACTCAACAGTCCCTTTTTGAGCCCTGAGTCTATCATGACTTAACACGTACCATTCCATCTAGTTCAGCAAAAGCTTCAACTGGTTGACTGTCATACTGTAAGCTAAAACCAGAGAGATGCCAGTCTGTGATGATCTGATCTGTGGTGTTTTAGATACAAAGGTATAATAAAACTAGCAGGATGGATGCAGGATTTTTGTTATTAATCTAGTGAACATATTAATTAATCTTGCAACAGGGTAAAACACATTGCCAGGAAACTCTAAAACTTAAAAACTTACATTTATTAGAATAAAAGTCAGGTTTTTTTTTAATTGTAGAAGTTTTGTAAATACATAAATATTTAATGAAGGGTCTTCACTGTTCTTGTTGGGATAGTGCCGTCCACACAGGAGTCCATATGATCCATCACACACTCAGTCAAGCTGTTGATGTCCTCTCCATGAGGACCACAGAGGACACTCCAGTCTGCTGTCTGGA
>JBAMHV010000006.1:2242000-2268015 GCA_037177535.1 Pseudomugil gertrudae | reverse complement strand
CGCGGGGGGGCTGGAGCCTATCCCAGCTGCCTACGGGCGAAAGGCGGGGTACACTCTGGACAGGTCGCCAGTCCATCACAGTAATGATCGGAATATAAAATATGCACCAGATTTAGGGGCAGTTAATTAAATCAATGTGAACGCTGACTTAAGTGTCTGTTTAACTGAAGAGGACAAGGAGTGCTTATGTGTAATGTCATCATGTGTAATGCAAATATAAACAAAGAAGATGACTGGGGCTGTGTAGCTGATAATGAGCTGTTGTTTACTAAAACATTGGGTAAAACTATACAAGCCAAAAGGAGTAAAATATTTAAGTAGAACTCCGGAGCTGTTATGTATTCGATGTCAACTCTAGTTACACAGTTCATAAAAAAGCCGATATGACAATCAACCCCTTAAACTTTCATTAAGCCCTTCAAACAAGCTTATTCAGTGACATATTAACCCTTTAATGCTCCTGTCAGAAAGTTCCTCATAACTCACATTCATGTCAAAATTCAGTGGATTTAGCCATACAACCTTACAATACTTGTAAGAACTGCCCCACAATGAAGACTGACCTTGAAAATCAGGATCAGTGAGAGCATAAAAAACTGCTTATTAAACAAATTCCTGCAAAACATACAGTACAGGGGGTCC
Source organism: Pseudomugil gertrudae (assembly GCA_037177535.1). Taxonomy (NCBI): domain Eukaryota; kingdom Metazoa; phylum Chordata; class Actinopteri; order Atheriniformes; family Pseudomugilidae; genus Pseudomugil; species Pseudomugil gertrudae. Next base: position 2,267,373 of record JBAMHV010000006.1, on the reverse strand, counting down.
CGAGGGTCAGGTTTAAGAAACACTGCTGTAATGGAACGTAATTTCTAAAAGATGCAAAAATAAATCCTGCATTTTGGTACCAAAGTTCAACGTTGTTTGTCGTAAAAGAAGCATAAATGATCATGAACCCATGTCTGGGAAGAAAGTACTGTGAAAATACTGAGTAAATACGACTCACCTGCTTTTTGAGTTTGTAGAATTCTGTCAGAAACGCCCTCAAAGTTCTCCAGCAGCATCTTGCTGGTCTGGATCACCTGAAAGGAGACAAAAATATTCATTCATTTTTTTATTTAAAAAAGAAAATTGCAAACCTTACATCTCACAGCATGGCAGGAAGTATCCTCCACATAATAACGGGTGTTTTTATCCAGAGAGGGCTGAGAAAACAAGTTGTTATTGCAGGGACGTCAGTGGGTGCAGTTGCTGAAGTGCATTTTTGAAACCAAAATTAGAGAGAAGCCGCCAGAGGCAATTAGGTGGTTTATTAGAGGTTCTGTCTGTCTTCTTAAAGCAGCCTCTGCTTTTTAAGAGAGAAAAATATAGATAACAGCCTCTTCATTTGGCTGTAAAAGAAAAAGCAGATAATCAAGGTCACTGGATGAAAACATGTCAGTCACTCTGCAGCTGATCATTAGCATGTTATCTGTGACAGCACAGCTGAGAAAAATGCTAACTTTAGATCCTCTGGTGCTACAATCTGCCCTAATTAAGTGCACAAACTGCTGACCTGAAGACATTCCAACTCTCATGGTGATCTATTTACATATTAAACGCCCTCTTCCTATCACAACCCCCACCACACAAAAGACATGGGAGAAAAAGACCTCTTCTTACCCAGGAAAACAGCAGAATGTCATTTCAGGAGGTTAATGATGCATATTATGCACATTTACAAACGGAGGTAAACAAACATCAGGTTAACATGCTCCAACAGACCATATGGATTTACCAGTCAATCTTAGCAGTAATAGCCTAATTACTTTTGTTGTTTTACAACTGAAACATGGGATATTAATTATTTTATTAGTTAATACCCGTTAGAGAGATGATAAAAGAAGATGAGGAACGGGAAAAAGACGATGCAGAAAACACAAAATAAAAAAGCAACTGAAGCAAACGCAGAAAGATTTGAGGCAACAGCAGAAACATTCATTTTTATTCTGCTGTTCTGGTGGTTATCAACTTTATAACGGAGCATTACTGCTACAAACTGGTGTCAAAATGCACAAATGAACTCTGAACTCAGCACTGCCTTCTAGTGGATAAACCGACTTAACCGTGGCAATGTAAAGGACAAATTTACGAACATGATGGAGCATAAATGGACTTACTGCCATACCATAAAGCCAAGCTGCAAAGATAATAAGCAGGAATAAATTGTTAATACTCAGTTTATATCACATCAATACTTATTTGTTTCCCCTCATTCTTTTTAAGCATGCCAAAAGGTGCATAAAGATACAAAATCTTCACTCTGGCTGAGTATTTTGTCCTGATATGCCTGAAACTCATTCATAGTCCAAGTTTTTCTTCCGAGACTTTGATGGGAAAAATATACATTTGCATATTTCCTGCTTAGTGGCTTTCTTGGCAAACAATTCAGAAGTGGGCGCAGCGTCAACACTTCCTTTTACCGTGACGTCCCACTTGGTGAGATGACGTAAAAGAGATGAGATTGTGAGATTTGACGTGCTCATTGTCCATCCTGCTGTGTGTTGCATCATGGCTCAATCAGAAATGATGAACGAGGGTAGTTATTTCAGAAAGTCAACATTATCAGAAGCTGTAGTCTGATAGTCTGCAGTACAGAGAATGAAGCCAACGCTTCATGTTGATGTTTCAGGCTCGGTACCTGGGGCTTGTGGGATTTATGAAGGCAGCCATCTACGCCTATTACAAGCTCATTGGTGGCTGATGAGCCCGATGTGAGAAGGCAGGCCTTTCCACAACAAATGCAGTGGAACATCGGCTTATGCTTGGGTGCTGTTCTGACACAGTTCTTTCTCCTCCTCACCTGAAACATTCTGGAAACATGACCCGCCCACCATTATTATGAGATAAGCAGCATAGCCTTAATGCTTGTAAGCTCTACATGTTCGAGGACCACAACACTGGTGGCAAAGTCACTCCAGTAGATGCTGAGGATGGCGTGTAGGCAGCACTGATGGATGGGATAGGAGGTGTAGATGGCAACAGTAGGTGATCCCTGACTAACTGTACAGGAGGGTGGTCAGTATAAATCTTTTCAGCTCCATCTCACCAAAGGTGACATAAAGGTGGATGATGGGGAAGCTGGTGGAGGATCTCATCTTCAGGCTGTCGTCCAGCCCAAAGGATTAAGCAGCATGTGCAAAATATGATGTTATGTATTGCATGCCTGTCCCTGTGTGGGGGACAACTGAAGCTGATTAGGTCAGGGACCTGACTTAGGGACCTAATCCTTGGCTAACCTGATTAGCTGTTCCGCAGTCTGAGTCCGTAATCACCTGAGGTTAAACAAGCTAAAAAAAAAAATCAAGAAAATATCTGATGCAGGCACAAATCCTATCACCAAGCTCCTCTGTGGTCTTGACAATCATGCTGTAGACAACAGTAAAGAGTTGGTGTGAGAACACTATCCTGCTTCATCATGATCATTGTGAAGGGCTCTGAGAGGTCACAGTTTAATTAGAATTGGTTGTGTGGACCTCTATGCAGCTGAAGGAACTTTGGGAAGCAGCCAAGTCTTTCCATGATTTGCCATAAGCTGCTACAGCCCACTGTATCGAGTGCTTTGGTCAGGTCAGCAAACATTATATAAGGCCCTTTGTTCTGTTCCCAGAAACTCACTTGGACCCAAGTCAGTACACCAAGTTGTACTCCTGTTGGCTCTGAATCACTACTGGTTCCGAGAGAAGTGGACTTCAGCAACGCTGGGAACCAATCTGTTAAGGAAGACTCTTGCAAGGACCTTTCTGGAGCAATTTAGCTGATGTACATTTATAGAAACACTAATAGAATAACCTAATGCCTAATGCAAACCAAACATACAGATATGCATATTGCTGCATCAATTTATTTACTTGTTTTTTTTTTTACACAAAAATGTAAAACTTTAAATTGCAAAAGCATTTTGCCAAATTTATTTAAAACTTCATAAATACAGTCACCATTTCTTTTGCACTTTTTCCTCCATCTTTTCCATTTAAAAACGCATAGCTGCACATGCTTCTGTCACTACAGATTAGTATACATTAAATCATACCAAATGTTGCTTAAATCAAAGCAAACCAATAGCATCCTCCCATCATTTATATTACACAAGAAGAAAACTGAGCTGAGAATGCACCTTTATTAAACACTAAGGTGACAAACAGGGAGACATCACGGGCGGGAAGAAATTAAACCAGTAACATTTCCCTTAAAATCCATCACTCACTCAGCTTGCAGACGGAGGTCTTCGATACAAATGCCCTGAAATACCTCAAAGTGAATCAGTGTTTCATAAAGCTTTGGCTTCACCATTCCTACATGCAGCTCTGGCTACTTGCAGTATTCCCCTTTTTCTGTATTAAACAGTTTAAAAAAAAAAGCAACCTCGCTTGAAACACAGACTGAAATAATTTAACACTGAGGCAGTTATTTAATAAACATTTTAAAAGATTATGGTATGACCATTTGAAAATAATTAGCTGGAAAGATGCAAAAATAAACATGACCCCATGGTCAACTGATGTATACTTTATTCAGAACAGAGCTGCACAAAACACTACATGAACCATCATGTTATTATGGAGGCAGTAAGGAGTGAGTTGTTGAGGCTGTTTGTGTCACTCTGCAGCTGCAGTACTTTAAGATGTCTCAGATGGTGGATTACTTTCCCAATGGGTAAAAAAAAAACTGCGATCTTGTGGCGGACGGCATTTCAGATGTGTTTAAAAGCATTGTTCTAGTTAAACTGGTGCACTATTTGCACACTTAAAACTGCTGTATAAGTTATTTCCATTATCATAATTACTCACATAGAACAGACAAATACACATTTAAGTTGCCTTGTTACTACATTATCTAAAAGTATGAGCTGGTATGTACCTTCACCTTTTTTCCTCTTTTAGCCAGCACACAAATGGGCAGGGACTGAGACCCAGTTTCTATTTTTGTCAACTGGGAATGAAAGCTTGCCAGCTCCCGGTGGTGGATTCTGACACAGGACCTAAAATTCCAGTTGTGCTCATGCATACATTATATTTCTTTAAGGTTGTCCTTGCTTGTTCCCACTAAGTGTTAGTGTTGGCCAGCCCTGCAACTTCCTGCTCTATGCTGCTGATCACAGCCTGCTGCTTCACACCACTTAAGCCCTGGCTCTTAATTTATTTGATTTTGGTCCCTAAACGCCCAGCGTTTTCTTGTTTCTTCCTCACCAATTCAATTTTCATTGCGCTCTTTCCATCACAGCCAATTACCTAGTCCTCCACTCAAAACTGAAAAGAGCAGAGGAGTCACCATTAATCAGTTTGCATCTTCTGCGTCTTTTCAGGATTATCTCTCTGTTTTGATGAATGAAATGAAAAATAATAGATGTTCATCCTTTGAGGCCCAAACGATTAAAAGTGTCATAATAATAGCAGAGTTTAGTCGTTTGTTCTTAAAAGTGTTATAATCTCAGTTTTCGCAAATGTAACTTTTCACAAAATGAGGTCAATACTTATTTATCATGAACTGGAAGTGCGGAGGTGAGGTGTGGCAGAGGCAGACGGCATGCTGGAAACTTTGGTTTTAGTCCAGAAACTAAAGAAGATAAATACAGGAGAATCAAGGCTAAGCCAAACACATTTGATACTACTGATTGAAGACTAATGAACCCACAACCAGAACTGAGAAACAACGTACTTAAATACAAACTGAACCACACAGGACACAGGTGAAATTAATAAATAGGAAATTAAGCTAAACAGAAACACATGGGGCAAAACAGGAAGCATACAAAACAAAACAGGAAACCAAAAGACACGGAAAGTGTCCATATCGTGACCTGAGGCCACAGAGACAAGAGTCCAGGCTCTGAAGGTCAGCCTGGAGGCCACAGAGACAGGAGTTCAGGCTCTGGAGGATGGTCCGGAGGCCACAGGGACAGGAGACCAGGCTCTGAAGGTCGGCCTGGAGGCTGCAAGGTACAGGAGTCCAGGCTCTGGAGGTCGGCTCGAAGGCCACAGGGACAGGAGACCAGGTTCTGGAGGTCGGTCCTGGTGTGGGAACCAGAGTCAAAGAGGAAATGCTGTCCCCAAAAGGCAGAAATAATAAGCGACGAAGGAAAAGCGACGTCCTCTGACGCAGGATCCAGAAGTGACGGATGAGCATCCTGGTCCAGGACCTCTTCAGAGACAAGAACAGGAGAAGGAGCATCCCATCTTGGGACCTCCTAAGATACAATAGCAGGCAGATACCCGGGCGCCGTCTAAGGTTGCAGCGCTTGACGAGACGTGTGCGCTGGCGCCGGAGGTTACAGCGCAATAAGGCTGGATCTGATGTCTTTGTATTCATTTCTAAATTATACTACGGCTGAAATTGGATCCACTATTGTTGATACAGTTTGGTAATGCCTCTACATTTTAGGAATATGTGCAGCAACTGAATAAAACGGTTTCATCCGGACCTTTAAAACGTTAACTCCTTTCTGAGTTTTATTTTTCACATTTCAGACATTTATGGAAAAATAAACGGTGATGAAGTTTAACATTGCAACACAAAGCACAAGCGTCATTAACACATGTAATAGGTAGGTTACCTGTTGCATGAATAAATAATTCAGCAATAATGATTTTAAGGTTGTTGCTATTTACATCAGTTATTAAAGCTGTGTGAAAGTTACAGAAATATGACGACACTGACAAAATAGCCTTATTTAAACACGTGACAGCTAGACTCAGCTGTCATGTTACATTTAAAATTAATTAAATAATCAAGGATCAGTTTTTCTCAGATGACTAAAAGACAGTGATTAAAACAAAAAGGTAACTGCACAGAAAACTGTTTAACGTTTTACACGCTTTTCAAATCTCACATAACGTGTTGACATTAATAAAACCTACAATAATTTGGATTCTATTTAAGGCAAAATCTGACTCAAAAATGCCCAGAATAAGAGTAGATTAAGCTTGTAAAGTTGTGTGTATTCCTGCGACGGACATGAAGTTAATGCAGGAATACTCTGGAGAAACACTTTCCAGCTTCACCTCTCAAGTGTGTCAAAAGAATAAATAAATTAAAAGAAGAAATCAGCTAAATTTGTCAAATTTTCAGCTTGTTAACGGGTTTACAGGAACATTCCTCTATCTGCTGGCGAAAACGTGCACTCAATGCTAAACTCAGAGCGGCACAGAGAGTAGCTGCTACATACCGTCAGGTCGGAAACCCTGGACAGGAAGAAATTAGTTCACCTTCGTCACTTTGCAGTTGGGACATGTGACACATTTTACATGATAAATGGACTGGTAAAGTTACAAAATGTCAAAGCAAAAAAAAAAAAAACTTCACCATCTAAAAAAAGATCCAAAACATTTTCATGTCTTTTCACTTTCTGCCTGAAATAATATTGGAAACAAACATGTTGATACTCCCAAAGGAGATGAGTAAAATTCAAAAGTATTGCTTTAAAATAGCTTCAGGAGGATGTTGTATAACCACAAGCATCAATTTCATTACTTAACAGAGTTTCAGCCATGTTATCCAACCCTCTATGCATGCCCCATCATATTTAGTAAAGGCCAGGTATTGATCTGATTGGAGTTAAAGCCAGTTTGCTGGAGTGAATCGAATCTATTGATTGGGAAATTCATACATGAACTACAGCTCTAATAAAAAATGTTTCCCTCTTCCAACAGTGCTGAGGTGCAATCATATGTGCTGCTTTGTTTTATCAGTATACTTTATGAGTATACCTTCTCAGGGGCTGTGGTCTACTCACCATTTCGTAGGTGGTGACAACTTTCTTAAGGACCTCTGGTAGCAGCCCTTGTGGCTCCAAGTTGGGGTACTGCTCAGTGAGGTTGAAGACCAGAAGGGGGCTGTTGTCAGGTCCTGTCAGTCGAGGGGAAAGAGCCAAGATGCACTGCTTCAGATTAGCCACAGCTGAAAGGCCGCACAGCTCCTTAAAGGACACTATGGCATTCTGCAGAGGAGAGAAATTATACTCACATGAAGTTGTCTGTAGTTTAACAATAAGATCTATAAACGAGCTGTGCTAAAAATATAACCACACCCTCAGAGATTAGCAGCCACAAAGGAAGCAGCTTCAAGCTTCACAGCGACTTATGAGAACTTTCATTTTGGCACTTGTTAGTAACTTGTAAGCACTCAATCTCTTTTAACCAACAACAGCATCAGATGGAAAATAAATATCCACAGAAATTATAAACTTCCTGTGAAAGGCCAAACTTAAACCCTACACAAACAACCAGAGAGGGAAAACTGTGATCAGATAGCCGAGATGTGTTATAGTCTCAAGGTTGGTGGCTTGTTATCTCACAATAACTGCAACATAAACAGGAATACCCCCCCCACCCACCTGAAAAAAAACGTAATACAATGTCTTATGAAACACAGTGAGTGAGACCAACCGCAGTGTTACAACCTCAAATACATTCCTTGCACAGATTTAATGCATCTTGCATCATTTCAGATATCTAATCAGTAAAAATTAAAGACGCTCAGTTTCAGTGCGGTAGTTAGGAAATGCTCTTAGTGTAACTTAGTTTTCAGAACCGTTCTCTTAAATATACGTTTCATCAGGATTTTACAGTGTTTTTGTTTGACATCCAGTTTTCCTCATAGGACTCTTCCACATTAGGAGTTACTCCTGTAATGATTGCAAGGTTTGTGTAACTGGGACGTGCATTGCAACCTTATGGTTGTGGTGTGGGCATGGTCCGTCAGGGCCTGGCTGGTTCCAGTGGTGGTGATCTTTGTGATAACGGGTGGAGAGGCTCTTAAGATGGAAGTATGACGTTTTCTCACCTGGTGCCACGACACGTTTGTTTTTCTAGTTGATTTTTGCATGTTTTCACAAGAGATCGTGTTTAACGTACGTGTGTGCTTCAATTTGTTTTGGTGTGATAAACTTTGGTGTGTGACAACTTTGTGATGCAATTCTGTATAAAAAATGTCACATAAATAAAGTCAGATTTGATTTAATATGTGGGTCAAATTTAGTCATCATTGGTGGTGTCCATGGATGAAGGCTTTTCAGATACTTTCAAGCTAATCTGGTTACCATTACCGAATTTGGGGGTATAAAAGATTAATTTAATCCATTAGAAAGTAAATCTGTATTTTTTATACCTAGACAGCAACAACTGGTAAACCCTAATCCAAAAGGTAAACAAGTCCTAGAGTGCACTACACTCTAAATACTACTCAATATACTAAATGTGGCAATTAAAAACACTAGATTTTATTCAGAAAAATACACGTTCAGGGATACAATTTTAAAAAGACAGATTATTGTGCATTAGAGTTATATTAGAAAACAAAGGAAAATGCAGCTTTACAAACCCTGACTCCACTGAGCAAAAAACTTAAAAACGCTACTTTCCAGTCGACTTAACCAGGAGTCATAGTTCAATCAACGGTTGTGCATTTAAAAACCAAACATTCTTCTGAGTCTGTAATATCCTTACTTCTATAAACAAACTGTACTTGAGGGGATATTTGTCTACTTCTCAAAAGCAATCTTTTTAACTTAAGATTAAAAAATGTGATGTTTTCTAATGCAGTAAAGCACCAACACATTCTGAGTACATTCAATAGGTAACAGGTTTCTAGAGGATCAACATGGCTAGCTTTCGTTGACCTGAAAAAAACCCACAACATTCCTAAATGAACATCCCCCCTCCCTTAATGGTCCATTTAGATAGTTGTATTTTCATATTTTTTCTCAGTTTTCTTCACTGCATTGCTTGCTAGAGCAAGCTGAAAATGCAAACCAACTTAGTTTTTTGTACCGAACAAGGTAACAGAAAAAAATGCACCAACTTCACGTCAATCAGTCAACACTTCAAATATGTGCAGCAATTCTGATACCTAAGGAGACAAGTGAGTCTCAATAATGCCAGCAAAATATTCCTCTTCATGGGGCAGAACCACTAGATTATTTCACAAAAAGGAGCAATTAACAGGTCACACATCTGTATCCATGACATCCTTATTGACCAAACTTCAGAGAACAAAATCTGCATAAGCAGTCATTCAAAAGCTGGAAATCTTACCTGCATGTTTTCTCTGAGGTCTGTTGCCTCCCTCAGTGGTAGCAGGGCTGTCTTAAACACATCATCCACACCTTTGAGCAGGAGCACTCTCATGCTGGCATACTCCCTACTCCGCTTGCCCTTTCGCACAGACAGTCCCCTTTTATGTGGTTTGCCACCACCTCTTCGATTGGTTATGGCAACATGGACGAACAAGAAGGAATGTGGCAGGACTTCCCCTGTCAGAGACTGAAGAGGTAAATGGCGGAAACCAGGTTGCAGACACTCAAAGGGGATTGTATACTGGCCAATAAACTCATCACCAATGTAGTCATCGTCAAGTACCACAAAGCGAACCATTGCAAGCTCTGGAAGGTTAATCTGGAACTCAAAGCTCTCGTCAAACAGAGGGTTGTCCCCGTTCTGGTTTACAGTTTTAGTCCTTTGTTCGGCGCAATCGGCAGGAATGCCATGTATTTCCACGTAAACGTAGGGATCTACCACATCTCCTTTGGCACCCGAGCCTTTTGGCTTGGGAAAGTTTTGTCCACTGATTATCTTGATGTGCAAGAGCTGTGGAGAAACACCAGGCACTGAGTCTTTTGTGTTGGCACTGAAATATGAAACCTGCTCTCTCATGATTGCTGGACGGAGCACATAGCCGCAGTTCCCATTCTGACGGAACCAGCCAATGTTAAGATCCATCATCAGACCGGGAGTCTGGTAGTTCATTGCTACAATCTGGCAGCCACACTTCCAGAAATCTTGGGGGTTCATGTTGCTTGAGTCAATCCGCATAGGGCTTGGATAAACCCGTGCAAGGAACTTCTTGTTGTAGTTGACAAAGTCACCTGGGAAGTCGCAGGCACAGCGACTGGCAAAGACTTCGTTGAAAGAGCAGAGCTCCCAGTGCTTCTGGTTCTGGAAAGATGTAGGAAAGTCTTTAAACTCAACCGACTTGCACAACGTCACCAGATCAGAGAGGTCTTTAGACAACTGGAATTTTTTAGGCACGATAGTCTGTTGTTCTGCAGACTCAATGCTCATCCTTTGGGACATCTCAGCCCCCTCGTCTTCATCCGTCACCTCGCCTTCAGAGGCAGTGCAGTTTGTGCCCAGTTTCTTACCCTTCAGCAGGATCTTACCCTTGAGCTCAAAGGGAGAGGGAAGGTAACAGTCCTCTGGTTTTGGGGGGTCTATGTGTATTTTGTCTCCCAGGATCTTCTTTAGATGCTGAAACATTACTCTCTGTTGCTGTAAAGAGCAATGGTTTTCTAAACACAGCATCAATGGATATTCAGAGGCAATGAAGGCATACTTGTTGATGACGTCAATGACGCTTCGAAAGACAATCTGTGTGGTCATTGTGTGACCAGTGTAAATAACAGGTTCGTTATCAGGTCCATCCCAGACATCCAGCTCAACACAGCGGCAGCCCATCTTCAGGGCACGTATATAACCCGTCACATCAGAAGGACCTCTGAACTGATCTTCTATCAGGTATGTGTTGTGTGATGCATTGATGTAGTAGTGAGATATAGGCTGGTTCATGTCTTGGCAAACTGATTTGTGCTCGGGGTCAAATATGTGGCACTCTGCAGACATAAGGTAATTGGAGAATCCATCAAGGGAAAGCCAACCCTTGAGTTGACCCTCTTTGGATGGCTCATATTTCTGGATGACCTCTAAGCTGGTGTCTTCACTGACTTGAGCCATTCCTTGTTCTGCCTCCAGAAATATCATTAAGTCCTTGGTATCAAGAAATTCCTTATTACTAGAGAACTGAACGAAGAGAAAATAAATTTCCGGTCTAGTGCAAAGATCATGAAACACTTCAATGAACTCATCTTTTGTCACATCAGACCCAGCTTTGTCCTTAGCTTTGTGAAGCTCCTTGAACTTTAACTCTATTTTCACATTTTTAAGTCCTGGGTTTAGCTTTTTGATGAGCTGCACGGCACCACATATCGTTATTTGTTTGCTGTTGATGTCTTCCTCATCAAACAGTTCACTTAGCCAAGATGAACGCATGCTGTTCTGACTGCTCTCAATCATATTTAAGGTATGTTTCCCATAGGAGATCAGGTACCTCAGTCCTGTCACCCATATGTTGGCTACATCTGCTGTGTTTGCCACCAAGTCCAGGGACTCATAACTCTCCCCAAAGATGACAGAGAAAGCACAGTCCTCTGATATCTGATCATAGGTGCCATTAGTTCTAAAAGTGTCTGTATTTTTGCCTGATCGAACCTCTTTGATAGACTTGACATCAATTTTTGCCTTTTCCGATTCCTTTTTTGTAGGCTCCCATCTCAAAGACTGCATGTCGGCATCAAGGAGGAAGTAGCGGTGGTAAATACGTGAATTGGATCGCACTTTCTTCAACTCTGAGCCATCTACCATTGCGTTGATGCAATCACTGGCACTACTGATCTTCTTCTCAGTGGGCATGCTGCTGAATGAGACAGTCTTCTTTCTTTCTTTGCGCTGTTTTCCATCCTGCAGAGAGAGAAAATACAGTGTATTTAGAAATGCATACATAGCAAATGACAGAAATTATTTGATTACAAATTTATCCGGTCATGTTTAAACATGAAGACTGAAGACCATACCTTCAGTCTACATATGTTCACATAAAAGAGGAATAATAAAACATATGAGCTTCAAAACATAGATTTTGAAGAGCATGCATATTTATACATTGATTTAGAAGAGGAATAATCTAAGTGAGTCAGCAAACTTGTGAAATTTGGTGTACAAGACAAGACACAAGCCTGCTTCAACCAATTACATAAGGAAAAACACTGCTCTATGAACATTTGTTTGTTTATAGCCCATCTTAAATCATATTTGGGACACTTCTTCCGTCAACTACCCTCTAGTTACAGTGCAGCATTTTTCTTTTTCCCCCTTCTGATTTTCTTAAACCCTAAATATAGCATACTGCAAGCTGTGATGTTCGTTTCTCCTCCCAGGTTCTTTTTTTGTTTCTGCTGAGTATTTTCTTTTACGTGGAAACACAGCAGCAACTCTGTTGGGTGACTTAAGGTAGCTGTCACTGCTTATTATGGAGACACAACAGGGAATCTCCCTTAGGAAAGTTTCGCCCACACAAACCCCGTCACCAACAGCAGCCACTTTCTGACATATTCTTTAAACTCTCTACTCTTCTTTCAGCATACCAACACCATTTTAAATTGTTCATTGTTAAATCTTGCCAAAACCCTTTACTGTAAATCATGCAACATCTTAAGGGCAGCCATTTACACAAAAGGAATCAGTCATCTACGACTAGGACAGGAACAGCCAATCTTAAGATCCAGCTATGAGTATTATGTTAAGCTTAATATACTATAGCTCCACTTTGAGATTTCTTGTTCAACAAAGTGTTGCGAAGAGACATTGTTGACAACGTACCTCACAAGTCATCTTCTAACTGCCATAGTACCTACAGTCTGGATCTATTTAAAAGTCAGCTCACAATAGAGCCCAGAATGTAACCCGCACAGTTCAGAAACAAAAGATTGCAGATGTAAAAAGAACAAAGGAAAGACTTCAGCATAGGTTTTGAGTGTTTCTGTAATGTTATTCAGAACTGGTGTGTCTTGAGTTGCTCAGGGTTATTGGTCAAAGGAACAAAAATATATAAAAACAGGCATATAAGATATTGGCCAATAATATGATAATGTGCATCTCTGTTGAGTGCCCTATGTAACTAACTTAACCAGTTTAATATCAGATGTGTCTTCATTTTATAATAGCTTCGTCTGTTACATAAGTTACATAAAATGATCAATGACGACTTCTGAGTTGTTTTAGGTGAGTTACAAATCTTCACTGTTTATAAGCAGTCATGTGAAAAATAAAACACTTTTAATTCAATTTTTACAAAGAAAAATTTACTTATTTAATAATTTGATCATTTGATGTAAACAGAGTATTTTCCATTTAATAAAGTATTGTGTTAATTATGATTTGTGAACTTCATCCTGATAACCTCACATGATCAATGCGAGGATTTCATATAAAAATATCTGAAATGACAAGTAATTCTTCAACCATTTTATGACCAACATTACACCAAAACCGCTGCAACTCTACAAGAGAAAGCTGGAAAAGACCACACTGGTGTTGAGACCACACTGAAATGTTGTAAAAAGTCCCAACACATCATTTCAGTGTGGTCTTTGCTTATTTATAAGCAAACATCGGAAATCCTCGATAAATTACAGACTGTTGAATTGAGGGATGCACTTAGTTTTTTAAACACTCTTTCTACATTTTGCCCTTTCCCAATATGCCAAAACAACAGACTAAGCATGAGAAATAATAAACCTAATGATGATTCAGGCAAACAGTTGGTGCTTTGGAAAATAAACCAGGCTTCAAAGTGGTTGTATAATGCTGTCACCAAATTAATTTATTATTTTGCGTGCTGTTGGAAATTCTGCTGGAGTTGTGAAACACAGCTTGACGGTTATACGTGACTAGTGAAAATGTGTAGCTCTAATAGCCAAAGATGGAGCATGCCTGGTTAAATGTAAACATATTAATCAAATTCTTTTACGCCGTCTGCAGCTCAAGCTTCATAACAAAAAAGGGAGTTTAAACGTACCGGTAAATGCATGACTGCTGATAATCTTTATTATCTAGATAAGAATGTGGACATTTTGTCTTCCTGGCCAGATTAAGATACGGTCACTACTTGCAGACAACATGCCTGGCTTCATCTACAATACCAGGCTTCAACTGCAGACCTTCTCCTCAGGATTTCCCTCCTTTAACAAAAATTGGAAAGCAGAACTGAACACACCCTCCTCTGTATTAATGTCTGTCAGGAGAAAACTTCTTATGCAACAATCTCTTTTCAGGTGGCCCAGAGTGTTTCCCTTTCAAGTTTAATTCCTTAAATGGTATTTAAAACAAACAATTCCCACAATCCGATTGTCCATTTATAGTTACACCAGATTTTTCCTTCACATGGTACTTATTCTCTTAGATAAAACATCCCGATCTTAGCTAATCTTTATTTCTTTACCAGCAGTCCAGTTAACTGGTGTTATTTTATTGGCAGATTATCCAAGCCTCACAGGGCAATATGGGTGCAATTTGTTACAAGTATGAGCTGGAAAGAAAATTTCACAAAGCCAGTAATAACAGCACCAGTGTGGACAGTCTGTCATAGCTATCGATCAGCAAACCTTTCCAAAGCATAACTAAACTAACCCAAAAAAAAGGTCAATATCTGGATTCAACTAATTAAACCAAGCCTCCTATATAGGATGTGCAATATTGTACTATTTGCAGTAATACTGATAGATATCACATCACACATTTTGAGTCTGATAAAGTAATTTAAATACATTTGAGAACAGTGGAGCTCAGCTGTACCAGTGCACACAGAAATAAGGCAAATCTGGCCATGAAGAATATGTAAAAACATCTGACTACAGAAGACAAAACACACAGCTTTACTCCAAGATATCTTCCCACTAAAGGGCTTCTTGGATATTTTTGAAAATAGACTATCAAAGTATAGTAATGAGGTTTTTTATTTTCTAGTAACTTATTAAAATGACTACTTTTTACATGTTTAATCATGTTAGTTAATATCTGGATGTAGATAAACAGGGAATACATAATTACCTGCTTGTACAGAATCAATGTGCAGTTATAATGAGGATGCGACATATTAGTGAAGCATGTAATGTTTTATGGCAAGTGGCCTGAGCCATTATTTCCACAGATTGACTGGCCACCACAGAGTCCAGACCTGAACCCCTCAGGGAATCTTTGCGATGTGCTGGAGAAAGCTTGGCACAGTGGTTGGATTTCTCCTATCATCAATACTATCTCATGTGGGAAAATTAATGCAGCACTGGGTGGAAATAAATGCTGCGACATTGCAGAGGCTTATTGAAACAATACAACTGCAAATGCTGCTATTTTCTACGCTAAAGGTGGTTAGGGTTAGCGGTTATACGAGTATGTGAGCTTGTTTTTTGTTTGTTTTAAGTGGCAACTTTTATTTTTGTCCAGATATTGCGTCAATGGGTGTCATCTAACACAATCAGCAAAAAATAGGGACATTGTTTAAAAATCTAAAATGTCTTTACATCTATTTAACCATCCATGCAGGCACCTTCTGTCATTAGGGCAAAGTCAATAAAATAAAGGTTTGATTATTTTTTTCTAAGCTTTTCATTACATGAAGACCATTAAAGATAATCCCAGCTGGTTCACTTTGACAGGACAAATTCCTTAAAAGCCTTTACACGCTGTTTCACTATATCTTTGGAGTATGTGTGTGTTGAGTGAAAAAGAAAATGAAAACAGTAATGACGAGAAAATCTGACAGAGAGTGTGACTAAGACTGATTATGTCCAACTGTTCCTAGATCCCAGAGGAGTAGATATTCCCTGATGGAGCAAAAACCACTTTTATTTCTGGCTTCATGAACAGTTTGTGCAACTAAGAACATCACATGGGACCCATTACTGTTTGTTCTACTCTACCACCTATAATGTGGACAACATCCACTGAATCGCAATGCAGCATTAAAATCTGCTTATTACTGCAGGCCTGGTCTGGCTTGAGTAGTCTGACCCCTAAGTCAAAGGCAACAACAACAAAAAAAGGATAAGTAAAAGTCCTTTGGCTGGTTAAAAAGTTAAGTGTGGTAGATTAGATGTAAGAATCTGTATTCCAGTCACAATCCTTTTCTAACTGCAGCAACATTTTTCCTCCAATACTGACTGACCATGGAAGGAAGCCAAGAGAGAGGCTGCTTCTTAAGAAGCTCATATGTATCCCACAGCTTCAACAGTGGGACGTGCAGCCTCTTTAATAATGCAACCTGACAGCTCACAACAAGAGGACTTATGAAGCTGCACAGCCTTCATTCTCAACCACCAAAAGGGATTCTTATATAGAAAAGCTTAACTTGAAAAAATGGAGGAAACTACATACTGCATTTGTGTGCAGTACAGTATTTTGTCATAGATCTTATCTCAATCAATCACTTATAGGTCTGATATTTTAGCCAATTGCATAACGGTACAGTGTGAAAAACAATTGGAAGCAAATAAGAATTAACTCTCACACTTAGTCCTGAAAATCAATCATTTAGCTGTATCAGTTATTGCCACTCCATTTACTCATAACTACTCCAGCACAGCATCATGTTTGTCCAGACCCTCACCAATTACAAATGGTTTGGTAAAAGGAAGACGGACAACTAAATTCCAGGCAGGTGATTGGTCTGGTGATGATCACCAGTTGTGGTTTATATATCAAGCATTTGAGTTATGGCTGATAATGTTTTTAGTGAACTCACGGGGACCTACGCCTGTAACTACTAAACTTTAAAAATCGGTTGATTCATGAGTAAAAACAAGTAACCGCAATATGACACCAGTAAAATGGCTGATCTGGCCATAAAAAAATCATGTTTGTGGCTAGGTCTGTCCATAGCGCAAGAAGTATCATTCTGAAATCTAAAATTAAGAAGAAAAAAATGGCTAAATTAATCTAAAAGCCGTTGTGGTTAAACAACAGGACTGGTAACTCTACCATTTCCCACATAAAAGTTCCATTACAAAGCCACCAACACCGTGGAGCTCTCTCCCACCAAGTTTGACAATGATAGAGTTTTATGGTGCCTCAACAATAAATGCATCAAATTTATTTTATAGTTTTTTTCCAACCACCAGCTTTTATTTACACACCATGTCCAACACGTGCATTCATACAGCAGGTTTACGCTCCCCTTACACCAATGTTCAGGTAACAGTGAATACATTGGAGCATTTACAGGTTCAAAGCTGTGCAGATGACCACTTTCAGTTCATCTTAATTAAAAAACACTATGATCCATAGTTTTTTTCTACACAGCTTGCAACAAACATGCAATGAGAACACTCACCTCCCACCAATCTTGTGCAAAAAGGTCTTTCTGTTGATCTTTGTTGCTTAAGGTGACAAACACTGCTAATATGACTTACTACCGTTTTTAAAACCAGAGAACGTATAAATAAAATATGTTTATCATAATAAAAAGAAAACAGCAGGGCACTGTTAAAGAAACACTTAAGCTAAATATGCTACATGTAATAGACATTTAATATTCTACACACACAATCTCACGGTAAAAACATGTTTGATTTAAATTAACATATGGGGTTTCACTGTGTGGCTGTTGAATCCCACAGGAGGTTAGACCTGGTACAGGCCCAGCTGCTGCCCTGTACTCCATCACATAAGTGTTAAATCGGGTATGAAAAGGCCCAATACTGCAAAACTTCCACCATTTCAAGAAGAAAACATGACGGTTATCTCCATTAATTTCTTTTTAACTTGCTGCTGTGTGAACCTTAGTTAAGAGATTATTTTTAACGCCTGCTAAAGGGGACTTTATGTTGTTGTTGTTATTGTGGTTGTTTAGTAACATAGCACAAAAAGTTAACACGGTTTTTGGTCAAATTTTCAGAAAATTCTAGAAATGAAACAAGGAAAAAATGATTGCATTCGTGAGGTTGATCATGCTCATCTGGATCCAAGAATTTTTCAAAAGGTTATTTATATGGAATGATAAATAAAGCCAACACACATAAAAAACTATTTTTCATATAGTCTTTTAAATTCTCAGGGGAATGTGTAGAAACTAGTTAAGAACAAACTCCTCTAACCTGTGCTGGGAACATGCGTTCCTAGTATTACAAATACATGGTGATGATAAAGATTTGAGTCAATCTCTCATGTTCTTAAATACTTAGGCAATTACCTCAATTATCAATCAAACAGATCCTACAAAACACTGTTCAAAGGGCTGATTGTTTCTACACTGAATGTTTAGGGTTGGAGTAACACCTGAAGTGTGATGGCGTGTTCAGACTAAATATTTATTGTATATAAAACACATTTCATTTCTGTAGCACATATCAGTGCACAGGAACTCTGTGTGCTTACAGTCTTCTTTCCTGTGCAGCATGAGCAATGTTTTAACAATGTATAGCATGCACTAGACATCAGTGACAGACAGTTTAGATAAGATCAGGAGTTTAAGGTTTCATCCTCCTGTTTGGCATCCAATGAGCTCATGATGTGCAGACGATCTCCTGTCCAAAGAAATGTGGATCAGAGTGGATGTAATGCAGTTATACCAACTTCCTTCTTCACAAGCAGAGTTGTAAACTTATGACTAAAATTAAAAATGGTCTTCTAGACCTTCCAGACCAGAGTCCAGACTAAACATGGAGAAGCAGCATTTAGCCGTTATGCTGCAAACATGTGGAACAAACTGAAGTAGAGATTAAACTTTCACCACATGTAGACACTTTTAAATCCAGGTTAAACACATTTTTTTCATGCATCTATGATCTGCTCAGTAACTTTATCTGACCTTGTTTTTACAACATCTGTAATGTTTTTGCTGTTTATATGTAAGGAAATTTGAATTGTCCTGTACATGGAAGGTACTATACAAATAAACTTGCCTTGTTTAGAGGAAGGCGAGCGTTTCTGTCTGTACAACACCCTCATTAGCAGTCAGCCTGAACGGAAGGGATGTGGCAAACAGAAGTTTGTTTTCTCAAAAACAAAACAGCTCAAACGTGAAATAGGACACTTAGCAGGAAGTAAACATTTTGGTCACCTTGGGGCTGTAGACTAAGCTGCTAACCTTGTTAAATGATAAAACTCATGTTTGTATCGCTGCAGGTATGTCCTTCCAGGATTCAGCAGACTTATATCAGACCACTGTGAACGTGTTAGTGGGGCGGTGAAATGATCAGCCTGATACAGTAATCTGGGCTGTATCCACATTAGAATAGAATAGCCTTTGTTGTCATCGCACACAAGTTACAACGAAATTGTTCCAGTACAGCCCAAACCACAACACACAGTGGACATACACAGACATGCAGGTAATGAGCTTCTGAGGTGCACATGCTATATTTAGGTCCACAGCTTAACTTTTTCAGATCCAAGCATCTGTTAGACACTTTACTCCCCAAAAAAGGAATAACTGTTTGCTAATAGATGCTAGTCCAGTTAATGCACTGTTTTTTTTTTTTATAACATCGAGTATGTTACATGGTGTTTTTAATTCAGAACTAATAATTAGTAATTAACTCATTCCGAGCTAAACTAAAAGACAAAAGTAATTTCGTCTGTCTACTGCTGGTGTCTAGATATCTACATATTCCTACAACATCCTCCTTTTACTCATCTTTCCCTCCTTTATCTTTTATTTCCTCTAAATCTCTTCCTTCTTTATCTCCTTTCCTCTATATCCCTCCTTCCCCCTTCATCTTTCTTAATTTAACCACATCTCTCCTCTCTTCTCATCACTTCTTGCACTTCCTCCTCTCTGTCAAGCACATCTCAGCTTTATTAAACTTTTAATACATTTATTTAAACTTTAAACCATTTATTCTTCATTTTGAGCTTCAAACTGTTATTCTGTCAGTTTTAATATCGTAAGTATTTCACCTAATATTTAAAAAAGCACATATGATACCTCTTTTTTTTTTGCTCTTTTTAGTTCAACGTATTTTCACTCCATGTAGACCTAAATTTGAGCTCTAGTACTTCTGCTACTCATTACAATTTAGCTTGACCTTTTATTCTTCATATTTAAATAGGATCTCATTTTAAAATGTTCAATACTTCTAAGGACTTATGCTTTAAACCGATTTCAACTAATGGTTTAACAAGCAGATTTAAACCCTTTTCACCTCTCTTTTGCTCACTCAAGTTACATTTTACAACCATTTTCATCAGCATTAATCATCAGCTTATGGCTTTCATCACTTCAGATGATCAGTTTCATGATCATTTAAACTTTTCTCAGCATTACAGTTCAATCATTTCAGCATGAAATAATTCTGCATGAACAGCGAATTTTCTAGTTACATTACTGGTCTTTTACTATGTTAACGGCTGCTAGTAGCAGGTTCTTATGAGTGAACAATATGCAATCACATTCCTACTTTATGTAATTCTTTTTGCACTGAGTACTTTTGTTGCAATGCAAAAATATCTGCGCACATTTATTTCTGAAAGAGACAAGTATCTCTTCAATTGTCCAGAGAGCACACAAAATAAGTTTAAATGATCCTCTGAGAGGAAGGGACTGCGTTACAGTGGCTGTATATCACCATCTCTGCTCAGACATGAGTGGTCTCATTGTTTTATTATTCTGTTGCTTCATATGGATGAGAGCTCAGCAAAGCAAAAACACAGATCAAAGCACTAAAAGTCAGAACAAGCACAATTGGCTCTGTATCTAATGAAGTATTCACACCAAGAAAGTTTTAGACAGCCTTAAGAAAACTGCCTGCACCATTTTTAAACTGATATTATTAATTTGCCAACAGCTCTAAAAAGGCTCGTCATGATACCAGATTTCCATGATCTCAAAATATCAAATATTTATATATACGTGTGTGTGTGTGTTAAAACAAAAGGCAACTTTTTTTTGGGAAGATGCTTAACTACCAGACAAACAGCAGTTGCTGTTACTAACCTAATCCACCTCACAGTTACCCATCTCCGTCTTAATAAAAAAAACACAGAACCAACGGTTACCTGATGAAAACTCCAGTATTACAAGCAGATTTACCAGCTGTGCAGAGTTTTTACAGTTTATCTGGTAAAAAGATTTAATGTGATAAACTCATTCACATGCCACAAGTGTCACACGTTAAAACATCACAGTTTAATGTCACCACTAATATGAGCTAAAGCTGGGATGTCACAACAGGAAACTGTAAAGGAGGACTGGATGATTCATGTCAACACAACAAGCTGATGCATCAAAATAAATAATGTATTTGGTCATTGTGTGCTGTAACCAACCAGAAAATGCCATGTCTGTATGTCTTATGATTTGCAATCTGTCACGATATGCAGAAAATTTGACAGAAAATGTAAAAGTTAATCATATTTCTAATTTAATCTAATAGGAACTAAAATTGATCTATAACAGAAATGTGCTTTAAAATGGATTTTGCTGCCAAGAAGCTACAAATTCATAAAAACATGAATGCTTCATACGCGTGACCAAACATAAACAACAAGTTAATGGGTAGTAACATCAATATGGAATTATTATATAACCAAAATCACTTTATCTTATATACAATCTTTCTGGTAATTTTTAAACTTTACATTTATATTTTTGTCATTGGTTATTTAGAATAGGATAGCATCGGATTTATTAGTACTCATATTATTGCTCCTTATCAGCAAGTACTCAAATATGAGTATTCATATTTGGTTTGAATATATATATATATATATATATATATATATACACATAAATAAATAAATCTGACCTTTTGGTCATGTGTCACAGCAATGAAACATTAAAAAATATGGCTGAAGCAATATTTAATACACCACTCTGAGATGATAGTTTTGCCTTTTTAGATGTAAAATGTCACCATCACTTTCAAATGAACTTGATAATGAAGGAGAGCTCCAACCACTAGTTTATCATCAGTTTTAAGAATGTCTGAATTCCAATGAAAGACTTGACAAGTCAGAGTAAATTCCCTCTGGCATTAAAAAAAATAATCACATTTCTGTGACAAGCAGGAAAAAAACCAAACACAGTATGCTTCTGGCCATGACTACCACCCGTACACAAGAATGAAAACACAAACATCAGTTTTGTGTTTTATATTCTTTGACATGCCTTGGCCTGAATAAATAATTATATGCATAATGGTTATGCCCACGGAGTACTTGCTCAAACTCTCAGCACTGCTGGTCCTTCATAATTAGCAACATGCTGTTTGTTTTTTAATACAGAGGCATCAGATTGTTTTCATGTCTTACAAAAGCTGTGAAAAACAGAAGGGGGAAAAATAAAAGTAAGAATACAGAGATTTTATTTATTTGATAGGATCCGAGGTGAGAAATTACTGCTATGCTAAAAACAGCAGCTAAAAGGTCATTTAAATGCACACGTATACACACTGGTTTCCACCTAATATTTACGGTAAATTACAAAAGTTTCAAAGTATCCTCTACAATGACTCGGCGGTGGCGGTCCAACAATGCTATATTGTTAGCACTGACGCCTTCAAAACACTGAGAATAGTTTCACATGGACAACGTTGACATGTCTTCACTGAAACTGTCCCTCCGCCTCCAGACCTACAGCTCCTGCAGGCTCCTCTGCTGTCAGACATCCGTTTTGCACATGAACCCAGCAGGCAGAGAATTGTGACAAAGAGAGTCAGGGCTCAATTCATTTTTATTAGTTAAAACCACAGGAAAGAAAAAAACTTAGTGAGTCTGGAGTAAGGAAAGGTAGCTGATGATGAGCAGCCCTAGACTTTACAAGTTGAATAGACATTCCAATAAAGAAATTGATAATGAACCGCAAACATGATGCCATGTAACATTAAGTAATTGGTCCTAACACTACTGCAGGCTAATGAAGTTGACTGTGGTTACCTAAAACAATGTAAGCCATCATTTATGGACTGTAATGCATTAACCACTGCTTGATATGTAAAGATTCTGCTGTGACCAGGTGACAAGATTAGAGCGGTTTGAAACAAAAACACACACAATAACCAAACACACGCCAACTTGTTAGAAAAATCTCATTATTGTACTTTTAAATAACACATTTGTGTTGATCCAACTGAAATAGTACTAAATCTTGTTTTCTGAAGCCAAGGTACTATACCCAGTAATATGGTAGGAAAGGGAGTTTTTCTGTTTGTGTGAATAAATGCTTGAACAGATAACTGCACTTAGTGCAAATAAGAGCACAGAAAGCTCAAAATGTAGGGAGCTGTTCCAGTCACCACTCAGCATGGTAATAATGGTTTTCCCCATTATTCGTTAGGGGGGCTGTAGGGTAGAAAACTCTTTAAGTAGACATGTACTTCTCAAGACGTATACTTGAGTATAGCAATAGAAAATTTAACACTTTACTGGGCAAATAACCATATTTGACCCCCTAATTGGACATACCTCTGCAAACTAGTCTATGAAATTGTAGAAGCACTTAATTCTTCATAATCATCAAAGACCAGGCTACATCCCAAATGTATCATTTAGATTAATGCAGATGACCAAAAAAAAAACTACTATACATCAATTTTTTGGGGGGGTAAAAATGGGACGTTTTAAAATCTTACAATATACTCTAATAGTATAATAAAACTCTTCAAAAAAAGTTTCCAAGTATTTCAATGAGTGTCAAATAAAGTGTTAACAATCATAAGGTAGTTAACGGGCAGAGCTGTTACTACGAGGATGTGGTTAGCTTTCCAACCGCATCCACCCATCATGCTCGACAACAACTCTGCTTCAGAGAAGCTCATACAAAAAGGTGAATATTGATCCAACTCTTTACAACAATCTTCTAAATGCAACATTCAATCAGTCATTGCTGTTGTTAGTTTCTATGTCTCATACTTTTCAGTCATTACAGAAAATTTATTTGTCTGTTTTGTTTTTGATCTTAGGTTTCTCCACGTCTCAATTACACTGGGTTTGGGCAATTATAAATACTCTGTCAATCCTGACATGGAAGTCTGCTTATACAGCACCCTGACAGCAGTAACACCACCGCCTGTATTAATGGTAACTTAATGTGACACTTATTTTGGCTTCAAGTAATTACAAGTCATCTCTGCTATGACTCAGTAGATATTCATCCATTTATGTGCTGCATTGCTAAGGAGGAAGCACAAAATCCTTCAAAATGATGCGAGTAAGTCGCACTAATTTCTTATGCCTCGTCATGATGCGTTTCATCATGTGGTTTCATGTGGCAGCAATAAAATTTAGGTCACTGAGCATTTTCATTATGATTTCTTCTCTGCGTGGATTCCACTGGCATCAGACCTGCTCAAGCAAATCTCAAAACCAGTTTGCTAAATTGGACAAAAAGATTATTCCTGGAGATTAATCAAAAACAGGTTTTTAAAAAAAGTAGGCCTTAAAAGTTGAGTCTGAAACCTTTTAAACTAGAAGTTGAACATCTGATTACATTTAGTTTAATCAGGGCTTGAAACTCTGTGTGGGATTGACCACATCAGATATTTTTACTGTGGGTAATTTATTCATATTGTAGTAAATTCTCACACATATTTACAGCAATACATCTGTCAGCTAACAAAAACAACATGGAACAAAGCAAACAAAGAAATATGTACTGCTAAACAGGCCGACTACTGTCCCAGAGAGCACACACACACTTTTGCTGTATTTCTCAGTACAATACACACGGATATTTTTAATGAGCAGGAACATAAGGATATAATCAGATCTTATAAAACACCTTATAGGCAAACAGGCTCATTTATGTTTTGTTTCCTTTGTATTTAAAAAAAGAATATTTCTATGTACGATTACAAACAGCCTGCATGTTATGTGCAACGCTGCTAAATCATGGTGCAAATTAGTAGCTTAGCTGTTGTGTAATCGTCCTCAAATTTATTCACATCTTTTCATTAAAAAAAGCTAAACTTACAATAGTTACTTAAACAATTAAGAAAAGTCATAACACATTAATATTTGCTACCGTAAATTATAATTTTGTTATACACGTGGGCAAAATTGTTGGTACGCTTCAGTTAATGAAAGAAAAACTCACAACGGTCACAGAAATAACTTTTTCTAAATGTAACTAAAGTAAGTAAGACATTGCTTTCTTTTAAACAATGCTTTAACACAATTATTTTAAAAAATAAACTCATGAAACAGGTGTGGACAATATTAACGGTACCACTAGAAAAAAACTGAAAATAATGTGACCAAAGAAACAAACCAAGGTGTGTCTTCTAATTTTCATCACGATGTTGTAATCAGCTTTTCTTCTTGACTTGACGAAGCTCGTTTTCCTGCTTCCTCCGCTTGTGAACCATGGATCGATTGATCCTGAATGCTTCTGCGGTTGCTTAATTCTCACATTCTTCCACGTAACTGATAGCTTGCAGTTTAAACTGTGTTTCATAAGCGTGTCTCTACACAGATGCTATTTAAAACCGATGTTTTGCATATTGCACATACCGACACTATATACCTGCTGGCCTTAAGCGTCACTCACACACACACACACACACACACACACACACACACACACACACACACACACACACCCACACACCCACACACACACAC
>JBAMHV010000006.1:2133101-2145029 GCA_037177535.1 Pseudomugil gertrudae | reverse complement strand
CACGGCTGGCCTGGGAACGCCTCGGGATCCCCCCAGATGAGCTGGTGAATGTGGCTGGGGAGAGGGAAGTCTGGGCTGCAAAAGGGGAAAGATGTGGTTGGTACGATGGTGGTTTAAGGCAGGGACCTGTTGCTGATCACCAGAAAAGGGTGGACTGTCCTGTTTGTGTAAGGAGGAGATCAAACAGGTGGATTGATGCAGTGTGCCGAAATGTGTGCTCTGTAGCAGTTTGGACATGGTGAAGAAGGAACTAAACCAAAAGGTAAAGCTCCTGATCCAAGTTCCTACCCTCACCTATGGTAACGAGCTGTGGGTACAATAGAGATGAGTGTCCTATTGGGTTACTGGGGAGGGGAAATGGAAGTCTATGCTTCCCTGCTTAAGCTGTGGCTCCAACAACCCGACCTGATGATGAGGGGCAGATAATGGAGGGATGAACAAGAACCCAATAGGACTTTATGAAGTCTCTGTTTTGTTTCTGTTTTGTCATTTTGCTTAAATTTGATGAGGTTGAAACACAGACAGCGTAGGCTATATTAGCCATTAAAGCTTCGGGGTAAAGGATAGTACAACCTTAAAATGTTCCTTTCTCCCTCATTGGTGACTAGATGGAACAAACATCAAATCTGTGTTTTGCTTTTGAAATATGAACATTTTCTTGCTGATGAACAGAAACCACACCGGTCTCAAAGTGATCCTACAAGTTTATGGTTTGGCTGGATGACAAACAGCCCTGCCGTTAACTTTCTTTTTACAAGTCCTGCAAGCAAAGTTAGCACTAACATAGTCTTGGCTGAGGTAGCAGTTACCATGGAAATGAAGGGGCGTATTTGGCAGCAGTATGTGATGGTAAACCAAGACACTTTCCCATTGCAAGCCAGAAAAGCCCCGTTTCCCAGTCCAAAAATAAATGTGACAGAAGAAACAAGTTTTAATCTGGATGTATTTGAGAGTTTGATGCAAAGGTGTTTAACAGGAACACTGGTGTCAGAAATGTACAGCATCTGCTCCCAGTATAGACCAATAAAGCATATGACAGCAAGTATTTCCCTCTTCTTTTAAAATCTCTTTTTATCCAAACACATTTCTGACTTTTTCTTCCTCTATTTTAACAAGGTTGTGTCTGATTTTGCAGTTTGATTCAAGGTAGCTAACATTTTTAGCTTTCAGTGCAAATTGCTTATAATGGAAAGTCTGAACATGGGTTCCAGTTATCAAAGGTAAAAAACAAATTATTAATTATGAATTATTTTAGAGTACAGCACTCGACGAAGCCTGTGTGGACGGGTGCTCACAGTCATGCTGTTGCCATTCCAGAAATAAATCTGCTCCTGACCCTGGTGGCAACAGTTTCATCAGCTTCTTCTCATCTGAAACACTGTCCTCCACACCAGCATGAACCCATCAGCTGCTAATTGGAGTGTTAGTATTATAAGAAACAAACAATTCTTTAATCACGAGGAGGCGAGTCACCATCATGAAATGAGATGATGCAGATAGGAGCGGCAGAATCAGAAATCGTTTGCAGTGGGTGGATAATATATGCCGGGCTATTTTCTACCCCCCATGCAAATGCGGTCGAAGCATTTTTCCCAGAGGCAATGCACGGTGCCCGCGTGTACAGAGCCTCAGCGCTCCAATCTCTCAGCTTATTAATTTCATATTTACTCATTTATTTTTAAATGTGTTGAGTGATGGAAATGCGGCAGGCTGCAGCTCAGAGGTGCTTACATGGCAGATGGGTTTATGAGGGGAAGTAAGCCAGTGTCAGAGTCAAGGATTCAATTCAAAGTTGAGAGATTTTTTCCCCCCTTCTT
Organism: Pseudomugil gertrudae; assembly: GCA_037177535.1. Lineage (NCBI taxonomy): Eukaryota > Metazoa > Chordata > Actinopteri > Atheriniformes > Pseudomugilidae > Pseudomugil > Pseudomugil gertrudae. Next base: position 2,143,212 of record JBAMHV010000006.1, on the reverse strand, counting down.
TTATTATTCATGGGGAGGAAGACTCCTCCACAGAGCATATACGCTGTGCTCTCTACAGGAGCTTCACTCGTTCAGTTTCAGCTTTAACTAAACAAACAAACATACTTGTCTTTATTTATTTGCTTTTCCTGACAACAGTCAGCTGAAAACAATCACCCAAACTGCTTAAATACTATAAAACTAAAGTTATGTCAATGTCTCTTTAGCGATTAACAGACAACTTCTGTTTTTAGTGTAATCAGTCACACAGACAGGCGATGGTGGTAATTAGAGGAATGCTGCGTAATTGCTTCTCAAGATGTAAGATTCAGTTTGGTGTCACAGCGTTGCAGAGACTAGCCCGCCCAGCGAGCTGTGACAGAAGAAGGTCTCTGCAGAGATGTGTGCAGAGCAATCACACCTACTGCAGCCTGACGTTTCATGTCATCCTCTCGCTTCTCCTGGGACCAGATATCTGCGCTAAGTAGGCAGATTCGTGGACTGACCCCCGAGTCCAAGCTGACTCAGCTTAACTCGTATGCAGGCGAGCTTCCTTTGCTTTCTGGGTTTGTTGTTTAACCTCTGCTGCTCTGGCTGGCTTCATAAGATGCAGGAAGGTTTTGGGTGCAGGTGCATACATTTTCTTATGAGTTATGGATTTTCTCATGTAAAACTAGCTACACAAAAACACCCTCAGGTGTTCTCCTGAGGATTTTCTGAAAGTATTGAGGGTTCTCGCATTACTTTGACCCTAAATAATTCTTTTAAAAGAACTTGGCTATGGCCCATGAAGACTTTAGCAGCTTAACTGAGAAAACCCTATCCATCAGAGGCAGCATATCAGTGTTTATGGGTTAAAAACAGGAAATTAATGTGCTCAGAAAAACTGTTTTCTTACAAAAAAACATTAGATTAGAGATGTATCTGATTATAGATGATCAGATCAGCTGTCTGCAACTTAGTAGTAGCTTTGGTTTATGTCTTTTTACTCACTTACTGGTATGATGTTTACGTCCACAAGTCAAAATAATGTCCTGCTGTCATGGACTGTTTATAATAAGATGGATGGAGCCTATGGGACTTCTGAAGAGCTGATTGGAAGCTCCTTGGGCAGGTCCCTCGCCATCTTGGCATGATGATATGTGTCGTTAATACCAGAAAATCCATCCTCTTCCTGTTCTCTTCTTCTCTGGTTTGTTCTTTACACTGGCTGTTTGTCAACTATACAACTCAACACTCAACCCCACAAGTCGTATGCAGCTAAGCCCTTTGAAAACAAACTAAATTACACGTGTAACCAATGCAGGAAATGGATAAAACTGTCATATCTGCCTTTGTCGATGTGTATAAATGGGCCTTGAATGAGAGAAATGAAGCCATAATCATCAGGAAGAAGCGTTGCTTATCAATGCTCTACCCTCGGCACTTTGCTAAGTCTTTATGTTGCTACACATCAGCTACATAAACATAAAAAGTAACTTCTGAGCCTTTGTAAGTGGCCGCTATATGCACAGCAGAACTGTGCAGAGCTTGTCTGATGGAGTTAGTTTTAGGACGGCTTTGAGGAGACCAATATGTGTGCAAGAGCTCCTTCCTTGCACTGTGTACACAGTTGTCACCCGTTGCCTTCAAACTGAGGCTACTAAAGGTTAATGACAGCGTTCCACATTTCCTCCACAAAAGTCTTGTGTGTTGTTGTGGTGTTGTGGCATCTGACAAGCTTTCAGAATCATGGATCTGTCTGCTGTGCTCTCTGGGTTGTTGTTTCCTCTATCAGAGCCTTTCTTTGTTTAAATGCAAAACCAATTTTCCCTCACTCTGCTTTAAAATGCCACTACGACACACAAAAGAGGCATTGCTGTCTAGATGCTCAAACAGTGTTAAGTAGACTCTTTCTTGGAGGTTTATAATGAATCATTTTCAGGTATCAGGAGCATTTAAACCCATCACAGTAAGTGGTGCAGAGGTTGCTACTTTCAGGTTATTGCTGCTCCCATAATGGCACTTGAACAATGAAAACAGTGAAAACTGCACATGTGATAATTTCTATAAGCTGTCAGAGACTCACTCCATTTACTGATCACATCGTCGCAAAGCATTGACGTTTGTTCTTTTGACCGGAAAGAACATATTTGCTCTTAGTCTCTTCAGAGCTTTTCAGCATCAAGATGTACGACTGTTTTTTTAGTATCTGCCACCAAGCATGTCCTGGTCTTGGGTGCGTGGTGGCGGAATAACTCAGAGGACAAACAAGAAGCTAATCTGTTCCCGTCTTTGGAGGTCTGGTTATTATTTTTGGATTTGAGTTTTCTTTTTACTCACTGTTTTGTTGGGTTTGGAAATGATCACGCTGTGGGCTAAAACCCAAACGTTAACATGTCACTCCTTATAACGATTTATTTCCAGGGCTTCCAGGGTCTCAGTCTCCTTTAACCACATTTCCCCTCATTTTTATGCTTTGAGTATCAATCAGTCTTGTTTTTGGAAGAAAATATGTTCAATTTTAAACAATGGGGTACAGGATGTTTAAGATTGTTTTGCCTCCACAGTTTATAAGCTTCAGGTGATGGTTGATGATCAGGATGTTTTTCTCCCGATCTCCTCCTCATGGTCCAAGCTAGCATGGCCAGAATCGGATTGTTGTGTTTGTCCCGTTCGATCCGCTCAGATGGTCTCAGAAAGAAAGACTGTGAATAATTAATGTTTAATAGTTGCAACTAGACGCTCCGAGAGGAGCCGAGCGTGCTATACCTTCACTCACCTCCAACTTGCACTGAACAGCCGGCTTTCTCGTCGCCTCCAGGACATTGTTCATTGTTGTTTTACTATTTAGTACATTTTTTTTCCAAAAGGAAGAGCCTGAAAAGAACCATCACGACTACTTCCTGTTTGTCCACTGGGTTTGTCTACATGCAGGCACATTTGACTACGTGAGAGTTGGAACACTGCTCGTGAAGAACCTGGTACTCTGAGTGGTGAGCTCTGTAGTGCACACCACCCTGTAATGTCAGAAGAAAAAGATCTTGTGTGATGTAATGTGTAGTAGCCTTAAGTTACATGCAATAACTTTTATTCCCAGCCATCATGATGATCTCACCTCTTATCTGTCATTGTTGTGGGAAAGGATCTTGCAGACTCGGTTGCAGTGACATGGCAGCATAAGGTTTATTGGAACAATATACAGACAGACAGAGCCATGGCTTATGGAGCTATGAAGGCCCAATGAAACGTGCATCTCTTACTTATATAGTGCCTTCCATCCAATGAGGGTTATTCTATTTCTGACACCCCCAGTATACTCTCACATTTACCCTACATTGTATATCAAGGTTTGCTCACTAGTGATTACACAATGTCACGAGGCCTGTGAAATGTCATACTATATTCTTAGATCCACCTGTTACAGAAGGAACTCTGCAGAGAGGTTACAACCAGTTAATCTATCAACTTGTATTCTATGTAGATATCTTAATTTCCCTACACCATCCACAATAAAAACAATAAAAAATAATTATAATCTCATCGGTCAGACGACGTCAGCCTCCATCCCTCCTCATGCATTCATATACATCCACATCCTCTGTGTTTTATGGCAGCGTCTTTTCGGTGGTTTTCCACTAAGACAGCTCTGCTAAAAACCAATTTGCTGGTTGTCATCCAGAAGCCCAGCCTTTTTTTCTCTCATTATTTGTCACGTAGAGATTTGTTTTGGGGGTGTAGGGCTCTTTTCTGTTGATGTTTTCGAGAATTGTCTCCCAGGGTAAACTTAAAAAAATGTCATGACATGTAGAATTTATCAGATCGGTTGCGTGATTGACCAGAAACTCCGTCAGAAGGACAAAACAACACTAATATCTGCATCTGACAGTTATACAGCAGCTAATTTACACTCATCTGCACAAACAAAGCAATTCTTCATGGATAAGATGGTTTTAGGGCAGAGTAAACATCCCCGCAACAACAGGAGATCCCGACAAACTCTGCATTGGGCAAACTTTTGCTCTGGGGACAGGACGATAAATAAAATGAGGCCTGATAAATAAATGCAGTGTGTGTATTTAAGGGCCTCTGGATGAGATTATTAGCAGCTCACACAGTGATTAAAGCCAACTTAAGATGCTGCCAGCGGCTGTGTTCCCACCTAATTGAATTCATTCCTTATTTACTCATCTTGATGGTGAAGATCAGAGAGCGAGTTAAAACTTCCACATATCTTTCACCCTGTGACTTGTGCACATGCAGCCTCCCTGTGGGGGAGAGGACAGCGTGCTCATGGTGCACCACAGTGAAAGAGGAAATAAAGAGAAACAAAGTCACAGATCACAGAAGGATTAATTACATTTCTGAAGGCAAGCGGTGGTGAAGGAAAGCAAGTGGGGGAACTCAAATCCCTTTTACCCGTCTGCAGCGGCGGCCTACTTCTTTGTGTTAATTCCTCCATGCTTTTTAACTTCTAAAGCTCCCGCATTGTGATGCAGTAGGACAGGGTGTGATTGAGAAATTTGGTGGAATATTTTTAGCCAAAGAACCGACTTGCCCTGAGAGAACAGCATATGATTTTTCTCTTCTCCCAGTTTAGCGCTTTCACAGTGAAGCCCTGGATTTGTACCCTGGAGGGAAGCATTTGGACTGAATCAGCTCTGTACCACTGCGCTGGAGCTGCCTCCTGATTGGCACAAGTACAGTTCGCTTCAGATGTTGCTTCAGACTTCGTGACGTAGCGTGGCGTGCTTAAAACACAGCGTATCATTGTGTTACAGACTGCAGTGTCACGCAGATTGTAATGGGAACTGCCTTCCAGAGTAGATGCGAGGTGCAAAAAGGGAAAAAAAATCCTCTGCAAAGGAATTAAAATGAGCTTATTTCTATGATAATAAATGCTGAAAAATCAGAGCTCAGGGAAGAGATCAGCTCAGAAACATTAGAAGAAAAAATGGAAAGCATATTGTGATGCAAAAAGAGCATATGGTAATGTATGACACTACTAAGCAGGTTAGCTGTCACATCGAGCAACGCGAAGCTTCATTTTATCCTGGACAAGAGCCAGTTTATGTCCCTATCTGGCTCAATATGAAACGGTGAAATATTTAGCTGATGTAACTGCAGGAAAAACAAGCATGGTTGGTTCCTCTGGTAAATGGAGGCTTTTTTTTATCAGCAATCTCACAAGATTTCAGAGCCTAGACTCGTCTTTTATCATTTTCCACTCAAGTTTTGTTGTTTTTATAAAACCAGTACATATTTAATTATTCTCATATCTGTGATTTAGTTTGGAAAACCGGTACTGAAACTGCACCAGACTAACATGTTTGTGTGGGGCCCATACTGGGTCAGTCGGGCTGCAAATAAGGGTTTGTGCACAGTTCACTTTGTAGCCTTACCTGTGATTGTTCATTTGAGTTTCAGGGTTTTAGTTTGGGCACAACTTTAGGACCATTTACCCAGCTTATTTAATGTGCTTTACCTATGTGACTCTACTCCACTGGCCTGGCAGTACTCTATTCTACTCAACTGCTTTTCCATTACAAGTCCTGATCCTCTAATGTGGGAGGGGTCCCCCACACAACGCGACTTTCTAGACACTTTGCACTGAGTCTGCAGAAAACCACAGAAGAAGACAGACACGACCTCCCAGTAACTTTTTACCTGGGGCTCAGATCATGGTTATTCATGGAGTTAGGAGGCACCAAGCTCTTTCTTTGTTTTGGTTCTTTGTTTTTATGGTTTTCATTCGTTTCAGTCATGTTTTGCTTGATTATGTTCCCTCTGTGTTGGTATGAGCAAACCAAGTGTCAATTAAGAGAACCTGCAAACAGTTAGCTCTGCCAGCGTGAGTGCTGGTGTGTCTAATTGAAAGATTGAGTGGATGTGATCAGGATTTGATTCTGTTAACAACTTTGTTAATTTGTTTTTTAGAAGTAAAATGTGATTGGTCTGGGTGGTGCCTGAGTGTGTATATTTATATATGTGGTGCTGCCAACCAGACTAGTTGTGCCCAATCAGTGTATAACTGAGATTATGTTTTTGTAGGCACAATAAATGATCACTGTTTTATTGCTCAAGAGATGCAAATAGTCTGTTTTCCTCCTTGCTCACATGTCATCCTGCCACACATGGGAAATAGTCTCATGGAACAAATCAAGAGAAGTCATCAAAGGGCAAGACAAAACGTGAAGCCAATCAATGACCCCACATGGACATGTTTACTGAGATATAGGGCCGGCATGGGTTCTATGTAACTTAAAAAGATGAGCCCCACCTGAAGCCTACTCAGACTCAGCCACATTGGAAACTATAGACAAACCCATGCAAGCCCTTATGGGCCCTGCATGGACATGCTGGCTTGGTAAGAACATAAAACAAAAGAAAAGAAAGCATCATCATCAGCATTTAGAGCTTATGAGATCATTATTATTATTAGCAGTCACTGCAAATGACAGCTATCATGATCATAGTCAGGTATTTATTATTATAATAAGGGCATTTATAGATCTTCCTGCACTTGTTGGCATTTAGAAAAGTTGGTATTGGGTTGTAAATGACATACGCAAACAGTACCTGTTTGTAGAAGCATTTTTAACTGCAGACTGGAGATGTAAAGACTTGGATTCATGGAGAAATGATAAACACTGTTAAAATGATGTGGCTCCTTACTTAATGGTACCACAGAGAGGTTCGAACAATGATGTAGCACTCTGGTGTACAGCTCTTGGAAAGTTTAAAAGCTAAACCAGCTACTAGCCTGTATTTAAGGACCCTTTTGGGAACTATTTCAAAAGGGTTGAAAGTACAACATTAAGCCCCTCTGCATCCCTAAAGACCCTGTGCTGGATAATAAACTGCATTGTCTTGTTTTGTTGCTGGCGTTCATCATTTTTGTTGCATTGTTTTTGCATTGCATCCCCCACATTCTTCTTTATCCCCGGTTCTAGGGGGCCACTCCCTGTTTGGGAGTCAAATAATAGTAATATATTTGCAGAGACTTTGAGGAAGAGCAAATGAGGAGAGCTAATCAATCTGAGTCAGGTGTAAAGCAGGGAAACACCTAAAACCTGCAGGGCAGCGTCCCTCTCTGACCTACTGCTTCTTTTTTCTGAACCAATGTGTCAGTTTCTGACTGGCTGCTGTGTAGTGCTAAGCAGCAAATAAAATCACTCACTAAGCTACTAAAAACAACAATCCATATATTGCTGTTAAAGGCCTTTGCAAGCCGGATTTGTTCTGCACCGGCCAAGTGCAATAAATGTCCGAGTACGGCCCCGCTTCGACACCGCACACACATCCTTTAACAAGACTAGAACATCTAACGTGTGGCAGCATCGGTATCAGCAGATCAAAAAGGGAACGAGCTCCTCCGTCGCATTTCACCGTGGGAAACGAAACAGCACAGACAGATTAAAGCTGTTTGAGTTGTATACCAACAGTCACATTGTCAGAAACGCTGAGGTAGGAGAAGTTGGACTGCTGGGAGGAGTATGGGGGGTGAGAGGGGATTCCATTTTAAAGTAAAAAGTGTTTTTATGGCTATGAAACGGAATAAAAATGATATTGTATTTGTGCTTTGACTTACTGAGATATACCCATTTATATCTAGATGGCATTACCTGGGATCACACACACCTGAACAAGCCCACAGGCCCGACCAGTCTGCCCAGTCCACCCTCGCCTCCCACTCTGACCTCCCACTGAACTCTGACAGATTGACTTTTCCCATGCTTCTGAACCTTTTCCTCTAAACAGCCTCATTGACTCTAATTAGCCTTTGTGGCATTTCCCACGTCTTGTGACAGCTTGTAGAGACAACCAGACCTTCTCTTCCTCCCCCGACCCCCGTCTCATGTCTATCCTCCTGCACCCACCCCTCCACCCCCGCGCCGCCTTCTCCACTCTCTTGTCCTCTCTCCCACATGCCCTGGCTGTGTAGCCTGTGGTAAATGTTACCACATAGAGAGCACTGGTTAGATTCCAGCCATCGTGCATCTGCCCTCCTCCTTCAAGTCCAACTTTTTCTCTCTGTTTTGACCTCTTGTTGGTTTCTCATCCGTCTTTCCTGCCCATCCTCGTCTCTGTTCTGAATTAATTGCCAGCATCTCCTGAACCTGCAGCACGCTCCCTTCCCACACTCATTAGCATACATCGTGACTGGCTGATGTTGCCTGTGTGAGGTTCGCTGTAGAACAGCTGGTTGCTCCCTAAACGAGGCCATTGTCAACGTCTGTCTGCTGCGACTTTTCATTCCTGGAGGGGATGAGGGGGGGTGGGTCTGCTGGGAGTGAATAATGCTGAGAAGCAGCTTTTAGCCACAGCTCCGTCCCTTGCTTTAGTAGTTTTGTTTTAGCCTCTTGCTGCAGCTCATTACTGTCAGAGCTATGTCTGCTCCATTTGGATATCAAAGTTGAGCTGAGAGCACAGGGGGAACTGCAGTGATGCTGAGCCTTAGCTATCAAATCTGATTTGATTGTCATGGAACGGAGTGAAGAGCTAATTGCCAAATCTAACTGGGAATGACACTCGAATCAGTCTTGGTATCTGAACTCCTTCTCTGTTATGCTGCCGAGTGTCATCATAAATGAATGAGTGATGCTGGACTGGAGCCTGCTGACAGTTACGGGAACTCACACTGCTCCTGCGGGCAGAAATCAAAGAAGTGCAGTAAAAAATCTTTCTTATCGCTCACATCTGACGCAGATACACGGTTCACCTGTGCTTTTACACTTCAGATCTTTACCCTTTGAGCCGCTGGAGCATTTAAATGAGATCTCCTATAAAAGAGTTATATATTATTCATGCAATAGCTCATGTGGGTTAGAAAAGGGGCCTAAATAAGGGCTTTCTATGGGACAGAAGATATGAGATGTAAGAGCCATCCATAGAACGGTAATGTTAACCACAACAGTGAGGATGATATGCATATTCTCACAATAACATTCTGTAAACAGCTATGCCAAATAGTGTACAGCGCAGCTGTTTACATGTCCAAAAATAGCTTTTGATGATCTGCAGCTGCTGAATGCTGGTTTGCAGAGTTCTGCATCACGTGGGCAGAATTGTGTGGACAAATACAAAGCGGTATTTTAATCTGGATGATTTCAGAGCAACAGCTTGCTATAACATCACCCGAGCTGAAACGCAGCATACGTTGTATAGCTGTTATAGCAGCATATCTCATCCAGCTCGTCCCAATCTTACTGATCCAACCCGGCAAAGTGAAAGGTGGAGCTCCACACGTTTGTGGAAAGAAACTTTCTTTTCTTTGTAACCAGGCAATGAGATATAAGTGGGAACAGTGTTGTGTTTACACAATCTGAGGATTTGTTTAAAGCCACATGCCAGCAGGACAGAACACAAGCTGGATGTCCACCAGAAATGATGTTATTATGGAACGTCACTGCATCTATGTTCTCTTTGACATCAGCGAGCTTTGTAGAAACACAACCAGTGATGTTAACACAAGTTTGAGCACACATTTACACAAGTTTTTAACCTTTAAACGCTGTGCATTGACACACTGACATTTATTATACACATTCCTGGAGCCATTGCTGCTCCGCAGCATCCAGGCGGTTAGAAACTACATTTCACAACTTGTTTTTTTTCAACCTGGAGGATCACGTGACAGCTGCGGTGTGCTTTACAGCACGTGCCTGAATATCGCAAGCATGCAAGGATGTCAACGTTAGACATACTTCTGATTTAATTAACGGGTCGTTCTGTAGACAAGCTTTTCATTTGGAGTGTTGGAGCAGGGAAACAGCTAGAACCTGGAGGACAATGGTCCTTTGAAGGGGACATATCATGCAAAATCCACTTTTTTAGCCCTTAAATTCATGTTTTTGTGCATTTCTAAGTGTTTAATTACAGAAAATGTAAATGTATTCCCTCCCGATGCTGCACATATATCTTTATATTCTTTGCGGTCATATTTCTCAGTCTGTTTAATTTTCTCAATTACGTTTTGTCATCTATTACATCACAGTATTTGCTGTGGGTCTGCCAAATAAGAACGTGGACTTCCTGTAATCAATGTGGTGAATCTGATACATTGACATTTATAATAAACTTATCAATAAAATGTTTCTCTGCCGGGAGATTAGCGTATCACTGCTATCAAGCTACAAACATGGCGGAACAG
>JBAMHV010000006.1:2119720-2129761 GCA_037177535.1 Pseudomugil gertrudae | reverse complement strand
TTTGTACTTTTTTTAGCGTGCGCAACGAGTTTGCACGCGTTTTACTACACGCAAACCTTTAGTAAATCTGGCCCCAACTATCTAAACTAACAGTACAGATATCATGGCTTTCGTTGCTTTGGCACTAAGCCTGCAGTAGGAGAAACCATGTCTAATCATTCATCACAGCGACAATTTAATTTGGGTTTGTCAAATTCTCTGTTTTATGATGATTTCCTGTAATTTTGCCAGAGATGAGCAGCACGAGGCTTTACAATATGCCATCCATACTGTCAATCACCTGGCAGCCTGGGATGAAACACAGAATCTATTTACAGGCTTCTTATCTGGGACATCTTTGTTATTTAGGAGGTTAAATCTCAAATGATGATGAAACTGAAAATAGAGATTAGATTTTTATTAGTGTATTTAAAGCAAATGAAGTCTATAGCTGCTGCTAAAACTAATAAAATGCTTCTAACTCATTTCAGGATCTCTATTAAGCTTAGACAGCTTAGATTACCTTAAAATGCTAGTTACCTGGGAATATCGCCATCATTATCAGTGATGGATGTGTGCTTATCCTCTCTCATCCCTTTCCCGCTATCCATGCTGTGTCTCCACACAATCAAGTGATGCTTGACTGTTTATAAAACTGTTTATGAATGAGGGCCTAATGTCATCATATTGGTTTGTGGGTAAATTCAGCATGTACGTGTCATAAACTGGCCTTTTACAGATTAAAGTTAGTTCATATTGTTGTTTATTCTCGATATTTCCTTTTGACTTCTAATCTAGCACATTTTAATGTGAAGTTAAGTCTTTTAGGTGGTCTTACAGCAGTCACAGAGCTCTCAGTGAGAGGCACATGCAAGCTAAAGCTAAAAGCTACTCAGACCAGAACCATGAGGAAAGCTTTACCACCTAAACCCCCCACCCCAACCAGTCCAAGCGACTGGTCGGCTGGGATCTGCCAGTGGATTTTCACTTCCTTCCTTCCTTCCTTCGCCTTGTGCACGATCAGTGTGCCCGTTAGTGTCCTTTAACTGGGCTACTGGGCTTAATGTGTCTGTAAAAAGTGCCCTGAAAAGAAATTGTTGTGAACTGGTGCAAAACAAATAAAGATTAATAGGAACCTTATTGAAGGAAATCTAGCAGGTTAAGAGAAGACACTACTTACAATAAAATCCATTCTTAAAAATGCATCTATAACACGGACTGGATCCATGTAAAGGCTCATTCCTGCTGGATGTCACCACTTCAACACTCTTTAGGGGTGGAGATAAACCTAACTGCTCAGACAGAGCGACTGCTGAAACGAGTTGAGAGGTTGATCTGCAAGCTAAGTGGTCTGTTTTGTGAATGATTTAATAAGTTTTATATCATAAATTAAACTGAATTTAGAATTAAGTGGCTGGTTTATTCACATTGTAATTAGTTCAATTCTCCATCATGTAACACTCCAGTCATTCTGAGCATGCTCGTTACCTTTTCCCACCATGATGCTCATCTTCTTCCTCTTTCCTCTTCGATTACGTGATTTTGATGTTGTAAATACATGCTGAGAAGCAGGAAGTGGTTTGTTTACTTCTGGTATCCATACGTGTATCACTTCTACTATCTACTTATCAGTAGAGTTAAGAGAAGGCAAATAAACATGTTTTTGTGAAAACCTTAACTCAGAATTTGTATTTTCATGTGAAGGAAAACAAAAAAACCTTTAATTCAGAGTTAATTAATTCCAAATTTAATAACACCACTTTTTGACCCCTATCAAACTATTTTTAAAATATTTTTAAATTTATCAAGATGCATGAATTAAAATTAATATTTTTCAAAAAAGTTCAAATAATTTTTAATTGGTTTGTACATGTGGCATTTTGTTATTAAAAGTAGCTCTGCACTGACATCAGATTTTTAGAAGCTTTTCTATAAAGTCATTCAGAGCAAAAAATTTATGTCTGATGCACAACGTTAACTTTTCATCGGTTCTAACAGTATGAACACGTGGCCTTTAAGGTGGAACAGGTGCTACAGGTGAACACAGTGTTAATTCAGATCATTATACCTTAATGGGAACGCAGTTCCTGCTTACAGTTACAAATACCATAAGGTCACTGTGATTTTATACATAGCCTTCATTAAGAACTCTTTTCCTCTTTAAATCTTCTACATTTCCTTACAAAACAGCTTATTTGTTCATCTTTCATAATCATTCAGTCTGTGTGCTACAGCGGCCACACATGCAGAAAAGGACAATGATGCCTCCAACTCCAGATGCCCAAAATAACTCCTGACGTAAAAGCTCCGAAACGGATGGAAAAACAGCCGAGTGCGCTTATGATGAGGGAAAAAACGAGGCATCTTTGATGCTTTATCTGCTGGTAGTTTTTATAAAACACTAAGATCAGTTTTAGTGAAATACAGCAGCTGGACAACACATTGTCAGTGAATAAGCATCTCTACTTTATTTACTTGCTTTTGTCAGAAAGGCAACATGGGAGGAGAAAGATGAACCTAAGAAAATCACAGCTGGATAGAGTGAAGACAGACTGTGGTTTTAAAAAATATAAGGAGAGAGATTTAGTGAAAGGGGCAGACGAGCCGACCCAGCTGAATACAGGGCCAAAGCCTTATCTACAGTGTCTGTCACCACGGAGACAGCTACTCACATCAGCACCAGCCCAGGGGAATCCAAATCTCCTGGCAGGTATGAGGGAGAAGACGGAAAATTCAGAAAGAAGCGCTCCTCGCTGCTCCTTTTCACCAGAGGAGCAAGAGAGCACCAGACTATAAAAAGGAAGGAAAAAGATTCCAACTATGGGTGAAAATAAGAGCAAAGGGCTTCATTCTGCATCCATATTATGCAAAAAAATAATAAAAACATAAATATGATAAATATTCATTTTGATTAAAAAAATTGTGTAATACTTCAAAACAAATGTTTAAACCTTTTTTCAAGAGAAATAAATGATAAAACTACTAAACTAAATGGAAAAATGGATCTTATTCAAACTGAAAAACTTCCTTAATAATGTCCTATTAAATAATATATTTTAACTTTTAACTTTAGCAGCTTCATTTGGAGCCTTTCCATGCTCTGTTATCTCCACTTTTATATGATAAAACAGGCATTTGGTTTGGTCTACTTTACGTTTTGATTAAACAAAAAATAAAATATGAAGTATCTGTTAAAATTACATCCTATTACTTATATCAATTTACTGGATTGTTGGAAGGACAGGAGCAGATAATAGAAGATTTTCTTCTTCCTGCTTCTCATTCAACTCTGTCAAATCCTTTGGTTTTGAAAACAATAAAATAAATAATTGAATAGAATTAAAATATTCTAATTTTAAATCAGAAATGAATAAAACAATTGAGAACCAGACCGGATGCTGGGATAGGCTCCAGCTATCTTTGAACTGGATAAGCTGTTTGGAAGATGGATGGAGATCCAGACCGTTTGTTTGCTACAGAGATGCCTTTGTGAAGAAAAGTGTTTAAACGTTCTGCAGAAAGAGTCATTATCACCCTAAAATCTTACAAACGCATCATTAAACCTCTTTCGGTTTGATGCTACATGATTTCTACATGTACGTTTCCCATTTAACTATCGCATTTTGATTGGACCTACTGCAAACTATTAATAATAAACATCTTTTGCTACAATTTGGGCTTAATTATCTTCCATACGGAAGTTAATAATAAGTTTATCCATAGCCTTATAATAAGTGCAACACTTGTTTAAAGCAGTGCATTTGTGTATTTATGCTTGTGCAGGTGCTTGTTCTAGACATGCATAATGAATACAATGAAAAAAAAACATCGAAATGTAAAAAAAAACTGGATTTTAAAGATTTGTATGTTTTACAAATCCAGGAGCATTCAAAAAAATGTATTATGACATGATAAAGAGGCTGAAAGAGCATCCTCCCATGTGGTGGACATGAAAAGGCAGCTGTTTTGGCTGCAGAAGGAGTAGTTTTCTATCACCACACTAAACACAAACCTTAAGTCGAGTAGCAGACAGAACCTGCAGCGGTATCCTGGAGTGAAAGTCTCGGTCAGGAAGAGACTTTACACGGAGGATGTCATGCTACAGGTGTTCATGCACAGTGGGAACCAAACAGAGGTCTTTGTGTGTCACCTGCAAATGTTAAGGTACTGCCAGCACGCTGACACATCTGGTTAAGCAGAAGAGGACTTCGGGAACCTTTGACGGCAATTTATCTGTGGTGGTGGCCGATGCCTTACAATCTGCTGCAGAGAGGAAAGCTAAGAGGGAAAAAATGCATTGCAGATAAAATGGATTAGACTGAATGCAAATTTAAAATGTCAACTGTCAAATTTCCTAGTGTTCAATTTGGTAGCGATGGAATGGGGTTACAGTTCAGCGGGCAATGTCTGATGGGATATATTCATCATTATTGGGTAATTGCAAAGCGCTCTCTGTGTGCTTGAGCAGAGAAAGTGATAAAGAAGAGGAGAGAGAAAGAGATGGATGAAGAAAAAATGAAGAATTACAACCCAAAAAAACCATTAGAGTGGATTTGCTTGCTTGAAAATGATTCACGGATGTGTGAAAATGTGGCATTCAAATAGGTATTCTGTATTGTCAATGCGCCACAAAAGCAGGCTGCTAAATATGATGCTCTCCGGCTGTGTCGTCATAGCAATAGATGAGTGGTGGGTGAAGGGACTGACATGGTTTTGTTTCTGGCGCAAAAGGCCAGGAGAAAATTCATACTTTGATTAATTCTACTGTGCAGAAAGGTTTTATATCAGCCTTGACAGTGTTTCTGGAGCATGTCTGAAAAGCTTGTCTTGTATACAGAAAGTGCAATTAAACCCTACTCAAGCAATTTTCTGTAACAGTAAGGTGCTAATCTAAAGGCTTTCACTCCCGTGAAGCTGACAGCTGTATTCAGAAAAAGATTTTACAAAGGGCATAGAGAAAATTCCATCTACTTGATCAGCTAATAAAATTGTTCTTTCCAAGGTAAAAACCAGTATTTCTTTATTTATTTATCATGCAAACATTTTGGCACTTTGTCCTCAATAGATTTGCATTTTTTCAGCACTGATTGTGGATGTCGTTGCAATTCAAAGTGTCCAAACATGGAAGCGTATAGTGTATTTAATGGTCTATAAGATGTTTTACATAATTTAGCATCTTAGTTTTACTACATCTACATTAAATACACCACCTACAATTATTTGTGGACAAACTTGATCTTCACATGTTTTAAACCACCATTTACTTTAACTGGTTAAAATTACAATAGTAAACATAATCATCTTAGAAGTACTTTTTAAATCCTATTTTTTAAAATATATTTGGTCTCTGTGAGCTAAACAAGCTGCCAGAATTGCATCTAAAAGAATGAGGGTTTGCCACATTGCTAATGCCACAATCACTAGCAAGCTAGCTAACAATGCCATGTGTTTACTTTAGTGAAAAAAGTTTATAATTATATTTTTAACCATGAAAAAATAAATTAAACATACACAAAAAAACATGTCTGGGTACGATAATGCCAGTGAACGAGGTGTGTGCGAGGATAAAACTCCGGTTAGGTTAGCATACACATAATGGGCAGCACAGTTACTGCGTTTTCTACCATTAGAAATATTTATTTGTTTGCCTTCATGAGAACAAAATGCCTGCTGCAACTGCAGTAAACCATTAAAACATCTGCAGCTTACGAGCCGATACCAGTCCTACTGCCATCTCGAGATATGGAAGAGAAAAAGCAGCACGCGACACAAGCGCTCATTTCCAGCTTAAAACAACAAGTTATTTTTCCACATTTCTCCTACAACAGTTCCAGCTACATGAAAGTAAAGGAAAGCTATTAAATATCTGTCAGTTGCAGATTAAATGGATTGTTTGCATTTGGCCAAACCCTAACCAATGAATCAAGCAAATGACCGGCGATTACACGTTAAAGACTTTTACAGGATGTAGACACTCTTTGTCGAAATCTATGTTAATCTATGTTAACTAATGTGTACGATGCTGTTGGGAGGATTGGGATTCTAATGGTGGGATTTTAGGGATTGCTTTAAGTACGTTGGTGATGCAGCCATTTTGGAGAAACTGAACCAGCATCTGCTACATCCGCCCTGCAGAGTAAACGAATAAAAATCCAGTTGAAAGGGAAGGACTTGTATTAGCTTAGTCAAAGTTTTTATAAAGTAAGTTGATTAAAAATGACCAGCTGAATAGTGTTGTTAGCTGTATTCCTGACGAGCTGCAGATCAACCATTAAGTACTGAAAACTGTACAAAAAATTATATTTGATATTCGAGTATCCTGAAGAATGAATTTAAATAATCTCATTAATGCCTCATGAGTTTTTTCTTTTACTTTTTAACCCTCGAGTTATTTCTTGTCTCAGTTTTCAAATATGAAATCTTGAGTCAAGAGAGCTGATGGGGACTGAGGCAGAGGAACCCAATAAAATACAGTGACCTATAGAAAGCCTGTTATCAGAACAAGAAAAGAAATAAGAGGTTATTGCCAGAATGCGCCTGTAGATAAGAAAAAAAAGAGAAAAGGAGACCATTTTCTGCAATAAATAAAATTGAGGTCAGAGGAAAGGGAAAGCTCTGCAGCCGGATTGCTCTGCTAAGATACGAAGTATCAACAAACATTGATAAAACTTTTTAAATGTCTTCTGAAAAGGAATAATCTCTCATCAGAATCAATTTTCATTCATCAGTTGGAGGAAGTGTAACTGGAAACCAGATTTACAAATGATGCTGACACCACATTAGTGCAACAAATCCCAGAGCGAACCATTAGCAGGTAATACGGTGGTAGTTTCCATGTGAACGTCCTGTTTCAGTGGGAGCGTTTAGCCTAACACAAAGTGTTTGACTGCCAAACAGAGCACGTGACCAGTCTGTGGCGAGAGAGGGGGAGGGTAAGAGCAGGTGTACTCACCCGGGAGGGAGCTCCAGGTAGGTGGGCAGGCAGGCATTTGACACTCATCTAACCACACGAGACCTTTTGGAAGTTGACAGCTGGTGTTGCAAGCTGCATGAAAAGTCACCAATTCACAGTGAGACGATGGACTGCAGGTGATGCAGCTGCTATTTTTAACCCGAGGCCTCCCCGCTGGGCCCACTGCTCCATTTGGATGGTTTTTTTCTCCCATTTCTATCCCACAGCCTTCTCCGATTGCTGGTCTGCAGAAGTCTCCATCCAGTCCAAGTTTAAACCAAAAATTTGTTTTTTAATTTTTTCTTCTTTTACTTTAAAAAAGGAAACTCGCTTTCTCTGCAGTCATTTGTGTTGTAAAAAGAAATTAAATTACAGTGATTAAGAGGCAGTTCTGGGTTTGAAGTCCCACCGAGGCGCTGAATTATTCTTTTAATTTCATTGTTAGTGAGTGATTAACTGCCAAGTTATTAATCAGTCATCTGACTTTTTAGAACTTTAGGAATAAGCTTTATTTTGTGAGATGACATGATGAAATTTAACATGGTAGAGAAATTGCATTTTTCTAACTGCTTTGAACATCTGTTACCTGTTGCCAGGAGATTTGCCTCATGCACAACCCTGCAAAGGGGTTACGAGTCACCTGCTGACCAACAGGAAGCAAAGCCATCATGGTTCTGCCATTGTGCTTTTAAATGACAGGAAGTCACAAAGCATATAACAAGTCATATAAGACAGTCATATAGCTCATTGTCATGGTTCGGAGGCACGAATGTGCGGTGAGGACCCCATTGCAGGCAGGAGGCAGCAGGATTGCAGATGTAAATTAGTTATTAAACATAAACTAGACTGTAGACTGACAGGACACGACAAAACAAAGACTAGGACTAAGGCTAAAGGCGTTTTTCCATCAGTACCTGCGCGACGCAACTCTACCGGCCCGGGCAGTACGATATTGTACTGGATTACTTTTCCATTACACGTTGTGATCCTCTAATGTGGGAGGGGTCCCCCGCACAACGCAAGTTTCTAGACGCTTTGCGTGGAGTCTGCAGAAAACCACAGAAGAAGATGAATACCATAGAAGAAGACCGACACGAAGATAGAAGACTTCCTGGTAACTTTTTACCTGGAGCTCGGATTATGGTTATTCGTGGGAAATAGACTCATGGAACAGATCAAGAGAAGTTGTCGGTGGGCAAGACGAAACACCCTGGATCATATCAGACCAATCAATGGACGCCAGCTTGTGTACGTCATGCTACCCGCACGACCCGACACGCTTAGAACCACAACGAAGTAGGTACGAAAAATGTGACCGCACGGCCCGACACAACCTGATGGAAACGCTCTGTTTCTGGGTATAATCGTGTGAGGCCGGGTGGAGTAGGTACTAATGGAAAAGCGCCATATGACTAAGACTAAGACTAGTCAAACACATGCAAAACAACGCAATGAACCCGCACCGACAACTCAAAACCCAAGGACTAAAATACAGACTGAACTAAACAAGACCCAGGTGAACACAATCAAAATTAAACACAGGTGAAACTAATTAACAATCAATGAAGCTTAACTGAAAACAGAAACACAAGAAACCCAAAAAAACACCACCCCAAGTGTCCAAATCATGACAGCTCATCTTCTGTATTATATATGCATAAATAACAATAACCAGTAAGAGTAGAGTTTCCTATTTTTACTGTCTTTGAGGATCAGGTGACATGAGTCATAAGGCAGAGATGGAGAACCATAACCCTCATCCTGAAAGCTTTCCATGTCTCCCAGTTCCAACGCACCAGATTCAAATGAATGAATCACTGTGCAGATCTTAATAAGATGTTTGATTTGACTCAGGTGTGCTGGAGCAGGAATGCAGGGAAAACCTGCAGGGGTCCCCAGCCCTGACATAATGTCTACTTTTAAACTGGCATCTCCTTTCTAGAGATCAAAACACTCCCAGATGCAGTTCAGTAGACCAGTGGTTCTGAAACTGGAAGTTGTGAGATCATTTCAGGGAGTCGCCAGATACCTGTAGAAAATATTGAGTTTTTACTGTATGAACTACTAAGTCTGGACATGGCATTATCCCTGAGATGGTTTAGGAACCACAGGAACTGATCACAGGAAATAGATGAGCTCTGAATCAGAGCTTCCCCCCATGAGCACAGTGGGACCCTGAGGATTTGACCATTCAAAGCCGTGGTGATGTTGTTAATTTAACTTTGGCTTTATCAGCTACAGCACATTACTGATGGTAAGAACGTTACCAATAACAGCGACAAAGCAAGTAGGATGAGTAGCACAGGGTGGGGCAGCGGGTCCACAGCTTTTTATAACGGGAGTCGTAGAGGAAAACAGGTGGGATCGCTGCTCTAGATGATTAAAGAGTTCAGTTTTACTTGATTTATTTGTCAATATATTTTATTTATTTATTTATTCCTTTATTTAACCAGGAAGATCCCGTTGAGATTAAAAACCTCTTTTTCAAGGGAGTCCTGGCCAAGAGGCGGCAAAAACTTAAAAAACATCAATAATATTTGATACAGTCAGATAAAAGTTATTATCTAAAACATTTACAAACTAAAGAGTCTGTCTCAAGTGCTCTTATTCTATCCCTAAAAGCATATATATCTCCATGATGGTTCAAATATATGAAATGGAAACGTGATGCTGCATCCATGTAACACGACAGGAACCACAACACAACAAAGCTTTAAAAAAACACATCACTGCCTCTTCTGCATCCAACTAGACCTGTCAAAAGTCAAGTCAAAGTCAAAGAGGGTTTATTTGTCCCATGAGCAATTATACACAGCATAACTGTACAGTGAAATGTATTTTTGTACCTGCATCATTTAACAGTAGGAGAAGAAAAACTTAATATTTATGAAATAAAATAAAATCGAACAGAATGGAAGGATGTTGGGATTTTAAATAAGATAATAAAAATAGCAGCATACTTGTGTAAATTGTATATTTGTATACTTATTTACACGTGCAAATATAAATATAGTTCGGTAGAGGCTTTTGATTTTGTTCAGTGTTCATGGTTAAGCAAGTGGACAGCCTGGGGGAAGAAACTCTTCTTTAACCTCTCAGTCTTAGTCTTT
>JBAMHV010000006.1:2065829-2077884 GCA_037177535.1 Pseudomugil gertrudae | reverse complement strand
GGACCACACAGGGACAGCCGCCGCATCCCGAGAGGGACAACGCCCACCCAGGCACACCCCCGACCATCACCATCAACGTTGTTGTTCTCTTTAAAATTACACAAAAGAATTAAAAACTTTATTTAAATCATTTTATTTTTTCCTGGTGTGTAGCCCTATATCGTGTATAATGTGTATACTATACACATTGTGTCTGAAAGCATTAAAAGGAGGAGGACATTGTCCTGCACGTCTAAAGGTAGGTATTCAGCTTGCCCTAACAAAATGCTGCATTAAAACACTCTAAAAACATTGGGAGAGGGTCCAAGCTTAAAATTATTTACAAAAATCATTTCACATCAACAACAAAAAACAGTGACAAACCAACGCTGCACCTAGCTACCGTCGCCCCCATCCGGGCGCCCCTGCCCACTATACAACCTCCAGAGGTCCCTGGATCCAGATGGCACCCAGACCACACCCCTAAGCTCCAGCCAGCCACTCCCCCGGCATCCCAAAAACAGGGCCTGGTGGCACCACCCAGGCACGCCAACAACCCCTCAGACAACCCAGCACTCGGACGGACACGCAAACAACGCCAACACCAACCCAACGTCCTAGGTGATGAAGTTGAGGAAAGGACACCTTGGTTTAAGGTTTTGGACTCCATTGAATTGAAAAGCTATAATTCTCATCCTCGGAGGAGATTTTACAAGAATTGAAGCTTATGCCAGGTCACCAGGTAGCAGTGTTTCAGGGCTTCCTTGTAACAGAGATAGTGTGGATCCAAATGCAACACAATGAAAATCAGGGAGAAAGAAAAGCAGTCAGATCTCCAGGAAGACTCACATGGATAAGTCTGCAGTCATATGTGAGTCATACTGATGGAAGTGATCCCCAGTCCTCTTGCCAGGTAAATATTTTTACCCTGGACAGATTAGATAGAACTCCCGAGTAAGCAGAAGTCCAGGAGCCGACAACAATATGGAGAATGTTGCTAGAAACAAGGGAGATTCACAGTCATTGCTTTTCCTTTCAGAATACAGTCCATACAAATCCAGACAGTGAACAGAGCCGACACCAAAGGCAAGAGGTCAGGAGCAGAAAATCAGTCGAGCAAAGAATAAAGTCAGGCAAACACAATCTGGCAAAGCGGGAGAGGAACATGACTGTGTACGGAGGTAATGAGATGGGAAGAGATGAGAGGGAGTGGCCGAGTCGGAGAATGGGCGGAGCAGAGACAAAGTGGGACTCTTCCTCTTTTCCCCCAGCTTGTCCAAACCCTTTGCTCCCGTTTCTTGTTCTAATTCCTTATAAAACTCTGCATTTCGTTGTTGCTGCTGTGAAGGCAGTTGTAGTTTCTCTCTAATTGTTTATAAAAAGATTTCTGTTTCCCTCTCTGTGTGTATCGGTTCATACACACCCCATCACGTATGATGTAAACCAGGGGTGTCCAAAGTCAATCCTCGAGGGTCGCTGTCCTGAAGATGTTTGATGTATTCCTGTTCCAACAGACCTGGCTCCCATTAAATGAACTCAAAAGCCAATGAGGTTCAGCATAATGATTAACTTGAGTCAGCTGTGTTGGAGCAGGGATACATGGAAAATCTGCAGGATTGTGCCCCTCGAGGACCGGCTTGGGACACCCCTGATGTAAACATGCCTCATAGCCACCTCATGAGAGCGTGAAACCCTTTCAGTCAGAGGTTTTGCCAAATATTGGTGTTTCCATTAACAGTTTTTATTGCATTTTGAGCTGTACTGGGAGTAATGGAAACATAACAGTTTAACAGAAAAATCTTCAGACTGCAAAAACGTCTCATTTTATTACATTTCAATCATTACATAAATGAAATCAATCATAAGCAGAATCAGCTTTGTGTCAGTAGTAGAGACGATATTCCATGAGCTAACCCTGCACACCTACTACTGCTGCTCATCCCTCATATGCACTTTCCTGACAACATTTCCAACAGTATAAATATGTTGTAACAATGTTACAAGGAAATATTCAGGTTTACACAAATTTCCTCACTTTTAATGTTAAATTTATTTAAAAGTCACATTTTTAAAAACATAATGGTTTTATGTTGTGATCAGACAGACCCTGACTTAAAAGTGCATCTTAAAAAAAGCTTATGTACACATGTTTAAACTAGGAAAGCACCCGGAGAGCGCAGACCAAGTCACAGTCCCCCCAGCTTATTGTGACTTACACCCCAAAACACCAGTTCCCACATGTGACCGTTTCCATTCATGTAAAGGTAACTGAGTGTGTCAGCTTCATGTCTAAGTGGACTGCCTTTTGCTTTTCCTTCACCAGCTGTTGCACTGGTGCTTCTGGGTTGGATGAAAATGGATTGTTGCATTCATTTGAACACTTTTAACATCGACCCTTAAATTGATAAAGAAAGAAGAGAACAAAAGATGTCATTTTTCTGCACAGGAATGATGAGAGGCCGCACCGATTTGTTTTAATAGCTCCGTTGCTTTGCTTTTTCGCTTTCTTTCTTATGAATACAATTTGACCTTGCTGTTTTCGGCTCCTTTTGCTTGCCGTGTTTGCTCCTCATTTGCTTTTGTTTTCCAGCTGATCACCCCTCTTCTTGCTTCCTGTCTTCCACACCTGATTATAATTATTCATTATTCACCCGCTGGTTTCTGTCCTCTTCTGACTTCCTTTGAGCCCAGCATGCAGCTGTTCATCTTTGTGTTTTCCTAATGACAGAAGGACCACAGCGTATTCCTGGTTTGGACTTTTTTGACTTGTCCTGGTCCATTTTTTAACACCCACTCTGTTTATGAATCCCTCTTTGTGTCTACTTCCTGTCTGTAAACAGCTCATTTTGGCTCCACCTCATTTCTGTGCAGTAAACCTTACATACCTTTTTACTGGACTTGTTCCCCAGTACAAGGAACAAACACAATCATCATAGCAGACACAGAAGTTAGAAAAAGAGGCAGCAAAGTGGAAGACTCTTTGTTCTGACTGCTTAAAGGCTTCATTATGTTGCTGTTAGTAAGTCTCGATGACAGTATTTCACATGCATTCTGAGTAAAACAACTTTCATTCTGGTGTGAAAAGCTTTTTACTCTGACTCAGGGTGGCTTTTGTCTGTTTTAAAGGAGACTTTAAGTGTTGTACAGACAGTGGAAACTACTTTTAGTCATGTGGAGGAAATATTACAATGTCTTGACTCACTGGCGGTTTTCCGGTCTGACCAGCAAATGCTGCATTAACTGAGCTGTATCCGTGCATCTGCAATCAATAACAAAAAGCTGATTTTCTAAGAAATCGGTGAATATTTCAACCATACAAACTTTCTGTTTGCATCCAAAGACTCAACTTGAATGCCTGTGCATGAGTTCAGAGCTTGAAAGAGCCAGTCTGTGTGTGTCAGTGCTATACGTGCTCTGGATGCTTTTTGCAGATTCCTTCCCATGTTGTTTAGGTGCTGATTTCAGCTCCTGCATGTCACTTGCTTGTCACCCTGCCACTCCAGCTCGCCCGTTCTCCCCATCACTTGGCTCTGCGCCCTTCAGTCCCAACAGTGTCACTCCATGTTTTCAGTGCATCCGTATTTGCAGGCTTCGTCCTGCGACCTTGAGTGCGGGAGTCACAAGGGATGGAGAACAATTTTACTGAGAGCACACAGTGGTTTTTGCAAGTGTAAACAACTTATTCTCAGTCGGTCTGCCGGCTGCACAGCTCAGCTCACAGTCAATAGGCGCGAGATAATGTTTATTCGTGCACGTAACCAGTGCATTCCCCTGACAGACACGACGCCCAGAGCAACCAGCTCCCTCTCTTCCACTTCCCGGTTCCAGCGCTCGCTTTTTCTCTGCTGAGAGTCGGCCTGCATTATCACCAGAGACAGGCTGATCCATGTAGAGCAACTATACAGAAACCCTGTGCTGATCTCACCTGAGTGATCCCCGTGGTTCTGGCAGAGATCTGACACCGGGCCTCGGCATCTGGCACTTTCCACAAAGGTTTATTTTCCAGATGCTAAACAGAAAGAGCTGACAGATGAGGTGGAGAATACTGGAATAAAGAAGGAGAGGGGGTGGAAAAATGGCAAAGGGGGGCAGGATGGAGTGAACATAAGCAATGTCTTTATTTGAGGGAGCCAGAGCATGTCTGAGAGATGTCTTCAATTGAGCGTGCATGGGCCCTAAATGGGTTTTCGGGGAGGGGGGAAATAAAGGACCCTGTCATCCTCCACTCTCCCTCTATCTTGCTTTCTCCCTCCTTTTTTTTTTGCAGGGTTTACAGCCTCCCCTCTTCCCTCTATTATTAAGGCCTAGTAATGAAATGTGGAGTGTCTTGTATTGCTGCCTGAGTCCCAGCAAACTGTATTAGCGTGTAAATGGTGTGGGAGTAATGAGAAAGCACTCAGGCCAGCTGGGAAGGCTGGACCGTGAGGCCTGCATCGCGTCTGTGTGTACACACACACCTGCACACACCCGCAGTGTGCATCAAATGAATAACAAGAGACTGGGTGGAGGGCTTGGGAGGGCCCTAGTGGGGTTTTCTGTGTGAGATACCAATCCTGGTGTTGTTAGTCTCCAACAGAAGAGAGGCTTAAGAAATCTATTTGGTCAGCAGCACAATCAGACCGGCGGCCCGAAGCATCAATGCCAGCGTCTCTATGCGGCTCGCTTCATTTGAGTCTTTTTAAGGTGAATAATGCAGGCTTAGCAAAAGGATTTATGCTTCATCCCTCATGGACTGACTTCATTAAAGCAGTTGTTACATGTTGCCTTCACTTAAACCTCCATCTTCTTCCAAAGCCCATCAGCTATCGCTCTCACCTTGATCCCTACTAGTAATTAACCTCTGTTTATCTTTTAAGCATGAGAAATAAAGAGAAATAACATGGAGTTTGACACCTAAAACTGCAAGGAAGGCATAATACGAGTGGTATAACACCCCAGAGGAGGGAGCCCTGCTCTTTTTTTATGCCATCTCCTTGCATTATGCATAGGAGCTCATTGCTCATACAAATGACCCAAACTACTGGTTGGGTAATAAAAAGGTTGTGGCTGAGTCATAGCCCTCCATTTCCTGTAGCCTGGAGGCCAAGATACGGATCGAGAGACAAAACCGACACACTATACCCAGGAAATACTCTTTTCATGGCTGTAATGTATTTCTTCTTCTTCTTTTACAGATTTGCTGCCTAAAACAGTGGAAAGCATCTTCATCTTCCAGGAGGCAAATGAGGGCGACTCGAACGTGGTCGTGCCGACATATGACGCCATCGTGGTGGAGCAGTGGACCGTCATTGATGTGGGTATTTCAGACTTTCAATGGAACAGCTCGTTTTTTCATTCATAAAAAGCGAACAGCAGCACATTTAGTTCCTTCAGCACTGGATCTAGTGTTCGCTCTAGTGGTGCTTTTCTATTAGTACCTACGCGACACTACTTTACCGGCCCGAGCAGTACTATATTCTACTCGACTGCTTTTCCATTACAAGTCGTGATCCTCTAATGTGGGAGGGGTCCCCCGCACAATGCCAGTTTCTAGACGCTTTGCGCGGAGTCTGCAGAAAACCACAGAAGAAGACGAATACCATGCAAGAAGATCGACGCAAAGATAGAAGACTTCCTGGTAACTTTTTACCTGGGGCTCAGATTATGGTTATTCATGGGAAATAGACTCATGGAACAAATCAAGAGAAGTCGTCGAAGGCAAGATGAAACACCCTGGATCACATCAGACCAATCAATGGACACCAGCCTGTGGACGTCACGCTACCCGCACGGCCCGACACGCTTAGAACCACAACGAAGTAGGTTCGGAAAATGTAACCGCACGGCACGACTAATCCTAATGGAAATGCTCTGTTTCTGGGTATAGTCGTGTAAGGCTGGGTAGAGTAGGTACTAGTGCAGGGGTCTCCAACTCCAGTCCTCGAGAGCTACCATCCTGCAGGTTTGAGTGTTTTCCTGGTGAGACTTAATTCAAATGCAAAAAGTTCTCTACCAATTTGTTCTGCGCCTGCTTGTTAAGGAGCCAATGATTTAGGTCAAGTGTGTTGCACTGGGGAAACACTAAAACCTGCAGGTAGGTAGCTCACGAGGACCGGAGTTGGAGACCCCTGTACTAGTGGAAAAGCGATATCGTGCCCTTCCTCCTCAACTCTGAGCTGCAACCCCCCCTCCGAACAACCCCGAAGGCAAATCTGGCCAGTCTGGCTTTATGGGACATGTGTTGTGGTCACTTGTCTTATCAGGAACAAACAAGCCCTTATCTGCCTGCCGATTAGTGTCCCTCCTCCACAAGTTCCCAGCTGGAAATGGATTTCCCCCTTCTTTTAGCGGGAGGAATAGCCTCATCTGACCTTTCATCTGTATGTATGTGTGCATGTGTCTGCAATTATTCATGTTTGCGCTGCATGTGTGTGTTTGCATCCAGTATTTGAGTGTTTGAGTTTGATTTTGTGTCTGTATGTGTGTCAAGATGCTATCTCTGTAATTGAATTTGGACTTTTCACAGCCTGTGGCTGTCCAAGTGTGAAAGGAGACTTTTGTCCCCTAAATGTGCCTCTGACTGACCAGCCCAGCGCTGATGGCCTCATGTGCCAATAAAATGACTCCTGCAGTCATCTGGTGGGAGCAGCGCAGCCTGAATGGCAATGCTGTTACAGTTTAATGGATTTCAAGGCTTCTTCAGAAACACGGAACAAGAACGGTGCCAAACCTTCTCCTGTGTTCCAGAAGATCCAATCAGCTCTTCCACGGGGGCTTTATCGAAAACGGTTTCGCGCGAGTGAGCTCCACAATGCCAAATCAGACTGACACACACGTTTCAGGGTTGCACGTCATCCCCACTATTTATGATAACTGCCTAAAATTTATATGCAAAGCAGCCTCGTAGCTCGTCATTGTTCCAGCGCAGGATCGTTAAATTGAAAAGTGGGGGAGGGGGGTATTAATTACAGATTTTTCCTTTTTCATCGACTTTGCTCTCCGGTGTTTTATACTTTTATCCGTTCAAAAAGTCTGACAGGTG
Organism: Pseudomugil gertrudae; assembly: GCA_037177535.1. Classification (NCBI taxonomy): domain Eukaryota; kingdom Metazoa; phylum Chordata; class Actinopteri; order Atheriniformes; family Pseudomugilidae; genus Pseudomugil; species Pseudomugil gertrudae. The sequence goes on along the minus strand of JBAMHV010000006.1, from coordinate 2,070,884 downwards.
GTTGGGTGTATGAAACTCAGAGAGAGGAAGGAGGAGGAAAACAAGCAGTTTCATAAAGGGTCTGCAATCATTTATATTGTTGTGAAGTGGGGGTGTTTCATCTCCCAGTTGGTGACTGTTCATCAGGGAAGAAAAAAGCGGATTTATTTCATTTTGTGCACAAAATGAGCAGAACTTACAAAAAAGATTTGCATCTGAAAGGATGCATCTTCTAAAAGTATTTAATCTACAGGTGCTTTAATGCAAAGGGGAGCGGATAAAAATGACTAAAGTATCAAACTCTGGTGACTCGGATACGTCAGAGTAAAACTATTAACCCTGTTTCACTGTTTACTTCTTTGTTCTTGCTGAACAAATGGGAATAAGGGAATTCCAGTAGGAATTTAATGGCTGTTGGTTGGTTTTGTTAATCAATTTCACTTTAAACTGATAAGCAGATTTTAACACCATATAGATCATTAACATCATTAACAAGTGTTTTTAATCCACTTTTAAAATAAACCCACGTCTGCTGTAACATGACAGATTTCACAGAAAATACATTTATTTCATTAACAACAAAGTAAATCTAATGAAACACTTTATGATTTATGATCTCAGTCGTGTGAAAAACCTATGAGATGCGTTCAGATACACTGAAACAACACTAACAGGTGTGTTTTACACCTTAACACACTTCTGCATCCCAGTCAAAGCACAACACGAAGCTTCTGACCTGCACAGCTGAGAGGAAGACACCAGAGCTCGGCCACACTTGTTTCATTTTGTGCAAATTTAGAAAATCAACACTAACATGCAAACTATGGTGGACGTGTATGCATGAAACGCCCAGTGCTGAGGATCTCATGCACATATATCTTGAGTTAAAACATCACAGATTCCGGGCGCATGATCTCCAAACATCACAAGAAGCAAAAATGACCTGAATAAGAACCACAGAGCGCAGACGGTAAAGTGTCTGAAAATGAATAACCCATCAAGAGTCTCCGCTATGAAACTCCAATTAGGACCGGGTTCTCATCTGTTGTGTCCTGTGGGAAAATCAATACAGGAATACAGGAGCTGCCTTGACACTAATGTACTGAGAGCGCTCTTTCCCATTACTGCGCTTCAGAGGAGCAATAACCAAACAAAACATATTCACTGTCAGGCTCCAGCCCAGGTTGGTCCCAGGATGTCTGCTCGCCATCATCTGCCGGATGACGACGGCGTCCATTAACAGGAAAGTGTTGCTGAATTCAAATAAGATGCCACATGAGGAGCACAGCTAGAAAACCTCCATGTCAGGTTTATTATAAGTGATGTGCAAGATGAGTCTGTTTTCCCAACACTGAGCTGCTTCTCTTTCATCCCCTTTTTGTGTGTTTTTTTAAAAGCACCATTATCCACTCCAGCTCTGCCAGATCCAGCAGTGGCTCCATTATGGCAAAAGCATGTAGTGCAACATGTATTCTTAGCTCTTCTGATTATGCCACATATTTGACAGCTTGCAGGTTTGAACACACATCAAACTGAATCCTCCATAAATCCTCCCATCTGGTTGAAATATTTTACATCACGTTTGCATCATATGAGCTTAGAACGATTTGAAAACGATCTGCTGACGTGTAAAGAGGAACATTTTAGAGCAGTTTTACACCTGAAGAAACTAAAGAAGAGGTCACGTTAAGGTCTGGGTGAAGGGATGAAGCCAGATGTGCAGCTGTCAATGCTTCTGTATGCTATTAGAAGCTGCATGAGACACTAAAAATGCATCATGCAGAGTGATTTCTAACATCAAGCAGTTAGCACATTATATTTTGTGTCATTTTAAAGGCATTTAAACTGTTTTCTGTGCATCTTTATGCTGTTAAAATGATTAGTGCTTGGACAAAGTACAGGGAGCACTTCACAGTGCATGGTGTGAAACCACATGCTAAAACTGTAAAGTAACGGGACACATCTTGCATCATTATCGGGTTATTCATAAGACAGAGATAGATGAGCATTATTTATCACCTAATGAAAACATGCCCTAAAGCATGCTTTCATTAGGCTGTGACAGTTGCTGTGAAGAGGAGGTGAGGAGGGAACAGAGTGCTACCAGACACATAGATTGAAATGACACCTAGCTATTAGGTTGATTTAGTTAAATAGGATTGAAATAAGCGGTAGAAAATGGATGGATGGATTGAGATATTCCTGAAAGAGAAGCTTAAAAGATGGAAAATGAAATTAACTTTTGGAAAGTTGGAAGTGTGGCAGAATGAGGTTGTTTTTGTAGCAGAATGAGGTTGTTTTTGTAGCTTAGACGACACTAAATGCAGCAAAACATGTCCAGGATTACATCTATCCTCCTTTGCTCCAGCTGCTCTGGTTTGGGTCTGTATATGTTCTTCTAAAACTACGTCAGGGGACATGGAGAGGAAATAGAAACATTGTGTATGTGTGTGTTTAATAGTTTGTGTGTAACTTTGGGTCCATGCAAATGTACTGCATGTGCAAATCTCTAGAAATGAAAAACAGGGTAGGAGATGTTTTACCCTTATCCTTAAAATCCTTTCATAACCAGCTGCAGCAACAACATTTTTTAGCCCCCCGTGGAGAAGAGAGGACTGAAAAAACCCCGTCCAGTTGATTTTACCGGCCTGTTCTGAAACAATTAGATCATGAGGTCTCTGTCAAACTGTCATTTGCCCCTTCCCTCCTAAGCCCTCAGGAACAGCCATTGCATGCTTCCCAAAGGAAAACTGTAAAAATGTGACTTCAGCCTCTCCTGCATTACTTTTAAACACAGAAAATACATCAACGTGTTGTTTCTTTCTCTGCTTTCAGTTTTCAATAAATTAAGCTCCAAAAACATCAGTCGGCTACTCCTGGATGTAGAAAATCCCTCTGTTGGCATGGTTACTCGTAGTTAAGAACTATTGCCACCAATATAGAAAAATCTGTCAAAAATCTGAATGAAATCAAACTTGGTTTCTATTCTATTCTATTGTCATTTGGTAGACGCCCTTATCCAAATATGTATATATATATATATATATATATATATATATATATATATATGTATATATATGGTAGCTGACTGGGATCAAATGAATAGAAACATATACAGAAGATTGTAATTAGACAATGGTGATTGATAAAATACAAAATACTTGCTAAAGCAGATCTGCACTCTGTCCTGCTGGAGCAGATGCTGATGCTGCAGCCAGCTGTGGACTCTGACCAGGACAGTTCACCACCAGGGTCAATGCAGCTGGAGAAGAGGGAAAATGCCTATAGTCAAAAACTACATGCCTACCAGGAGGCCCAGAAGAGACAAGCCCAACTCGTTCAGAAGCTGCAGAACAAGGTGGTGAAACAAATCTCACAGTTCAGACATTAAATCTAAAGCGCTTTTTACACAACAGTGTATGTCATGTTTTTCTCCCAGCTGCTTCAATATAAGAAAAGGTGTGGAGATCTAGAGGAGCAGATGCTGGAGAAGACTTCAGAGAATGAAAAGATGAGATTGTCGGTATGTCTAAATAATTTATTGATCTTAAAAGTCAGTGTTAGTCATTTTACAATCACCGGCCACTTTATTAGGACCACCTGTTCAATAGCTTGTTAACACAAATATATAATCCATCAAACACCTGGCAGCATGTAGTCATGTAGACATAATGAGGACTTTCTGAAGTTCAAATAAAACAGTTTAGGACTAACAGACGGGTTCTTCGTGTACTTTTTGTTAAATATACCTAGTTGATCCAAAGATTAGTCTTGGCTCTGAATAGATTTGTTCAATAATTATGTCTTCTCAGATGTGTCAGTTAATAGCTAACCAACTGCTACTGCCATATATCTAAATGTTATCAGGCTGTCAGTTGTGAAGGTGTGTGTGTTCAGCTGCAGGCCCACGTGGACTCAGCCGAGCATCAGAAGCACGTGGAACAGGATCTGAACATCGCTGTCCAGAAAACATCTGCTCAGCTGCAGGAGGAGCGGAGGAGGTGAGTGACGGTCACTGCTGGTAGCTCAGCGAAAACAGAAGTTGTGCAACCATTATGTTCATATGTATTGAACGAAGGGGTTAAATACAGAAAGAAAAAACATCCCTGCATTCACAGGGAGTTTCTAGTTAGACGCAGATTTTTAACATTGAATTCACATTTTTTCATAAATCAAGTTAAAATCTTTACCCTACCCCTGCTGCAGAGAGAAATCAGAAGCTGTTCATGGAAGATAAGAAAATTAGGTTCTGCTCTGCAAATCTTTCTAATCTTACTTCATGTTAAGTCATTAAAAGTCTCTGGATGAGCAGATGTACAGGTTTATGTTTTAAACAACTCTGGACCTAAACAAACAAACAAACAACAAAAAACCAAATAAAAATTTAGCCAGAGCAGATTAGTGTTGGGTGTCAGCGGCTTTTACAGTGTAGACATATTTTTACAATTATCACTTACTATTGGAGTTTCTTTTTTCTCATTTCCCTTTAAACAGCATATTATCCCAATCAGCAGGGTTCTTCAACACTTGTCCTTGAGGGACATTTTAGCTTCCTTCTTTAACACACCCGATTCAGATGAAATAAATCTCAACATCTTGTTTTTAGGTTCTCCACTAGCCTGCAGGAGCAGAAGAGCAGTTAGTTTGTCTGTTTCTTAGACAGAAAGCAACAATGTGCTGTGCTTAACTGTAACAAAGTGGACTGTGAAATGATGTAAACATTTTGTGATCTCTGTACTCGCAGATCTGGTGGACATTAAGTCTAGCTAACACAAAATGTGACACATGCACATGCAGTTAGCATTGTGACACAAGTATAGCCTGTTACTTTATGATGCCCACCTTGCTAGTACCCAGTTGGACTCCTTCTTTCTCCAGAACTACCTTAATTTTTAATGTTATAAATTCAATGGTGTTCATTACTCAAGAGATTTTGCTCTAGATTGAGTTGAAGCATCACACAATTGCTGCGCATCCATGATAAGAATCTCAAACACCACAAAGCTGCTCTGTAGGATGTAGATGTGACTGTGGAGGCCGTTGGAGTGCAGTGAGTCATCATCATGATGAAGAAAG
>JBAMHV010000006.1:2048505-2059209 GCA_037177535.1 Pseudomugil gertrudae | reverse complement strand
TAACACGGAGAGAACCCACGCTAACACGGAGAGAACCCACACTAACACGGAGAGAACCCACGCTAACACGGAGAGAAACCACGCTAACACGGAGAGAACCCATGCTAACACGGAGAGAACCCACACTAACACGGAGAGAACCCGCGCTAACACGGAGAGAACCCACGCTAACACGGGGAGAACATGCAAACTCCACACAGAAAGGTTCATGGTCGGACTCGCGCCCCAACTGAGGCTCGAACCATGAGGCCGCAGTGCTAACCCACTGCACCACCATGCAGCTCACTATCAATCCACACTACTTCAAACGTGTCCCTACTTTCTGACTTTAAGGCCATCCGTCATGAACAAAACCTGTATGAAGCTTCTTAACTTCCCATCCCAACATCCCAGCTCATGATGCATCTGACCACACACTGCTGTTTGCAGGTCTCACATGCAACCAGATCAGTTCATCATCCAGAACGATGAGCAGAACAAGACATTAATGCATCAGACAAAGTTAGACATAACGTCTCAAGCTTTTACTGATCTGAGACCCCAGAGGTCAGCATTAGGACCTGAAAAGCTGCAGCTAGCAGAGCTCTGCGTGTCACTAACATGTTATCGGTCGGTTTCAAGTTGGTTCTGCAGAGTTAATGCAGCACAGTGATGAGGAAACTTAAGCCGGTGCTTAATTAGAGACGAGTTTCACACTCCACGTTGCAGCGAGCGCTAGCGTAGCCTGCGTAGGTGTGATGCTCTGTTCTTCCACAGCTGATCACCGCACTATGAATAGATTAAAGCTCTGCATGTACTTTCCATTCCTGCCTCTTTGACTCATTTCAGTGCTTCTTTTACACCCTGTGGTGAAACGTCTTTATGTGTTCGGCCTGAAAGCTCTTCCTTCTCTTTACAACTGACCATTTATCTCAAGGGATAAATGACATTTTAAATGATCTTCTTTTTCATTAATTACTAAACAACCCTAAAAGAAAGTTACTGGAAGCTGTGTGTGTGTGTGTGTGTGTGTGTGGGTGTAGAGATTTGGCTGACACGCGTTGTGGTTTCTCATGTCAGCAGACGACAACCAGTGCACGATAGCACACCACACACACACTTCCTCTGTGTGTTTTCGTAAATCCCCTCAAGTAATCTGTGTTTTCACACACAAAAGTCAAAGTAACCATTAGCACATTTGCACTTGATTGGAATGTTTCATTGAAGTTTCGGCTCATTTAACCGTCTTTTAATCGAGCAAGCGGCGTGAAAAATGCTCTCCACAAAGCGAGAAGTTTCACACGAGCCGAAGGACTTACTGCGCTGACAAACGCCTGTCATGAATAAAGATGGCTGCCATGTTTGACAGGCAGGGAGTTTCTGTAGCAGCATTGCAACAGTGCTTTGAAAACACACACACACCACACATTTATTAAATCAAAACCATCATATCTGCGAGGGACGGCTTGTTTTTTTTTACAGCTTCTTGGCAGTGCATGCAGAATATGACTGTCACCCTGAATTCCCCGCTTTCTGTTTGCAGGAATTAATACAAACATCCATTGTGCTGTGTGTTTGCTGGGTGAAAGAGGATGTTGTTCAGGTTCACAGGGGTTTGGGGCTGCAGGTTGTAATGCACATCTGGTTTTCTCTGCAGGGTCTGCAGGTGAAGACTGATTACGTTCCTCTGCTTCAGTCCCTGGCCACATACGGATGGAGACTCACCTGCGTGTTGCCAACCCCTATAATCAAAAGGAACAGGTGATCACTCTCATGTGACTATGAAAAGAGCATCAGTTACGTCTGACTTCTTACGACCTCTGCTGACAGCAGGAGGAACTGCAAGGACAGTACCTGCATGTGTTTGACAGGTTGGACCTGTGTGCATGCAAGTTAAGGATCCAAAAAGGCAAATGGGAAACATGCATGAGAACGAGAGTAAGAAACAAACTCTCAGATAAAAATATAAAAAGAAAAACTCTTTGTGCAGTTAGGGTTTTATTTAGTGGACAGGATTAAACCTGATTATTATATATGAATATTAATCTGCAGATTTTCTAAGAATGTAAGAAAAGTAAGTGTCATATCTCTGAAATTATAATTAAGTAGATCAGACTGACAAGCTAAAGCTAATATCAGCTAATTCATATTCTGCAGCCTCCCTTTAGAAGCTCCATACAGTATGCAGCAGCTCATTTCAAAGGAGGATGACACTTTTTCACAGAAACGTGGAGCGTGAGCGTAAATCTCCGTCAGATGAGGCGAGCTGCATGCGTCAGGCAGCAGCTCTGCCTGTTTGCTGGAAAATCTCTTAACACAGACGTTACAGTTGCTCAGTAAGCCGATGCTGACTCATTACTCCCAGCTGCATGAGTCTACATCTGCTTACCGTCGTCTTCTCAGACAGACGAGTCTCTGAATGATTTACCTGCCCGTGTGCTCCACTTCTCTGCTTTACCTGTAATTATGAAAAACAAACCAGCATCTTACTTCTAGTTTAAGCTTCCATGTTAACCAATAAATATGTCCCACTCTCCAAAACACTACTGAAGAAAAAAGGAAACACATGAAACAATCTAATTAATGCTTCAGTGGCTTTAAAAAAATTATCATCCCATCTAAGCCGTTGCTATGGCAACAGAAACTTTTAACAGAATATTTCAACCTGGTTTAATACAAGGATTTATAAGTATGTGTGACCAGAGACCAAAGCGCTTTCTAAATTATTCTGCTTTGTGTTTGTTTGTTTGTTTGACATAATTCATCCAGTTTAACCCATAAGAGCCCAGCATGAGATCAGTTTCAGACATTTGTAGCAGTTTTTGGTAAAACTTTACACAAATTCTGTGAACATATCACATGGTAATAAGTGGTAAATATCCCTAAAAATGTCATAACTTTTAAACATTGATTAAGTTGAACTTTTCTTACAGCTTACAGCTCAGAAAACATCCTGCAGTTTGCATTAAAAAAGACACAACTGGAGAAACACAGAAAACATGTTTTGCTTCTGAATGTTAAAGAAAAATATAATTAAATGACAATGAAGCTGGGATGTCTTGTAGGTTTCCGATCTGACTTATTAGAGAACGAACAACTGGATCATTTTAACTCCTCTGGGTTGGTTTGAACTTCTAAATCACTGAGGTTTTTTATTTGTTAATAACCTCTATCACACAGAAATGTATAAACATAAAGTTCACTATGTAGCATATTGATCATGTTCCAAACAGGATTTAAAATGTGTAAAAGTCAGAGGAAAGCCTGAGCGTGTGCACCAAAATGAGGTAAGAAGAGCATCCGGGCTAATGTGCAAGTTGTGAAGATTCAGTTCATATGTCACTGGCCACTTTATTGCTCTACAGCTTGTTAGCATGAAAAGCTAATTTGCCAATTACATATGCATCTTAATTCATTTAGTTATGTAGAATCTGGATCAAAATGCCTTGTTTATGTCAGAGTGGAACGTGATATGTAATGTTCTTGTGGTGGGACAAAGACTTGCAGACTCTGGACAGAACGATGTGACAGCACATCGAGTGTCAGTCTGACAGCATTTCTGGAAGAAGGCTGAAGCCCCTCTTATCCTCCTAGTTTTATAGAGCCCAGTTGACTCTTGACATTTCATTGACATTTCCATATATAAATAGGATCAAGCTATTCTTAACTCCACACGATGATCTAAGACCACCTGTTAGTTCCACCATGTCTTCTACCAGGCCATATAACCTTGACATTGAGCATGGAAATCTACCACATTCTCCACAATCACAGATCATCATGGATGTGCAGCTGACAAATGTGCAGAGATCGTGTGATGTTTTCATGTTAACCTCTGAGGAATGTTTCCAACATCTCCTTAATTCCACTGATGGGTGCAGGACGGTTAACTTTACAGCGTTAGTATAGTGAGTAGTGTGTAGGTAGTGTTACCACTATCAACCGAAATCGTCCCTGGGTCGAGGCAGGTGCCTCAGCACCTCAGCTGCATGATGTCTTGTGATGTCTTCCTTCAAAGGATGGACTTCCTCTGACGTCCATGCGTTGAGGCTATTTTAAATGGTGCTTTAAATCAACAAAAATAAACAAGGAGCCGTTCCTGCTTTGTCATTATGCCAGACAACCAATCATAGCATTGCATTGTGTCAAGCTTAGTACCACAACAGAAGGGTCCCAAAACAGTAGTACAGGTCAGGTTGGATATCAGAGTACCTTTCCCAGAATCTGTGTGTGGACAGTCCCCCGGCTCGCTCCGCCTCAGTCTCATTGGTGGAAATGAGGCTTTTTCCACCAATCTGAAAAAAATGGGGTCTAACCTGGAGCTCGCAAGGTGGACCTGATCAAATTGTTGATGGGTGAAATTACATTTAATACCAAAAACAAAGGAAAAACTTGCAGACATGAAATTGTTTTGATTGGTCACCTTCTGACCTCTGACCCGTCCTTTGTGCTCCAGGAAAACTGTATACTCAGCATGAGGGTTTTCTGTTGATCACAACAGGAACAAAAGGATTCCTTTTCAGCCAGAGCGGTTGTAAATGTGTGTGTACCAGCATGAAGCTCTGTTTTAGGATCAGCTGTCCTCACAAACAAAACTTTGATGTATGCTTTGACACACGCAGCGTTTCCATTAGCAAACAGAGAGATTGTTTGTTCTGCCCCCACCTCAATCGCTCATGTTTGCTGCTCTTTGGCGCCATAACTGATTAATTACCTCTCTATTTTCATTTTTTTGTTTTTTTCCGCACTCCCTCTCCCCCTTTTCTTCTCCACCCTCTTTCAAAATGCCACAACACAACAGCACAACATGGCTAATTAATCAGCGTCGGCCCAGATACGGAACAAGAAGGAGCTCCTTTCTCTCTGCGCCTCAAGAACATTTAACACGTTCAAGTAATTGTTGATGATCCATTTCAGATTAGCATCAGTCATTACACTTGTTTTTGTGGCAACTTCATTTTTTAAACTAGGAATTTGCAAATGCTTGCTGTTTATAGCGAGAGGGTTTCCAGGCTGCACTTCATCTGGAGGGGTCGGATAAGTGTCAGCTATCTCAGCGGCGACTGAAATTAATGCAAACGGGTGCTCAGCGGCTTCTCCACACAACATTAATTCTTGTAGTTGTCTCAGAGCAGGCGTTCGTGTTCCTGGAATTCAATTAATGTAGATGGTAATTACATTTTGGAGCCATTAACTACAGTAAATGTGAATTTCTCTGCATTAACTCTGGAACCATAAACAAAGAACATGGATAGGTTCAGGCAAAGTTCTTATTTAAGCTGCAGCAGTTAGAAAAATGTGCAAGGAGTCAAATTAGAACCAATATATCAGACAGAAACAGTGGGGAGCAGAGTTCTTCAAGGCTCTGGATGCTGTGGGAGTATCTTGGTTGACATTTACCCCAACTGGCATATCAGGGCGTTCCAACTACAGGAAGACCACCCTCCTTCGCCTCCTGATGAAGATCATAGAGAAGAGAATCTTTGGACCAGGCCTGGAGAGTGCATCGTATTTCATCCAGCCAGTTAGCATATGCACTGAGGACTGTAGGGAACCTGGGTTATTCCCCTATTCAACTAGGGTGGGTGGCTGTTCATCTCAAGCTCGGGTTCTCTACCAGAGTCCTAGGAGCTTGAGGGTCCTATCCAGTATCTTAGCTGTTTCTAGGACTGTACTCTTCTGGACGGTGATGTCTGATGTTTCTCCAGGTATCTGTTGGAGCCGCTTCTCCAGTGTGGGGGACACGGCCCCCAGTGCTTTGGTGACTATGGGTACTACTGTTGCTTTCACCCTCCAGGCCTTCTCCACTTCTTCCTTGAGGTCTTGGTACTTCTCCAGTTTCTCATGCTCCTTTTTCCTGATGTTTCCATCATTGGGGATGGATATATCAATCACTACGGCTTTCCTCTGCTGCTTATCCATGATCACTATGTCCGGCTAGTTGGCCAACACCATCTTATCCGTCTGGATCTGGAAGCCCCGGAGGATTTTAGCCTTCTCATTCTTCACAACATTGGGGGGTGTTTTCCACTGGGACTTAGGGGTCTCCAGTCCACATTCTGCACAGATTTTCCTGTATACAGATAATGACTTCCTAGGTGCAACCCGAGTTGGTGGTTTGGTAGCCTCATGGTTAGGTTTATGCTTTTTGCAGATGATGTGGTCCTGTTTGCATCCTCTCACTGAAAGCAGGTCAGCATAGAGTTCAGGCTGTCCCAATCTGATATCATGCTCCTCAGATGAAACTCAACTGAGTGTCCTCTCCAGTTTGGGAATAAGGTCTTGCCCTAAGTGAAAGCTTCAGCTATCTGTAGGTCTTCTTCTTGACTATGGGAGATGGATGGATCACTACAGTGAAGGCAGTGATATGGATCCTGTTGCACTAAAGGAGCTTAGCCAAAAGGTGAAGCTCTCCTGTGGTTGATATTCCTCACTTATGATCACAAGCTGTGGGCCTCTCTTGGAGTGGTGGCTCAGGCATCCGGTTATAAAGCCTCCTGGGTGACTCTCGGGTGGGGGTGTCCCGAGCACAGCTCACTGGGAGGTGGCCCTGAGGTAAACCTGTAGAAAATTGGTTTCTCCACTGACCTGAGAATGCCTTGGTATTCCTGGGATGCACTGAAAGAGGAAAGTCTGGACTTCCTTGCTGCCCCCACAACCAGACCTCAGATAAGAGATAGAAGTTAAATGGATATGGATTAAATTGTCAGCATATCAGAAAACTGTTGTATGTTTATTTAGAAACCAGCAGCAGGTACATTCACACATTCTGCACAGCTTCATGTTGTACCGTAACTGGCAGTGGTTCAGTAAAGACCTGTAATTTTCTAAGGCATACACCTCTTTCCGGTTAAATGGGTCAGGGCTTTTTCCTGGTTAGTTATCAGCTCTGATTTACCAGGAAGCTGCCCGGCATTTTTGACAGCCTTGAAAATAGCTTATGGATAAATGCTGGAAGGAAGAATGTAATGGGAAAAGGAGGTTGTGGTGGGCTTTGGATGGTTTAGATAGCAATCCCTCTGCAAGTCAATTTAAAGTAAAGTGGGGATGATTTGTTGCAGGTTTTATCCGTCGTAACCATGACATCTTTTTTTAGCGTAAGGATGAGGAGCCTGGCTTTAGAAAGCCCCCTTTTTCATCATGGGTTTGTCTTACTAAAGCACATCTTCTTTTCAGCCTCATCTAATAATACCAATACAGAAATAGAAGGAATAACACATAAAACAATAAACCCATCACAAATCAGGCTGCCACAGCAGATAAAACCTGAGCTGGCCGCTACTAAGTGAGCATTTGGCTGAGTAAAACAAAGATGAGCAAGCAAAAAGAAACAAGTGTTGGAGACGGGAAGCCCACTCAGAAAGAAATCTGCATTTCCTGCCCCGATTAATCTGTCAGTGTGAGTACTTGTGCAGATTATCCCTCTCTGAACACAGGAGTGTGACATGTGCAGGGGAAGGAGGATTATGTCTGGAAAGAAAACAAAGAGACGTTCAGAGCTGCAGAAGATGCTCAGAAGTTGCTCTCTCGGTTTCCTGCGACATTTAAAACACAGCAAACGATAAAGTGGGGAGACGACACTGACAGATGACGGTAGTAAAGAGGTTGGGTTACAAATCTGAGGCTTTATCCTTAGTCTGTCAGATAAGGCTGTGAAGCATGAGCCGTCGTTTGACTATCTTGACGGATGGCCAAAGAGAGAATGTGTTATCACAAGATTTTACCCCATTAGATTTATCTTAGAGGTTACCAGCACAAAACAACCATAAATTATGAAAAATCTTCCAGGTTTAATGGATTAAAGTGCCGTTTGATTGTTTTTTTTAAGATAGCTTCAAAATGAATGAGTAAGAAAAGCAGATGTTTAATGCAAACAGACTAATTAATTCTCTGCTCCCTTCCTTTTCAGTGATGGAGGTCTGTCCACCAAGCAGATTGTGTTCCTGCAAAGACCTGTCTTAGGCCGAAAGAGGAAGGAATCCAAGGTACACAACCTCACAATCCTCCTTTTTTAGCTGCTGAAGAGCAGACATCCTTTCTGCTCGCCAGCTGCATGGCTTTTGTTTTATACCGACGAGTCTCTTATGTCAGGCAGCACCTTTCTCTCTGTCAGAAAAAGCCTCAGACATAATGTGTTATTTTCAGAACCAGGGGAGGTAATGCTTTCTTGCAGACCCTAACTACTGGTAATAACCTCCAAAGCTAACCTTTTTCTGAAGTGGAATGAATCCGTGTTGATGCTTTCTGTGACCTGAATTTAAACTCCCATCACAGCAGCAAATCTAATTGGCCCTACCATTCATGGACTTGCTGGCGTAAACAAGATTTTCTTGCCCATTTCTGTGCTGTTCATCTCAGTCCTCTGTACTCCTGCAATGTGCACAAGTTCTTTATGCAGCTGAGGACACATTACATTCAGTTTTTGTTTGTTCAGTGTTTAGTGAGATTGAAGGCCTCCAGGCTACCCGTAATTCCCCTCACAACGGCCCCAATTTCATTCTCAGCATCAATGAGGCCATTGCTGTATTAAATCCACTGTGATCCATGCTTAATTAAGTCTGTGTGTTCTGCTTTCTGGCCAAATAATTATTCAACTAACATGCTTATGTAAATCTTTCAGAAATTAATCTTCAAGCCCAGAAACAAGTCCAACAAGAACACTATTAAAGAGCCAGCAAAGAGCAAAAAGAAGAAGACTAAAACCGAGAAGGATGCCGAAGATCCAAAGATTCTTCAGGACAGTGGAAAGATCGTGAAGGAAGACGACAAGAACGAGCCTGAGAGGCTGAACGTGGCGGAGGAAGAAGCAACCGAAAGCGAGAAAGAACAAGGGACAAAGTCCAAGGAAGAAAGAAAGACTGATGACGGCGCGGAAATCAACATCGAGAAAGCCGGAGCAGCAGAGATGGAAGGCAAAGCAGAAAATACCACTGAAGAAGAAGAAAAAGCCAAGTTGATACCAGATGGAGAGGGATCAAAGGAGAATGGAGAGGCTTTGGAAAACGGTGAGGTCAAGGAGGTCGCTGAAGCCGTCGCTACTGTTGAAACACAGAGTGAGACCAAAGAAAAGGAGCTCCAAGGCGCTGCTGGCGTCGAAAGTGTGGTGGAAAATGGGATAGAGACAGATGAAGAGAAAGATGAAGGTGAAGAGATTAAAAGCAAAACAGAAGTGCCAGTAGAGGTGAAGGTCATCACCAAGGGGCCTGCGGCAGAGCCAGAAGCCACCAATCAAAGCCCAGAGGAAGCTCAAGAGTAGCAAACAGATCTGGTCAAGGTTTGCCCCCCCTTGCCCTACCTCTGAAATCCCCCTCTAAAGAACTGGCTCACAGTGTCATCCCTAATCCACATTAATGGGGCTTTGTTCCCCACCGCTGCAGCATCCGCTCATCCCCAACCATCCCCAGCCACCTGCGATGGTGTTGCTATGGAAGAACTTCAGGCTTCAGTCCTACTGTACAACCACAAATACTGAATGTATCCAAACACAGGAGATGCTGGTGCAAGCCAGCCTGCGTGGAGTCACTGGAGAAACTGGAGCAGGATTGACAGAGAGGCTGAGAATGATGCCAAAAGGCAGGAGAGTTCCAGGATGATGCAGATTTTAAAAGAAAATGGCTGCGTTTTGTGGTCAAACCCAGATTTCTGCACACGGAGTGTTGCAACACTTGGCTTTCCCTCATAAAAATGAACTTCTCCAAAGAAAGAGAAGATTCCTGCCAGTAAAAATCCTTTATTACAGGTCATCTTTTAAGTTTCATGCACCAAGCTTTTTAGCTCTGGGAGATTTATGTTATTGTAACATTTTCCTTTATCTTCTTTGTGTTAAATGGTTTACATTACTGGAACCTTAATATCAGCTGGAGTCAACGGTGTAGGATGAAATTACAACTGCTTATACTCTGAGCTTATGATTCTCTTCTCACACGTTATTCCCGAGCAGAAAAGTGCATGTAGACACACAGGTTTATGAATCTGAAGATACAGGTGTGAATATTAGGCTTGTTTTACTCCTCAAACTGATTGGATGAAATTTCTCTCATATTAATGAAAGTAGAGTCACTGTTGGTGTAAAGATGGGGTTTCTGTTGCAGGAAAGTCCTGCAGAAATCCTTCTTTCCTCGACTGTGTTATGATATAGTGTGTTCCAGCTACAGGGGGCTTACACCTTTCAGCCCCCCTGGTCTCTCAGAGGAGGGTCTGATGGATAGCTGAACCTCAGATTCAGAAGGAGCATCATGGTTTTTGTCCTGGTTGTGGAGCAGTGGACCAGCTGTGAGGATGGCGCTAAGAGCTCTACATGTGCTTTGTGAAGGTGAAGGTAATCAACTGTGTCCCTCGGGGAGTCCAGTGTGGAGAGTTTTTGGGAATATGGGGGGCAGGATTCCCTCTTAAGGACTATCTGGTCCCTGTAAGACTGCTGGCAGAGCTTGGTTCTCGTTCCCAGCAGTCTGTTTTTAGTGAGGGCTCGACTTAATCAGGTCTGCTCAGGGAAAACCAAGGTCACAGAGGGATTATGTTTTTCAGCTAGTTTGGGAATGCCTTGGGATTCCCCTGGATTAGCTGGAAGAATTGGTCAGAGAGAATCTGGACTTCCCTGCTTAAACTGCTGCCCCACCAAACCAACCATGGATATATATATATGGATGGATGGATGGATGGATGGATGGATGGATGGATGGATGGATGGATGGATGGATAGTTGGATGGATGGATGGATGGATGGAT
>JBAMHV010000006.1:1228985-1242475 GCA_037177535.1 Pseudomugil gertrudae | reverse complement strand
AGGAAAACCTCTAAAACCTGCAGGACTGAGACTGTGTGCAGGAAACCCTCTAAAGCCTGCAGGACTGAGACTGTGTGCAGGAAAACCTCTAAAACCTGCAGGACGGAGACTGTGTGCAGGAAACCCTCTAAAGCCTGCAGGACTGAGACTGTGTGCAGGAAACCCTCTAAACCCTGCAGGACTAAGACTGTGTGCAGGAAAACCTATAAAACCTGCAGGACTGAGACTGTGTGCAGGTAAACCTCTAAAACCTGCAGGACTGAGACTGTGTGCAGGAAAACCTCTAAAACCTGCAGGACTGAGACTGTGTGCAGGAAACCCTCTAAACCCTGCAGGACGGAGACTGTGCGCAGGTAAACATCTAAAACCTGCAGGACTGAGACTTCATTCCTCCACGACTGTTTCACGTGTTGTATTCTCTTTATTTTTGTTTTATTGTTCAATAAAGTAATTTTTTTAAAGCTACAACAGCTGAAAGTGAACACTGAACTCGACACTGCCCCCTAGTGGATGGATTGGCTGAAACCATGGAATACATTGTAACTGTGTGAGAGCACACTGCCAGTAGAAACGTTGAAGATGACGTCGCAGTGTAGCTCCCACTCAGACCTGCATTGCTGCAGTCCGGCTGAACGGGACCTCCTGGCCCTGCCAACAACAAAAACCGTCCCTGTCTCTGCCGGGAATCTGCAGAAATCCAACATCTTCACATGCCGGAGGAAGCAGAAATGGGCCTTTTCATTGTCCCATGGCAGCGACTTCTACCCTACATTACATCTAACTCCTCCCACGTGGTCCTGCATGGGACCGTGCCTCCACCCGATGTGATGCAAGAGGATGTGCAAGAACTGCATGGTGCAAAACCTCTGAGGAATGTTTCCATCACCTTGTTGAATCATAACAGCAGCGATTTAATGCAGTTCAAGAAAGGAAAACCAGTCCAACCCAGTAAGGTGGATTTGGACCAGTGAGTCTGAGCTGTTGGTAAAGCGTAAACGTGTGTGTCGGCCATCTGCAGTGCATTTTCCAGCACTGATGCCCTTTCTGTCTGCCTCCCTCTCCAAGGCCCCATCAGGTCTTACTGGGAAACCTCCACTACACACTCAGATTCCCCTTTCCTCCATTTGCTCAGCCTGTCAGGAGGAATCTCAGATTATTCACGTTCTCCTGCATGACTTCACTCCCCTCATTGTTTCTCTGGAGCTCCTAAACTCTGACTGCTCTCACGTTAACCAAACACAATCCTCCCAAAAACACTATGAAGAAGAAAAGCCTCCACACATTGTGTTTATTAGTAAATATTTAACTGTTATTACTTCAGTCGACTCGTGGATTATGTTGCAAGAATGCTTTTAAAGTTCTCATAATCAGTAAAAGATGTTTTCTGGTGAAATGTGGACTTCGGTGATCCCTGGAGAAGAGGAGCTAAATGAGTAAGAACATGATGAAGAGGGTAAAACCAGGAAATGATGCATCCCAGTCATTCCCGTTACATTCCTCCCAGTCTGACTCCAGTCATCACAGAACTGGACTTAATCGTTAATCGAAAAACAGAATAATTTATTATTTTGTCACGTTGTTGTTTTATATTGTTTTAACTTTAAAGCTTAAATAAAATTTCTTTAATTAAAAATGTTTCGTTTTGATCCTGAGCCCTGATTACAGACGGGATAAATGAATCAGTATCGGTGATATTTGCTCAGATCGATACCCGAACTCGCCGTATCGTCCATCTCGCGTATATGAATCGCTTCGTCTCGCAGACCTTCGCTCTTCCTCCCTGCAGCGAGCAGCGGCAGAGTATTTTAACACGAACCGGGCCTGGTGTTGACCGAGATCCGACATCCCCTCGATGTTCGCTGTCGGACAAAGAGACGGAATTTCGTCTTTGCTTTGTCCATGACTCTTCTGCTCCTGTAAGGATCACATCAACGCTTTGAGGTGCAGCTTAGCAGGTGGAGCTCAACAACAAACCTGGTGGTGAAACAATGTCCGAATACCGGCCAGGTGACGTGTGCGGCTGGTGGGTTAGAGGCGTTTGTGGGTAACCTCTCTCTGTAACCATGACAACAGGCTTTCCTGAAGCACAGGTTTAATTTACTCTGGAGTCAGAGGATGACGACGTGCAGCCCAAACCTTTCATCTGGATCATAAATACACGTCAGCGCTTGCTGGCTTGTAATCAGGAGCATTAGTAAATTACAGTGATAATTGTCATATTGATAAACTATTTTACATTCATTTGTTTGGACACAGAAGTATTAAAAATGCTAAATAACACATTATTTAGATGTAATTAGCTAATTCAGCCTGTGTGTCCTGTTCATGTAAATCAGTATAACAAACAGGATTAAACAAAATGTCCGCCAGTGCGGGTAATTAGATTAGCACAGAGATGAAAGGTGGTTTTAGAGGCTCATGTAAGGGCAGAGATAGACTCGGGGGTGAATTAGCCTCAAATCAATACACTGCCTCCGTCCCAACCTCTGTGTCTTCATCTGTTTCTTTAGAACTAACTCGAGTTTTTATTGATCTACCTGAGTGAAAGACTCGCACCGAGGCCGACACGACTCGCACCGAGGCCGAGACGACTCGCACAGAGGCCGTGACGTCTCGCACTGGGACCAAGTTGACTCGAACCGAGGTCGTGATGACTCAACCCGAGATGACTCGCACCGAGGCCGTATAGACTCGAACCAAGGCAGAGTCAACTCACACCAAGGCGGAGACAACTCAAACCGAGGTCAAGATAACTCAAACCGAGGTCGACACGACTCGCACCGAGGCCGAGACGTCTCGCACAGAGGCCGTGACATCTCGCACTGGGGCCAAGTTGACTCGAACCGAGGCCGTGACGACTCGCACTGGGACCAAGTTGACTCGAACCGAGGTCGTGATGACTCAAACCGAGATGACTCGCACCGAGGCCGTGAAGACTTGAACCAAGGCAGAGTCAACTCACACCAAGGCGGAGATGACTCAAACCGAGGTCAAGATAACTCAAACCGAGGCCGAGACGACTCGCACTGAGGCTGAGACGACTTGCACTGAGGCCGTGATGACTCGTACCATGGCCATGAAGACTCAAGGCTGGGCCGACTCAAACTGAGGCTAAGTTGACTCTCACCGAGACGACTCGCACAAAGGCCGTGAAGACTTGAATCGAGACTGAGTCGATTCGAGACCGAGTTGACATGCGCCGAGACAACTCGCACCTAGGCCGAGACGACTTGCACCGAGGCTGAGACGACTCGCACCACGGTTAAGATGACTCGAACCGTGCACATCAGGTTGTTGGGCAAAGTTCAGGCGTTTCAGGTGGGAATTATGAGGAAGCTGCTCACAGCAAGGTGATAAAAATGAAAAACTTTACGAGATAAGGAGAGAAACCAGAGAGCAGCTCTGTAAGTTTGGTTTTCCACGGAAGCACCCTCTGAATGAACCGAGGAAGCTCTCTTCCGTTGTTCCTGCACTGCCTTGACTTTTAAAACAAGTCTGTCAGACGCCCTGTTCGCTGTGACCTGGAAACATCTGCAGAGGGAAAGAAAACACCTCTTAAAAACCCAAACTAGACATTCCTGACAGCCTCATAAAAAGGTTTAGGTGCAAACAAGAGCGTTTCTGTCATCTCATTGTGTGGCCTACGCGTGTGTACAAGCTGCCACATTTTAAGGCTGTTTTCAGGCTGACACATCTCAGCAAACATGAGCTGTAATAACGGGGAATTCCTTCAGAGCTAACTTTAGCATGCTATGTTTCTGCAGTGATGTTCACACCTGCTGTTAACGTGTTCCCGGATAGCGCCTGTGTTTCTGCATCAGACAGACCTGTTGTCACAGAGTAGTAATGGCTGTTTAGGCAAAGAAACATATGTTATCACATTCAAACAAACTCTGGATGATACACGGTGGTTAGTGTCAAACTGGAGGTCACAACAGGAACAAAAAGCAGAAATAAACGATAAAATGTTCCTTATTGGCAGCTCAGACACAGTGGGAGCAACTGAATGAGTATGCGAGTAGAAATGGCTGCCTTTTGTGCAGCATTAAGCAGTGTAGTTAAATAACAATGAAGCTAATCTCATCAATGTTTTGGTTTCTTTACATCGATCATCTGAAGAACGGCTGCGTCAGAAAGAAAAACCTTTTCACAGCAGATAAGCTGACGAGTCTTAGTAGTGATCTCATTCACACGCAGAGAAATGTTCTTGTTGCACAACAACAGGACCTTCACCCTGAAGACTTTATTTTTGTTAATGTGATGGTGGCTGCAGACATACCGGACCCAGTAATGCATGTGAAGCGGGGGAAGAGAAAATACAGAACAGAGAGGATTATTATGGATGCCTATTTCTGCCACCTGAAATAAAAAGAATACTACAAACAATCTCATAATTGTGACTTTTTATCTCATAAATATGACTTTTTTTATCTCATAATAATGACTTTCTATCTCAATATTACGACTTTTTATTTAATTATTATGACTTTTATCTAATTATTATGTAATTTTAATTAATAACAATGACTTTTAATCTCATAATAATGACATTGTATTTCATTATTATGACTTTTATCTCATTATTATGACTTTTTAATTCATAATTATGACTTTGTATCTCAATATTATGACTTTCTATCTCATTATTATTAATTTTTATTTCATAATTATGACTTTTTAATTCATAATTATGACTTTGTTTCTCATAATAATGACTTTTTATCTCATAATAATGACTTTGCATCTCATAATTATGACTTTGTATCTTATAATAATGACATTGTATCTCATTATTATGACTTTATTTAATTATTGTGACTTTTTATCTCATTATTATGATTTTTATCTCAAAATAATGACATTGTATTTCATTATTATGACTTAAAAAGTATTTGTAGGATTATTTTTATTTCAGGTGGCGGTAATGGGCTTCCATAGATTTTAAATCAGGTCCTGTGAAGGAAAACAGATTGTATTCTGATCTGATTCTGCAGTGAGTGTCCAACATTTCTGTTTCTGTAAACAAGTAAAACCATAAAAAACAGTAAAACCAGTAAATTCTTTGGGTTTGTTCAGCTCGTCTCGTGCCCCGCACTGGATCGGACCTGCTACAGGTTCTGAGAAACCTTGGCCTGGCTGCAAATAAGAGTTAAATAATGAACCAAGACATGATACATGTACCTTTGGTTCTCTGACTCAAACGATAAAGGAGCTAAAAGTAGGACTGAATCAAAAAGCAGAACTAAGTTTTCCAAAGCTAATGTTAGCTTAGACAGAAATCTTCCATTGAAACGGGGCCGAATCCGATTAGTCACGTTTATGTGCTTTATCAGTGACTGTGACTCAGAATTAGTTTGTTTAATAACAAATTGTTCTGGGGAAATGAAATTATTGCTCAGAACGGAGCAGCAAACAGGTTTCGTCCCTCACTGGACAATAAAAACATCCAGCCTTGGATCAAAGCTTCAGGATGCTGGTGGTGTGATGGTCTCTCAGTACCAACATGACATGGTTTAACCACCACAGCCTACCGAGCATTGTTGCTGACCATGTCCATCCCATAATGAGCACAGCATCTTCTGATGGAAACTTCCAGCAGGAAGATGCACCATGTCACAAAGCTCACATCGTCTCCATGACGACATAAGAGTCTGTGGTGGTTTTCTTGGGTCAGTCTGTCTGCTTCGGTTTGTTTCTAGCTAGCTAAAGTCAGTTTAGGCTTCATTTCTGGATCATTCTGTGAAGCACACTTTATTTATTGTTCAGATAAAGTCTTGGTGAACTTATCTGCCTCCCCCCTCACAGTCCTGTACTTTGGTCCTATACGCTGTGAATAACATGAGCACCGCAGGTGTACAAACCTCTTTCTCCAGTCCATCTTGGGTTAATAGTTTGTACTTACAGAAAGCTACGTGTCTGGTTATGATACTCAAATGTAGATTCTGTCCTTTCACCTCTGTCTGGCCTCTTCAGAGGAATACAGTCTGACCAGTGAGCTAACGTTAGCTTAGCTGTTGGAAAAGTTAGTTCATTTGACGGAAACTTTACATCTGTATTTTAGTTTAGTTCTACTTTTAGCCCATTCATGATTTGACTGGAATCATTGGACTAAATGGGTTCATTTAACATGTTTTTTTTTTCATTATTGTGTTTTATTTACAGTCAGCTCTAACAGCTAGGCTAAAGGCTAACAGAAGAAGAAGAAAGGGACCTGCTAGCTTAAAGGGCATCTGTGTTTTGATGACATTTACCATTTTAAACAACTGTAAACACAACCCCTCCTGCTATTCTAACATTTCTGTGTTTGAGAGGAAACCTGCTGAACAATCCTCTCACACACACATCCAGCACACCTGGGACACACAGGTGAGTCCCACCCACATTTGTTTTCCCATGTCAGGCTGCCAAATCCAGGATAAGTGCAAATCCCATCCTTCCCACTAACAACTTTCGGTTATGAAGCAATCCTTTGATGCCCTGAACTAAAACATAAAACGTGGGAGAAAACGTTTAAGTGATGTCAGCCGTTTGCTTTGTGATGCATTGAGATAATAATGAATGATGAATTTGTCTCAGTGATATCTTACTGACATTTCTGCCAAAATATTTAGACTTATTTTAGGATTTCTCTTTTGAGCTTGTGTTTGATGAAAACACTTCTCAAGATTTCTCCTGATTTATAATAAATGAGTCAGTCACTTCCCAGAACCGATGATTATGATCAGCTGTGGGCAGAGGAGACATCTTGTGGCGAGGAGGAAACACAGGCCAACGACCAAGGTCAAACAGATAATGGCCAACAGCCGTCTTGTACAAGGAAGTCGTTTATCGCTCAAGTTTTCAGACAGAAAAGACTTCTGGGTCCGGATTTAGTCCTTTAATGCACTGCCATGACCTTTAAATATGACTGTTTTGTCTCTATGTTGCTGCAAATGTTCAAATAAAACAATAAAACAATGAAAACAGCTAGCTTTAGCTTTTAACACATTTAAAGTATCAATCAGATGCACAAAATCAGCTGCAGACTGAAAAGCTTGCTACCAGGAGAGCGTTCTGCCTCCCTTCGCTCAGCTGGATACCATTATCTCAAATATTTCAGCCCTGTTTCCACCTGGTGAGCCGGGAACAACAAAGCCAACAACTTTCCAGAAAGTCTGACTTGCACTGGGGCGGGAGTCAGAGTGTTATCCCCAAAGTGTCAGGACGCTTTGGGGAAAAGCTGCTGAACAGGACAGCGAATGAGTATCGAGGTCCTCCAGCTGTGTGACGCTCAGACCTCTGCAGTGGATACTGCTCAGCTGACCGGCTACGATTTACCACCGTTTCCTGTTCCTCCCCTTTTAAATCCAGTTAATGGCACAGCAAAAAGGCCACAGTAGAGGTCTGCTTGTCATAGTGTGTAGTGAGAAACACAGATTGTCTCTATTAGCCGGAGCTGTGACAGACTGATTCAGAAAGCCTGCAGGGTGAATGTCCCACTCTGAATGAGGCATCCATCAGAGTCAGAGGGAAGTAGGTCAACATTTTAAAGAAGAAGATCTGAGTTTGCAGAACTTCCTCTCTGCAAAGTCCCCGTTACATTCACCTCACAGTCAGACCTGATGAACGTCTGCATCGCAACAGTTTGAACGTTGGTAACATGAAAAGTCGAGATGCAAACAAGAAATAGAGACAGGAAGCTGGTGGCTTTTGCACGGCTTCCTCCTGCAGCTCAATACAAACTAAAGTTAAGGTACGGCAGAAGCCATCTTTAAAGGGTGTGTGTGTGTCACTGGTGTGTGTGTGTGTGGCACAGCATCAAGCACGTTCTTCATAATGTGTAATAAACGGACTCATCCAGATGAGAGCGTATCATTTCTCTTAGAACAGCTTCACACAAGTTAGAGAAAGCAGCGCGGTAACCATGGCAACCGGTCTGAGACACAACAAGAGCGTTGTTGTCCTGATGGGCTGCTCGGCTGTGACTGGTCTCCTTTTCATTCTGCCTTTGTGTCAGTCCAACACACACACACACACACACATGCACACACACACACACACACACACAGTCTCTTTTCCCAGAGTGCATGGTGTCCCTGCATGGGGGAATGTTTACAGGATGTTATCTGTGCCGGCCCCTCATCCCTCTGGAGTAGGTCTCAGAGGAATGCTGGAACGGGATGGAGGAGTTCCAGAGGGGGAGTGACGAGAGACAGAGAGGGAGAGAGAGAGAGAGAGGGAGAGAGAGAGAGAGAGGGAGAGAGATAGAGAGAGACAGAGAGAGGGAGAGAGAGAGAGAGAGAGAGAGAGAGAAGGAGGGAGGGAGAGAGACAGACAGAGAGAGAGAGAGAGAGAGAGAGGGGGGAGAGAGAGAGGAAGGGAGAGAGAGATAGAGAGAGAGAGAGGGGGGGGGAGAGAGAGAGAGAGAGAGAGAGAGTATATATATCCAGAGGAAGCTGGTGCTCACAGGCACAGCTGGACTGCTGGATAACTGGACTGCAGCTGGTTGGATATTTAACTTATAAAAGGTGAGTTTTGATCATTTTTACTTCGGTCAGCGTCTCCATCCATGTTTATTTTAATGCTTTTGCATCATTTTCCTACTTTCTAATCAAAGTAATGAAAAAAAGAGGGAAATATTCAACATTTGGAGCTTTAAAGCTTTAGTTTCTACCTGCTGAGCTAAATCTTTGTGGATATTTGAACCTTTTCTTCTAATATCAGCTGTTTAGATAAAAAGCAGAAACTCCTGAAATGGAGGAGGGGAGGTTGTGATGAGTCCTGTGGGGGTTTGTAAAAGGGTCTGTTAAAGCCCTGAAGCCTTCCAGATTAAGCAGCGTTTGATGAAGTTCTCCCCCCCACTTACATAAACTGCTTTCAGTGTTAAGAGTTTTTCCCACAAAGTATTTTTCTCACCTGTTACCGACTGGTTTTTAAAGCTTTGCTCTCATTTTATTTGTGAAGTTTAAATGATGCATTTCTCTGTTATCGCCTGGTTATCGTGTGGAAGGAGGGAAAAGACGGACAAAATAAATCATCAGAGTCACAGAAAAGGCTGTAAAATGACACCAGTGAGCTCATCTCTGTAGCTGTTATTCCATATAATACATATAATGTGTCATTTTTAATAGTTTAACTTTAATTTTCTTATTAAATTGGGGATTTATTTAGATGTGACTGCATTAATGAACAAGTGCAGTGAGGGGATCTCAGAGCTGGGTGTGCCTGTCTCTGAGCTGCATACGGCCTCTAGTGAATATGAAATAAGTTAGGTCATCTCTGAAATTCACATTTCTCATGTGAACCCCCCCTTTTTCCCGTGTTGAGAACATCTGTGTTTGCTTTGGGTCTTGGCGATTGTTGGAGCAGCAAAATGAGATCCGAAAGGGCCAACGCTGCAAGGTTGTGCAAGACCTCTCACCATAATTCACGAGTTTTATGTTTGTACTGCGCTGGTGAAGACGAGCGCCTGGATCATTAACCCTCATTATGTTTGTTTTCTCTTACTGAAGCACCAATGCCACCAAGGCTTAAAAAACGAGTCCCTGTGAGGGTGCGGCATGATACTGGATGCCAACATGTGCAGACACGACTCACCGTTGGCTTTATTGTAGGCTTTGTTTGTCAGGAGAACGTCGTCTCAGTGCAAATAGAGAAAACAGAGCCATATTTATTTATGAAATATGAACTTCACAAGGATTTTTTCATGTTTCTTCTCCTTTCAGGCACCAGCAAAGGCTCCGCTAAACATTTTAGGTTAGATACAAACACAAAGATGAACACGGTGGCAGACTGGCTCGTGCAGAACAGGGACAAGATCGAGAAGGGTGTGGAGATCATGGGGCAGGCCTCGGAGGTCCTGGCTTCCACCGTGGGCCAGCTGCACCCCATCCTGGAGGCCGTGTTCGTGGCCTCGGCCGAGCTGCTCAGCAACCCGGAGGGGAAAGAGGCGCGCTACCTGACTCAGCAGTTCGAGATAGTCAATCAGAAACTCGAGGGGATCCAGAACGAGATTGATCAAATCGCCTTGGAGCTGCAGAGGACGTCGCTGAACAAGCAGAACTTTGACAGAGAGGCACAGATGCTCAGTCAGTATGAGAAGTTCCAGGATTTTGTCAACGCCCAGCCAAAGTTCAAGGAGAAGAAGAAGGAGAAGTTTATCAGTCATTACGAGAACACCGACGCTGACTTGAACTTGGATGCGCTCTACAATGCCGTCACCGGGGAGAACCTGGCAGGAGACCCTATGCTGGAGACGGTAGTCGCCACCGAGCAGAGGAGCAGAAGGGCGGTGGAGGACTTCTGTGCTGGACTGAAGAAGCTCTTCGTGGTGGGCATTATTGCCGTTATGGGCTACGCTGCCCTCAAGTACGGAGCCGTCGGGGAGGAAGTAGTGAAGAAGTGGCAAGCTCGGATGGAGGACGTCGAGAAACGGATGAAAGCGGCCGTGGACGACTGCACGGAAAACTTTGCCGAACAAGCCAAGCTGGACATGGAGCACCTGCTTCAGGAGAATCCCGCCACGGTTGATCCCGAGTTCACCAAATCCCTGCTGGAGTCGCTGGTGAAGAAGTACGACTGGGTGAGCTGGTCCATCCGAGTCTTCAGAGACAGGGAGCGCATTTTCTTCTTCAACTGGCTGACTGGGAAGAAGTACCACGGAAGCGGAGGCGCCAACTGGTTCGATGTTCTGACCAAGAACAAGATCAAAGTGGTGGTCTCGTTCTGCGTCAACCCCAAGCCCATCAACAAGGCTCAGATCCAGGAGAACATCGAGCAGCAGGACATGAAGGGGAACATGATGAAGGTGGCTCTTTCTTTGAACAAGAGCTTCCCCGACTGCTTGGTCCACGCTGTCAGCCATTACAAAGTAGTGGAGGAGACCAACAACTTCCGAGAGGATTCTTATTACTACGGAAAATACAAAAGAGCGTACATGTGCATCCACCCTGAGTAGAGTGTCTTATGAACGCCTTTAAAGACACTTCAGATTCATCTGTATTCCTAAATATCCGATCTGTTGATTATTTTGTTTATGGTGTTCCAGAAATTTCCGAGCCACGCCATCTTTGTCTTCGTGTTGTATTTACATGTGTGATCTGGATATTAATCATGTTGGGATATAAAAACCATTATCAGCTGGCTAGCTGCCAGAGTCTTTGACATTCATTTGTACCAACCTACCCCTGTACAATGTCGATAGCCATTGAGCAAGGCTGATTTACGGCGTTTATAAGGTGTTTATGTGCTTTTATCGTTAAAAACTTTCATCCATTGAGGACATTGGGCAAAGAACTGGGACTGTTTTTTCTGGGAAATGAAATGTCAGGTTTAAAATGTAAAGCAATATATTTTTTCATTTGGATAAAATGTGTTTTTGTTTGCTTGTGTGATCATGTTAGCAACGGTTTGCAGGACGCTCGGCTCTGCCCAAACGTCCTGCATTAAAATTGTCTCTTTATCAACCCCCAAGCGAAGAAACAAACATGTTATTTTTAAATAAATACACACTGACAGACGAAAACATCCTTTCAAAATGTTTTATGTTGCTGATTCGTAGCCTTTGCGCTCACTCAGAGAGCCATCCTCTGAACAGCTGCCACCCAGTGGCAGCAGGAGGGAAGTACAACACATCAAACTTCCTGTTTAGTGTTTAAAATCTACTAAATCAAATCCTTGTGAAGACTTTTGGTTGCAGGATGTCAGATTGACACCCAGTTACTTTTTTTAACTAACCCTTTTCTCACTTCCTGGTTAGTTCAGGAAACACCTTATCTTAAACCCATCATAGTCGGGTCATAAATACATCCTTCATAGTTAGTGCCATCTCCTTAATGGAAGCCATATTGGTGCTGAAGGTGCAGTTTCTGTCCTTACCACTTCATGTCTTTTACCTGCATGAACAAATGGCTGTGATGTCATGCTTTAGTGGAAGAATGGCCTGGATTACAAAGGATTATTTACTGTCATTGTCAATGACTTTAAAGAGTCTTTAAACAAACCCGGAGAAGCCGCAGTTAGTCTGTTCACTTAAACAAACAAAAGTAGTGACTAGTGAGCAATAATGTCTGACCCAGGTTGTTTTATGGTTCCAGTTTGTGTGCAAAGCTAATATCAGGTGCAATAATCATGTTTAGGGTTTTAAAATGGTGGATCTCACCTGGATAAGAAAGCAGATTAGAGCTAAAGAGCTGCTCTGTGTATTGCTGTTTTTCCAGGAAGTGTGTGTATTCTCCACACTGCGACATCTTAGTGATGAATAAAATCCCAGAGGGGTTTATTCATGTTTTCCTGCTAATGGAAAAGCAGCAATAATGCTCCTGTATGTTTGAGTTGTAATAAACAGCCAAATAAGGAGGTTTTTTTGTCATTAATGGGAATTATACTGTTGTCCACCATGTTTCCCAGACTTTTACCTCCACTCAGGACCAGTTCAGGTCCTCTTGTTAATGTTTGGAGACACCTTTGTTTATCAGAAGGGTGGAGGCTGATCTGTGCAGGCTACAATGTGTGCAACAAACCACCACCACCCAACTTTTCTGTCTCACAGAGTGCGCCACTCCTCTGTAACACGAGCGCCACATGACCAATAGGAGGAAGACAAACGGGCTGGAGTGTGCGATTTCTTCCGCAAACTTTCCAAGGTGAGTTTCGATCCAAATCTTTCCTTTAGTGAGCTAAATGAGCGCCGCTTTCTCTTCATTTAGACGCAAAGTCTCTGCTTACATAATGGATCTTTGTCTCTGACGCAAATCGCTGTTATAAACACATAAAAGTGGCTTATAGATCACATTTCCTTTTTACGCAGCGTAACTGGTAAAGAGAAAAGTGACTGTGCAAACTGTGGCGCAGTTTGAACCCTGCTGTGCGGCTTTTATGGGCGGTGGTGCCAGCTCGGGGCCCACCGCTGCGGTTTTCCAGGAAGTGCGTAACTTTCCAGAAAGTGCCGCATCTCCTGGCAGAGCGCTGTTTGTTTCTGTTTGGCCTGTAAAAGGAGAGGATCGATATGGTTGAACATCAGGAAGGCGCATTAAGGGCGTGTTAAGTGTCTTATCTCTGTGTGGTTTGGTCACAAACACAAAGCCTGCTCGCTTCCTGTACGGTTATTACCACTCTGAATGGTTAAAAGAAAGGTTCATGGTTTATAATATATCCGGTTCTGCGTTTTAATACGAGTTTAAAACATCTATAAAGCTGCATCGTGTATGAGAAGTTGCTCCCAGCAGGTTAGAAAGCCTCACAGTTATGGTCTTACTGGGATTACATGAGAATAAAGCAGATGTTTCATGTGGCAGCCATGATGCTCAGAGCAAAGGGATTCATGTGATACATGGAAACTAATATTTACATGATGCACGGTGGTGCAGTGGGTTAGCTCTGTGGCCTCACAGAAAGAAGGTTGCTGGTTCGAGCCTCAGACGGGGTAGGGGGTTGAACCGGGAATCTTTCTGTGTGGAGTTTGCATGTTCTCTACGTGTTAGCGTGGGTTCTCTCCGTGTTAGCGTGGGTTC
>JBAMHV010000006.1:1150176-1164896 GCA_037177535.1 Pseudomugil gertrudae | reverse complement strand
CTCTGTGTGGAACATGTGGAACTATGAAGCGCTCTGTGTGGAACATGTGGAACTATGAAAAGCTCTGTGTGGAACATGTGGAACTATGAAGCGCTCTGTGTGGAACATGTGGAACATGTGGAACTATGAAGCGCTCTAGATGGGTTTCTAGTCCTGTAAAGATAAGACAAAGTCTGTGGTGTGTGTGTGTATGTGTAGGTGTGTGTGTGTGTGTGTGTGTGTGCTCAGGAGCACCTTGCAGAAGTCTGAGGCGTCTTTCCAGGGAAAATATCTTCCAGAGTACTTCCTATTGAGCTTCAGATATTTTATATTTGCAGACAGATCGTGTAGTACCGCACTTCTGCCACTAGATGGCAGCAAAATCCACCTAATCGCTCCTCATAATGCAGCCTGTGTGTGTGTGCAGGATCCCCAGCACACATATTTCTAAGACAACCCACCAGCCAGCCGGTGTCGGTGGTCTCTGATCCACTTTGTCCCACTGTACCAGATACTGTACCAGATGAATTTGCTCATTTCAGAAAGACAGAGGATCATAAACAGATTTTTCCACACATGAACCATTGCTGCAGGATGCTTGTAGCCACATGAACAGGCTGTTTTCCGTTTGTTGGAGAGTTTATAACAGAGAAGGAAAAAAGAAGTCGACCTCCAGAGAGCCTACAGAGACCAAAGCCCCTCACCCGGTCGGATCGCCACAATGAGCATTCCCCGACTGCTCTGCTCGAGCCAACGCCACGGCATCTTATTTCTCATTTATAAAAACTTCAAACCAACTGGCCTCATTGAGTTAGCGCTGCTAATTAGCTCGTTAGGGCAGAGAATGAGTCAACACTGCATTAGGAAGCCAATAGGAGCTGAACTTTAGACCCTGGCTTGTTGAACAGAAGACAGATTACAGGTGGGACGGGGCGGGGGTGCACATCGGGCTGGGGTGGAGGGGGGTTTGACACCTGATGTGTCCAAACCAGGAGTTCTGGGATGGTTTCAGAACCGCTTCCACATCTGGCTGAAAGTGGTAAGAGGTGTTTGCTCCCAGTAAGCTATGGTTTAAGGTAACGTATATTAGAGTTTCCGTTATAGCTGCAGGGCATGCTGAACGGAGACGTCCCAGCACATGACCCAACAACGTTTAGGAAGAATCCAGACTGAACACTTGTTGTTTGTCCCGATCACAATACGCCCCACTGTTGTACGATTTATCGGCATGTACTCCTAACTCACTCCGTCTCCTCTCTCTGTCGCAGCCATCTACAACATCGTGTCTCAGCGGCAGATGTCGGGACAGAGCAGCTCGGACTTCTCGCCGGCCTCCAAAGTGGTGCCCATCACAGTGGAACCCACCCAGCACTCGTCCAACAAGGGGGTCTGCTGCCAGAGCAACTGAGACTTTATCCACTCACCTCCTCCCCCCCTCTGCAGAAACAAGAGAATGAGCCAGATAGACAGAAGACGGATGGACAGGGAGAGCAGTGAGACAGGTGGGAGCTGTGCTGGGTGTGATTAGGACGTGATGGGTGGAGCTGTTTAGAGGGACAGGATCGGGGGGGAGAGAAGAGGCCTTTCTGAATCATCAGTTTCCATCTTTGCAAGCCGTTTTTATAAGCTGGTAAAAGCTTCCCCTCCACTCCCGCTCTGTAAAAACCCGCTGAAGAACAACCTTTATGTCTCTTACTGTATTTAGTCTCTTTGTCCCGACTGCTTTGCATGTTTCCAGACGTTTCTCGCCGCCTCTCGGACCGTCTTTCCGCCCCGTCGGTCAGCTCGGTTCGAGGCCTCTCGCGGGAATAAAATCCCTCCCTAACGGTGACATCCGCTCTCTCTTTGATAGCGTTTGATCTTTACTTGGAAGGCTCTCCTCGTCGTGCTCCGGCGATGAGTCATGCCTCCTGCAAGCTTTCACAGCATTAACTCTGGAGACGGGATAGCTGCATGACTCAGGAACGGGTTAACTGCATCGTCTTCCCTCATGGCCGTTTCACCCTCTCAACGCTTTCAGCTGCAAAGGGAAGGATGTAAGATGCGGTTTAAATGCACGGACAACGCTAGCTGGGATAGATGGATGGATAATATTTCAGGGGATGAGGTAGTGAGGGCACTCAGCCCTGCCCTGTGGTCTCTGATGTACCCGAGATGGCTTGTTTTACCACTGCCTGCTCACCTACTCCTTTCTGTCTCTTCACATTGGATGTAACTGGAACAGGACTCTGCCTTGTGGGATCTCCCTGAGGTCTGCCCTCACTTTCACTCGTCTTTATTTCCTGTCAAAGGTGGGGGGGGGGACTTCAGCAGCCAGGATTGGGTTTGTTAGTAACTAATAGTTTAATAAATGAGGAAAGGGAGAGCGTTTGGAGGGGTTGATTAAATCCAAAAGGTTATGGACATGCTGATGTTTTCACATCAACACAGAGTTCTGCTGACCTCACAGGTCTCAAACTGGGTGGTGAAGGTTAGGGCTTTTTAAACCTTTATTCTAATATATGTATATTTGTGGACTATATATATATATATATAAATGAATGAATAAATATCATTTGTTACAGCTCGTCTCTTTGTGTTCATTCTGCTAAATAAGCTCCCTGATGGATTGATGTGAATGATTAACATCTAATTAAACCTCTTCTTGACAAGGCCTTCTTTTGCCTCCCGTACAGAATAAATGAAGTATATCTGCACAGCTAGCAGGGCGGGATGTGTAATCCTGGTCTCTACAGGAAGCTGAGACGTGAGATTACTACAGAAGACACGTAAATTCAGCTGGATCACAGTAAAATGATGTGATGTCGTACCAGAAAACAGTGGAAGATGGTGAGGAGCTGTGCAGAAGTAAACGTGAGATGTTTGCTATGGGATGGGTTTAAATCCAGGTGTTACGCAGGTAAATATCAGCAACACCATTTAGGAGAATCTCAGTTCACCTTAGAAACCCCAGAGAAGAATAAAACCTTCATCTCCATGGAAACCAGCAGGACCTTCATGGTTCATTTCAAACGGAGTCACAGGAGACACGTTAGCGGAGCTTTTTCGAGCTGGAATCAAACTTTTCACTACAAAACAGCTAAATTAGAAGATGATTCCAGAGTTTGTCTCCATTAATACATTATCATGTAACTGCTCAGAGTTTGGTTTGGATGCCTATGCTGGGTAGTTTCTTTGTCATGTTAGCATCGCTGCTTCCCAGAAGCATTTTCTGTACTGCCTCCCTTACAGCTCATCACAAAGACACTATCCTTCTAAATATGTTTTTTTTAACCAATAAAATGATAAATATTAAACACACACACACAATCGGCTTCAGTTGGAGATCATTTCCTTTTTGTTTTATTAGAAACATTTACAATACATCTTGAATCTTGAAAAAATAACAAAGAACCAGAACTAACATGGCGCCAATACAATAATAATAATAATAATAATGTCTCCAAAAAATGTAATTCACAAATAAAAACATGTGCTATAAGAAATAAACCTGCAATATCCACATGCCTCGTACAGGCATGGCACACTGTAACAGAGTTCAAACACTTCTTTTTTTTTTTCCTTTTACTTTTTATTTTATTTTTTTCCCATCCATCAAAGTTGACGGTCAGCCACGGGGGTGGGAGGGTTGGTGTGGGGGTCGGTGGGGGAGGGGCTGCTGGTCTGGCAACCCTCCTTCACTGTTCACAGAGAAACCAGAAACTAACGCCAGGCAACGCTGGCCCAAAAACTAATGCACTACCACCACTATTAGACCGGTTATGAAACAACTCTACTGTGCTGGAAACATTGGAAAACGCTACCAAAAGACAAACTGTCGGACTGCGTCGGCCTCTTCGGAGAAAGCTCGCGAGTTTAACCAGCGAGCGCCACGTCGGTCCCCCTAAAAAACGTGACGTTTATCGTCACGTTTTTCATTTTTTAAAAAACCGCGTCGACTCTTCTGGAAACGGAGCTTCGAGTTCGGTGCAAACTTTGTTTTTTATCATCGCTAAACAGCTTAGAGGTCCGACTTTAGCTGCGGGGGGACCGAAGTGGTCTTCGTCTGGCTCCAAACTCCCCTCAGCTTCCCGCTTTCTAAAGAGACCCCCTCCCCTCCCCCAAACTATGAAAATCTACACGGAGAAACGGTCCAAGCGAGCCGAAACCGCGGGCCAAAACCTGCACCGCCTCTCCTTCCTAAGTGACCACACAACATACATGCAAACTATACGGTAATGAATCAGCCATGTTTGCGTGTGCATCTAGTTACATACACCTACACGCTGTCGTCTAACAGCATCAGTCCACCACAAAGGCTCGTTTATTTAACCGCCGTTTGCCACGTGGACCGCTCAGACCGAGCAGCGCGTGTAGAACATGTGAATGAAAGTGTGTACAATAAAGTTACGTGCCCCTCCCCCTCTCACTTTTGGCGGGAGGGTCACAGCTGCCTCATTCACTCCAAGCGTTGCAGATTTTTAACGTTTTTGCTAATAAAAAAGCGAGTTTAGATTACAGAGGAAATGTAAAATGCGTATCAGTCAGTAACGTGGGATTAGTTGAAGTGGGGGGGGGGGTGGCGGGTCGGGGGATGGGGGGGCGGCTTTACAGCAAGCAGCACTGCACAAACAAATGCTGATGCAGGAAAAATATATAATTGAGGCACAAAATTGATGCTCTGTGACTAAAATATCTCCAAATTCTAAAAATATTATATTCTGTAATTATTGTTAATGCACTGATGTTGAAGTAGTGCACGTCTGAAGTTAAAATTTCAGCTATGGGGGGCAATGTCCAACCGCTGGAGCACCGTGGACAAAAAGCCTCCATAACTTTCATAAATAAAACTTCTAAACTTATTTTCTCATTTTTTACGTATTAGTAGAAACTGACTTCCCTGTGTTTAGAAATATATTAACTTCTTGTCATTTTAATTAAAAAACAAAATGTCTTGAGGTTACTCATAAATATGTTGTTTTCCATAAATAACATCCAGATACTGACTTTTTTTCCTCTGCTTTCTATGAAATAATAACCCATGTTAGCAAAATAGATTTGAGAAACTGTAATATGTTTTTTTTTATTCATTTTAAGTTACTTTCTATAAATGTACGTGGAAGAACTCAAATATAGACTACGGTGAAAACCTGTTGCAAAATCTTCCCAAAAAACGAAGAAACTTAAAGCTCACTTGTAAAACGACAAAATAAAAAATAAGCATAAGGGGTGCATTAGGTTTTTTTTCTTCCTTTTTTTTAAAAAATTGTATTTTGTACATTCAAATGCATTGCTTCAATGTGACTGACAGGTTGGTACAATTGCTTAAGTGCATCCATATAAAATAAGGATTTCCTATCACTCCTTAGAAGGGATTCTACATAAATGCATTGACACCTTTCGATATTAAGAGAAGAAAAACATCTACCGTTACTATATTGGTAAGCTTAATAGAAAACTTTAAATAATACTAAGAACGTAATGATTGGAGTCG
Source organism: Pseudomugil gertrudae (assembly GCA_037177535.1). Classification (NCBI taxonomy): domain Eukaryota; kingdom Metazoa; phylum Chordata; class Actinopteri; order Atheriniformes; family Pseudomugilidae; genus Pseudomugil; species Pseudomugil gertrudae. Next base: position 1,159,444 of record JBAMHV010000006.1, on the reverse strand, counting down.
CCCCATCTCTGCTGCTCCGCAGGAAGCATTTCACACTGCGCGAGCTGGACAAAATGAAACTTAGCGTATTTTTACGAGTCATAGTTAAACTATGCGTTAATTAGTTAAACTACGTGGTAAATATATGATTTTAAACTGACGCTTTATCTTAAGGTCTTAAAGCTTTTTATACACTTCCGATATCGAGCTGATTTAATCTTTTTTTTTTAAAAATTCTTACTTATCGTACTATATTTGACTAACATGCAGTTAAGCTTATCGCGGTTAGCGCCTCTCATTGATACTGAGGCGAAAACTTTACTGTAGCTGCGCTTCCATTACCCCTCAAATTGCGCAAAACATAAATATCGCGATAAAAACGCAGTAATAGAAACATCTACATTACAAAAGACTTCTCAGATATACGATCTCGTGAGTCATGTGACATGGGGGGGGTCACGTAACCCGTTTCAAGTAAAGATGGCGCGATATGGACGGAAATCTTTACAAATGATTAAAGAAAAAACATAACTGCTGTCTTTTTATAATGAACAACAACAAAAAGCAAAGAAACAAAGTAAACGGGAAGGTTTTGAAAAATCGAGGCGATTTCTCCGCAGCCGGAGGAAAAAACCTGAAGACGAGGAGATTTTTATGAGAATTGCGACTTAAACGCTAAACACGTGCAAATCGCAATCGTACTTTGTGGAAATACAAGTTTTGTTTTGCGTAAAACTGTAATGGAAACGCAGCAGGTGGAACCACCGTCACGTTTCTACGCTTCCTCACCTTTGACCCCATCTCATCGTATCCGACTCCGATTGGCTACGTTGGGTGTGCATTAATCTGATCTCTTTGGGGGGAGAAGTCTGTCTGTCGGTGGCCTGTTTGCTAATCTTACAACATGGAAACGTGAGATGCCTTTACTGACACACATTTCTATGAGATCATTTCTACCTTCAGTAAACCGGGCGGATTTCTGGCGGTAGCACTGAATTAGCTCTCCTCAGGTTTGTTCTTTGGCTACGTTTGACCTTTTTTTCCTCAAAGTGATTGTAAAAGAAACAACAAATATGAAAAGAAGCCGTGAAAACGTTTGCAACACGTCTGCCCCTCGGTGTGGACGTTTACAGGGAATAATGAGCGTCTGGTGCAGCTAATCGAGCTGCAACGTCATTGCTTTTCTTTTAAAGTGAACCCGTCGGCAGGGGCAGCCCTCGCCTGCTTGTTTACACTCGGCTGCTCGCTTCTGAAGCACAATGAGCTTCCTGAAAGTCACAGAAACAGCAGTTTCATCATTTCAGCTCTTAAAAAAAAAGAGGGAATCCTCCCAGTTTGTGATGCTCACCGCGGAAAGTAAAAGAAACATAATTCACTGCAGCTCTGGTGTTAATCCATCATGAATGAAGCACGTTTAATGGTACTATTCTAATAGAATCTATAGAACTGACTGTCCCAGTAAAATCTTTTTCTTATTGCTTGTAATCCTGATAAATAAGGGGAAATTATTCTTAAATATTTGACTTTTAACTTGAAATTGGACCTATACATCAGTGGCTTCATTAAACAATATTCATTATTATGTTTTGATAGTGTCTGGTTAATTTTTAAGCTCTATATTTGGATGAAACACGAAGTTAATCAGCTTAAATAATATTTCTTACACGTATGGATCTATCTAATATACCATTATAAGGAGGATGGGATGCATATATAAAGGATTTGCTCTCCCTTCACTCTTTTGACTTCTTTATGCTAAAACATCCACAATGACACTTTGAGTTAAAAAATAATCAAAAGCTCACTTTTAAGGAGGCCTGTGTGGCTCGTCCTATCCCATAAACGTACTGTATTTACATAAAGTACAATACTCATTAACTTATACAGCGTCTAAACCACGAGCCCTCTCTTTGTTAAACCAGTGCAAAACTAAAAAACGGTTGAATGGATGGATGAGAGGTCTCCCAAACGGCCACTATCAATAACAATAAGAGCCACCATAACACACACACACACACACACACACGTACAAAAAATGATAGGGAATCCTTATGTGCATGTCTTTCAGGTTCTATGGGATATATTTCACCATCAGTGGTCGGTTTGGTATTCATCAAATGTGTGTTTTTGTAATAAGGTGCTTTATATTTGACGTAATGTGTCTTTACGAGCCCAATGTCCTGAATGCCTGTAATCCCCACCCAAACAGTGTGATTCACATTCTTATTTTTTTGTTTTCTCCAAAAATAAGTACTTAAAAAAGTCTTTTTTTAGGGGAGCGTTGCTGCCAAAGGCCAAAGTTTTGCTACCTTTCATGCCAAAAAAGCAATGGCGATATTTAGTAAAAAATGTTAAGGCGAAAAACAAAGGAAGAAATGAAAGATACTAAGTTGATAAAGCAGCGTGGTAGCTGCGTCCACTGTGCCGAGCTCCAGCCAGAGCACCGTGCCATCGTCCCGTAAAGCCCTCGGCTCGGTGGTACGCTTCAGCTAGTGCTTTCCCTGCAGTCCACGTGCAAGGAGGGGCCTTCCTCTCCTCTACGGGCTCACATTTGTATTGTTTATAAAAAAGAGAGAATTACAGTTCGGGGGGGCTGGATCAGCGCTACACATGGCCCACATGTGACAGCAGCTCCAACCATAGAACCGCTCGGTCTGCAGGGCTCTTCTCTCTTTCCCCCAGCCCCAAAAACACCCCCCTCCCATCCCCTTCACCTCCCTCTCCTCCCATCATTCAACAGCTTTAATCCCCACCCCCCGCTCGCTCTGAAATCCCCCCGGCTGGGGCTCAGGCAGACGCAGAGGGTGTGTAATTTGATTCAGCATGAGTGCTGGTTAAATGGGGCGTTTCCTCTGCTTTCCTGTCAATTACAGTTGTGAAACCGGTGTATGCGTTTTGTTTTTGGGGATCGGGGGGGGGGTTGTGGCCGTCGGCTGAAGCGGGGGGCGTTTGCAGGATGTCCCGTGCAATAGGTGCGGGGATTGCAGCAAACAGGCCAAACCTAAAGCCAGGTGCAGCGTGGGGTGTGGAGGAGGCTGGGGGTCAGAGGTCACAGCGTGCACCCTCTGATATGATCACGTAATGTTTTACATGTAGGGGAAAATTTTATCTTTATCTTATTGAACATGTGCAGCCAAATTAGGTTAGTCTTTCAAATCCGGTTGGTTTTAGGACAAAAGACCCCCCCACCTCCACTCCCCCGTGCTTTTTCTTCTCAGTTGGGTTAGAAAAGGAGAGGCCTGTTGGGGCCAGCTGCATCCAGCCCCTTCAATGCCTGGATCAGTGAGGTGGGGCAACAGGGGGCTCAACGTGGGACCCCGTCTTACCCCTCCAGTCCACACACGGTCCGCACCTGGACACAGCCTATTTGCCTAATTATCAATGAGTGGATCCAGGCCGTGTCCGAGCCTGCCGCAGCCCACGCTGCTGCAATATGGCTCAAAAGCAAACGCTCCAACTGTAAGCTTCAGGCAGGAGGGTGTATGAAAGGAGAGGGGGGTGACATAAAAGCCACTCCCATAGAAAAGAGAGAAAGAAAGGAGGCTGGGTGAGACCTCCAGCTCAGGGTCACGGCCACAGTGTGCCATGAAACACCTGCTCCTGTGCAGCTTTGCTAATTACAGGCAGACAGCAGGCCCCTCGCTGCTCGCACGTAATGCCGTTAGCGGCCGAGACTGCAGAGGAAGGATTACCCATCCCGGTAGCGGCAGGACGCACCTCAGGAGAAACTCTGACCGGGTTGGAGGGGGAGGAGGGACGGGGACTCCTGCTTTGTACTACATTGTTCAGCAGCCGTGGCCAAATGACCGCACATGACAATAAGCGCGGTTCGGGTGGCTTTGAGTCCATCGGGGAGGAGGAAGGGGGACGGATACGGAGACCCTGCCAACTGGACGGATTCCAAGGCTTTTGGCCTCACAAATTAAATCAGAGCTGTAAGCCGAACCAAAGGGGTCCACATGCTTTTCAAAGTGCCACGAGCAGCAAGCAAACTGCAGTGGCCAAAGTGTGATCAATGGCTCCTGGAAACGGCCGCCTATCGCCGTCAATAACAATAAGACATAGCCAGGTCTGTTCGTCCCTACAAAGAGACGTGGGCTTTTTTTCCTTCTCTTCTACGTTGTGCACATCCTGGAACCAAACTATTCACATTTCATTGAAGCCAAACTATTTTGGACCTATGAAAACACAATCACAGTAAAACTGGAAACGGTTGAGCTCGCCCCGTCACGTCTGCTCCTGAAATTTCAAGCTGCGATTGACGCTCCTATTTTAGACCGAGATGATTGTAAGGTGCAATGAAAATTATTCCTTTTCCTTCTAAACAATGTTGACTTTCTAGGTCAGTCAGGTGCAGATAGGGTTCCTCAACAATCATCTTCCTCCTTCGATATAAACCCACTTCATGGTAACATAAAAAATTTGAATAAAATGTTCACATTACTGTCTAACCCTGCCTACACTGTAATCCAGGAATGAAAAACAGCAGCAGTCAAAAAACTGAAAATGCAAGGTACTATACTTCTCTTATAAACAAAACTTTTATAAAATATATATGCATATATATATATAAAAAGGAAAAACTTAAAAATATTTCTTATACTTTTTAGTAAAGCAAGCAGGGCCTTCTAAAATATCTGCTTGATTGTTTAAAATTTTCTGAAAAACAAAACGTGTATTATAATAATAATCATAATAACAGTAAATAATTATTGAAGAAACACTGAGAAAAAACGGAGGATAAAAACGGACGTGGTTCCCTAGGAGAATATTCGGATGGCCTGCGTGACCTGGGTGTGGCACACGGGGCACTCCGGGTGGTTGAGCTCACAGATTCGGATGGCACACTCCATGCAGAAGAGGTTATGGCCGCATGGCACCAAGGCAGCCGTCACTTTGCTCTCAAAGCAGGTCATGCAGTCCCGCACGGTGGCCGGGGGCGAGTCCGGCACCGGGAGACGTCCCGGGAAGCCGTCGCCGGCCGAGGTGGGCTCGCTGTGGGCGCGGCGGGCCTGGGCGTGAGGCGAGCCGGATACGGGGACGATGCTGGTGACTGAAGAGTTGGTGGTGGTCCCGCCGCAGGACTCGGGTAAACCGGGAGAGAGTCTGGTGAGGGGCAGCGGGAGGCCTCCGAAGCTTTTGGAGCGCTGCTGGGCATAAAAGGCCACCTGTTTGGGGTAATCGGGGTCTCCCCAGCTCTGGGTACCCTCAGATCCGAAATAAGAGCACGGCTTCTCTCCGGAGCTGGAGAAGTTGCCCTTGCTGTAGATGCTCCCTCCCTCTCCTCCGCTCCCCCCTCCGACCATGGCGTCTGAGAAGTTCTGGCGGTAGCTGCTGGTGAGGGGCTTGCGCTGGCCCCCCTGCAGCCCCCACACCTGCTGTAGCCGGCTCTCCAGACCGCTACTGCCGCTGCCCGCCGGGCTGCTCCCGCCGTTCGGTCCCAGACAGTCGTTCTCGTTGTTGTGGTCGTGCAGGCCGCCCGTCCGGAAGGCAATGTGCGCCTCGATCTCCTCGCGGGCCCGCTCCGCGTTGCTCGGGGATCCGGTGATCTCGAAGACGGGGTCGCGGTCCCGGCTGGGGGTGACGATGTAGGTGCAGGTCTGCTGCTGGATGCGTTTTATGGTGGAGCCTTTAGGCCCGACCACCAGCCCCACCACGCGATATGGCACTCTCACCTGAATGGTGGTCTGACCTGGGAGCGGCGTGGGCGGGGAGCCGCTGAAGGACACGCCCAGCTTGTTGCGGGACGCCCGAAGCATGGAGAAGTGCTCTGCGGCGGAGATGATTTCACGGCGGGCCAGCGCCACGTCCTCCTTCCGGCCGGTGATCAGAAACACCGGCTCCTCTCCTCTGACCGGGGTTTTGATGTAGGTGTTGGTCTTGGCCCGCAGGGCTTTGATCTTGCAACCTGCAGAGACACCAGGAAACATTTTTAATAATTAAACACGAGACACGGGCTGCTTGCAGGAGCTCCAGCAGCATTAAACCCAGCTCCACTTTGTCGGGTAACTTATGTTGCAGTAATTACTGTGATTTACGAGCTTTGATGCACTTTGCTTTGGAGTATTTAGCTCGTTTTATCCACCCTGAATCACAACTTTACCAGGATATACGTGCACGGTGCAGCAGAACCAACGTGTTTCTGAGAGCGATAGCAGACGATTACACTCTGACCTCTCCTTGAACTTACAAGACAACCCACACATGTCTGGTTTTGGGGCCGGCTCTACATCAGCCCTGGTTGGACCACTGTGAGAGATTCTCCTCTATTAAATGCTTTTAAGACGGTTATAACGCACGCAGGTGCAGGTTAATGTCCTCTCATGACATTGTACGAGGATAGAGCAGTTTCTGTAATTATTTAGGACTGGCAGGTACATCTGAGGTCAAAGAGGAGATGAGAGATTATATGTTTATATTCCAGCACATCAACAATGCATTACACGGGCTAGCTTTCATTCAGGCAGCTTCCTCATTAATGTTCCCACATTTATCGACGAGTGCCTTTCTCATCTTAAAGAGACACAACTCTTAAAACGGCCATCCTCGATCTCATTGCTTTACCCAGCAGAAGATCCCCGCGGCAGGTAAAAACCTCCCTGACACACCACACAAGCCCACACTGTTCAGGAAGCTTTCCGGAAGCATCCGTACAGAGATGAGGATACTCAGAGGGGTTAGAACTGCTCATGCCCCACTTCTGCCCTCTGTGAGGCTCGTAGATCTGTTCACACCGGTGCATAAGCTACGTTTAGGTTATAAAGAGCCTATAATAACATTGTAACTACAGAGTAAACAATAAACAAAAACATGGACGATGAAATTAAGGTCAGTTCTGCTGAGGTGTCAAAACAAAGCCACGCTTCCTGCTAACCAGGACGAGCTCGGGAGGGAAGGATCAGACGCATCATGACAGGAAGCTCCGGCTCCCAGTTTCACCAGACGGGCCGTGATGCGTGGCGCTGGGAGGAGGAGGAGGAGGGGGGTCTGTGGAGCGAACCAAGGGGACCCAAATCACCCAGTCCGTCTCCAGTTATCCCATTATGATTCAGAACTTAAACTTAGGAGGGGTACCACCACCCCCTCCTCTAGTAGCATCAATGATTTGTTTTTGTTTGGAGCTAAATGAGGATTTACAGATGAAGCACCACCGACCCTCTTCTTCCTCCCATCACAGACAACAATGTGGTTACTGGGAGGTGTGGTATGAACTGGGGGGCTAAAACAATACAAAGAGCTCAAACTGGTTTTGGTGGGATTGCCACGTCCTGGTGCAACTTCTCGCTGAGTCACCCTTTAAGAGCATCCCGCGTGCCACACGCGCCCCTCCCCTCACACCTTTGTTTGACAGCCACTGTCACTTAACTTCACCTCTTTGTCCACACACACACACACACACACACACACACACACACACACAGATCCTGAATCTGCTTTGTTGGGGTTTAAACTTCCAGTGATAACAAGGCGGCCACGCGCGCTCTATTGTCCAATTGTGTCACTGGGCCACGCGCAACGTAAACAAGCAGGATGTGTTTGTAAAAGCAGAAAATATGTAGCTGAGCCCTAAAAATGTGAGATTTAGCTCTGAGAGTGAGACATTCCTGTCCTCTCCTGCTGCACGTTGTCTGGCGCGTCTCAGACGACAAAGGAAGCAAGTGGCTCTCCTGTGTGTCTGTGCGCTGACATTGATGGCGTGGATGTAGAATAATTCACCCAGGAGGGGGGAAAGAGTGGGGGGGAGTCTCCATCTCTCCCTCCCCCCTCATGTCTGCGCCGCAAATTCACTCCAAACATGATTAAAAAAAGAAGAAAATAAAGAAACGTGGAGACAAAGAGAGAGGAAGGTTCAGGAAGAGCAACTTGCAACATTTGTAGCAGGAAAAAAAAAAGTGGGAGGCTTCTGGAGGGGGGGGGGGTACAGAAAGCACACACACACACACACACACACACACACACACACACACACACCACTCCCTTTTCTTTGTCAAATAACGCCAGGTAACAGTTAGAGAAGAAAAACAAAGAGAAAGCGCGCAGAGATGTGTGGATGTAAGTTTGGAGAGCAGAGAGAGGGGGGGAGGAAGGGGGAGGGTGTGCGCGAGCCAGTGGTTTTTACCTTGTCTCCCCACTATCTCGGCCACATGTTCAGAGCTGGGCACCGGGACGCATTCCGTGATGTTGCAGCCTCTTCCCTTCGCCTCTCCGGTGGAGCTCTCATACAGGGAGCACAACTTGCTCTTCCCCCCCGCCTCACCCCCCACCCCCACGCTGTTGCTGTGGTTGTGGTGGTGGTTGTTGTTGTTGTTGTTGCTCCGGTCCTGTACTCCTGTTGTCGGGGCTCCTCCACCACCGTCCTCGCCTTCCCCCAGCCCCAGCAGTGACAACTGGCCCAGCGCGACCCTGAGGGCACGCGAGTCGTCCTCCTCCTCGTCGGGCGGCACGAGGAGACCCTCCGAGGCGAAGCCGGAGCCGGCCAGATCCCCGCCGTAGCCCCCGTTTTTCTCCATGATCCCTGCTAGAACCAGCAGGCTAGGCATGGCTAACAAAAGAGTGTGTGAGACAAAGACAGGGGAAAGAGACTGGGAGAAACAGCACCGTGCCGCCTCCTCAACCCCCTCCTCTCTGCTCTATCCCCCCCTTCCTCTGCGCTAGTTCCTCCCACAGACCGCCTCTCCCCCCTCTCTCTCTCTCCCGCGCGCCTGTAGTCTCTCTCCAGCCTGAAAAAAACGCGACGCAAAGCCTGTCTGCGCGAGCGATGGGGCCGGGCGACGCGTTGCTCCACCCAGTCTGGTTTACACAGCTTCTCCTCGCTCAGACCCGTTTGTGCCGCTCCGTCTCAGGCTCGCGCGGAGCATGTGGGGCCGCGAGGAACAGTTCCGCTCACCGCGCGCCGCAGTCGCGGAAAAAACGCAGACGCGGTTCGTGCCGCAGCAGCGGCGGCCCCTAGAGCCGCATCTCCCCCCCCCCCCCCCTCCTCCTCCTCCACCTTTACTTATGTAAGAACATCCAGGATGTAAACAGTCGCGCTTTAAAGGTGCAAGAGCGCGCGCACATGGCCGTCTAGTTAAGTCAATAAAAATGATGTCAACTTATTATGGGCAGGATGGAAGGAGCACGCGCGCGTCATGTCATTTGAAATGCAGGAGGGAAGGAGTGGGGGGGGGGGGGGGGGGGGTCACCCCACCCCCCCAAATTGACCCTTTTGGCAGGACCCCCCCTTTGAAGGGGGGGGGGGGGGGGTTTCCCCCCCCCCCCACAACCCAAGGGGGGGTGGTGGGTGGGGAAA